>OZ022325.1:40828823-41311323 GCA_963989225.1 Dromius quadrimaculatus | reverse complement strand
TAATTTGCTCAATTTCTTTTTCCACAAAGAAATTGTCCATCGTGTCTTTATTTATTGGCAGATTATTTTTATCAAAAATATTTGAGTACTCCTTGCATAATGATTCCTGAAAGTCGTCCGTTGTATATTTAAGCCTTGAATCCTGAGTTTCTATCAGTATCTAATTCTTCCTCAAAAATTTGTCCATCTTATACAAATTATAGTATGCTATTTTGAGCTTGATTTTAAGTTCTACACTGCCTCTAAAGAATTGACTGTTTTAAAAGATTTTTTTTGAATATCATAAAATAGCTTCTTACACATATTACGAGTGATATTTCTATTTAAGAGGTTCATACGAATGAAAAATTCGTATTTTAATAGGTGTTGGACTCATATTTTCCATTTTACAGCTGTTATTTATTGGCCAAAACAAACAATACACAATTTGAGGTTAGATTTAAGAAATGTCAAACGATCAGTGTTGCTAACTGTACTTTTTTTGTTCGCCAGAAAATATCATGATTACTAACTATACTCTATTATTTTGAAGAATATTGTAACTAAAAGACTGAGTCATACTGTGAGAAACTCTCAATCTAGTTGTTTTAATGTCCGGCTAGTTTATTATTCTTATCATAATAATACTGTTTCCAGGGTAATTACTTAACCCGAGGGCATTATTTTGCAAAATAACAAAGAATACCACGATCCCTAGTTACAGCAAATAACAAGAAAATTTCTCTGACAGAAATTACAATGACAGGACATACATTGCTGAAAATATTGACTAAAATAGTACATTAGTCGAACATTAAAACTTGAAGGCACCACGGGAATTGAACGGACAACGATCAACGTACATACCTCGGGTCACAGGCCACAGGCCCTCGGCAAATACACTGTTGACCTCAGGCATTATTTGCCTTTTGACATTCTTGATACCTTAATTACTATAAAACTCAGTTGTTCATTGAAATATAGGCGAAATCTGACGATGGATTTAAGTTTATTTTTGGGAAAGATGGAATATATAAATTTTTGGCGACGAGCTCATGACGTCATGAGTTATGGAGTGAAAAACGGTCCGAAGCACTGATCTTTATATATATAAGTGGATAGAGGATCCATATGGCGAATAATACAAAAAGTGTTTTTAATTGAAGCATACATTAGCGCCACAGAATGAGTGACTGGTAACTAAATACAGCGAATGAGCGCTTGCGCGATTTTAGCGAAAGTACCAAACCAATGATCTCTATATAACTGGATAGAGCATTCTATTAGAAGTAGTATAAAGAACGCTTGGTAAATTTCCACAGTAAAAATCAGGTAAAAACGAAGAGGATATTGTAAAATACAGTGAAATTATTCATTTACTTTATGTGAATATCTGAAAGAAATGCGAACGTGTGTATTTTGTAAAAGAAAAGATACCAAATCTGGCGATGAACATTTTTTCAAGTGAGTACCACAAAAAAATATGGTTATGATATTAATAATCCTGAAGTCATAATCTATTTCATTTGATTTAAACATAAATTACTATAAATAGAAATATTTAAGAAATAATTTAGAGCTATAAATTTTCTTTGTAGTGTCGGTATAGGATTATATCAAATAAGTAAGCAATAATATTAAAAAAAAATTGTTCTAGTTCTAGTAACTTTTCGTATAAATGATTGCCAAAATTGTATCACTTGTAATTTTAATTGAAAAATTTTCCAATGTCTCATACATTGCCGTTTTAATAGATTTCCAGCAGATAAGAGAATACTTCAACTCTGGATAAAAAATATGAGCTATGAGCCAAACTGGGTACCGTCAAAAAACAGTCATCTATGTTCTCAACATTTTTCAAGTCAGTGTTTAGATTTTCGAGATCAACTCTTTCGTTTGCGAAAAGGCAGTATTCCGACGATTTTTGATGGGAATAATGAAAATGTGCATATCAATTATCGTCAAATATTAGATAGCTACAATCTCAATCAAGACTCTAATTTTTCTAGAAAAAGTAAGTAAATTCAACTTTCTAATGCATATGATTTATTCAAATCTTATCATAACAACCACTTCAATATTACATATTATTATTTGCAATTTATTTTTGTAGGACCAAAATTACAAGCCATCAAAAATTTTGTGCAAGTGACAAATGAAGTACATTTTAGCAAATTTATTCAGTGTGATCAGTCAATGACCATCCCAAAGTCGAGTTGCGAAAAACCTGTAAATAGTTTGACAATGGAATCCACGCCAAACATGAAAGCAATAGGTAATTTTTGTGAGTTTATTCTATCAATAAAATCTGAATTTTTTTAATACAATATATAATTTGAAGTATTTGTTAAAAAAACAAGTATATATTTGATACACAATAATCAATGAGCGTGCATTCTCTATTAAAATTAATTTCATAAATAATAAGTTTCGAAACCGTCATTAAAGACCACTGATTGAAAAAAGAAAGTTATGAAGATTGAAATAAAAGTATTTTGTTTATTTCTTTTCAGTACCAGTAGCTAGCAGTCACATTGTTGACCACGATCATTCATATGTGGCAACTGTAGAAAAAATGAAGAGCAATTTAATGATAGCGAAGACAAGAATCCACCAACTGACCGCCAAAAATAAGATTTTGGCTCGAAAACATAAACGCAGTAAGAAGAAAATAGCTTCAATGGAAAAGATTATAAAACATCTATCAAAGAAGACTCTTTAAAAAGAAGGTTCGCATACTCTGAACGGATTAAAAGACATTCCCGCAGAACTTTTTTCACGTATTCATAAAAATATCTTGCTTAGTAAGAATTGCAAAGACAAGTATCCGCCTAACTTGCGTTGTTTCGCGCTCACTTTACATTTTTATTCTCCTTCGGCTTATAATTACGTCCGAGAAAATTTTGAATGCGCGCTTCCTCATCCATCTGTACTTCGTTCTTCGTTCAGCAGCGACGCTGAACCTGGTTTTTTGACTGAATGTTTAGGAACTTTGAAATTGAAAAGCGAAATCCTAAAAAAAGAGAATAAAAAACTTATTTGCGCTTTAATCTTTGACGAAATGGGGATAAAAAAAGGCTTCCAGCGGACCCGAGATGGTAGAATGCAAGGAAATGTAGATATCGGAGCTGGTATTTACTGTCAGGAAACATTGATGCAATACGTCCTGATTCAATAGCAAAAGACGCTTTAGTATTGCTAGTAATCCCATTTGATAATAACTGCATATTTTTTTATTAATCGTTTAACTGCGGATACTAGAGCAGATTTAATTCGTGAAGCGTTAATCCGTTTGCATGATGCAGGGATTGAAGTCGCATCATTGACTTTAGACGGCTTAGCAGATCATATTTCGGATGTTAAAAAGCTTGGAACAGTATTGACCATGGATGAAACTGCCAAGCCTTACTTTCCCCATCCGATTCTCAATGCTCCAGATGTTCAGGCTATTTTAGATGCTTGCCATGATTTAAAAAATATTCGAAATGCTTTCGCTGAGTATTCAGTATTATGTGATGGTAATGGCAATCTCATTAAGTGGGAATATATCAAGAGTTTGGCCATTCTGCAACAAGGACTGCGTTTGGGAAATAAATTACGAAGCATACATGTAGAATACAATAACTTAATAATGAAGGTATTTGTAGCTGCACAAACTCTCAGTTCTAGTGTTGCTGATGCAATCGAGTTTTGCGATAAAGTTTTACATTTGCCACAATTTAAAGGTTGTGATGCAACAGCAAGGTTTATACGCTGTACAGATTATATTTTTGATTTTTTAAACGTTCGTAACCCTTGGGGGAAAGGATTTAAAAATCCATTGAGACGAAATAATGAACACCTTTGGCGTAAAAGAGTTTTAAATGAATTAGATTATTTACGCACTCTAAAACGAGGCAATGGACAGCTAATTAGTCATTGCCAAAGAAAAACTGGATTCATCGGTTTATATACTGCCGTACACGCTACAATAAGAATTTAAGATAGGTATGTTAAACCTGAGAATTCTCAAATATCGTATTTATTGTCGTATAAAATGAGTCAAGATCATTTTGAGTTATTTTTCGCCGCAATTAGAGCTAGGAGTGGATGGTGCCCTAATCCAACAGTAGCACAATTTATTTCGGTATTTAAAAGATTACTCATTCGACATGATGTTAAAATCGCAACAGGAAATACAGCAATAATGGACAAAACTAAAATTTTACATGTTACTGCCACAAACAAGAAAGTAGCAAGACTTGAGCGCTATGATTTATCTCTTTATAGTACTGTAGAAAATCAGCAGACTGTTAAAAAATATAATTTGGATTGTGATAATCATTCTTATGTAATGTTAGACGAGCTTGAGGAGTATTTAACTTTTACTTGGTCTTCGTCCAACGATCTTAGCGAATTCGCTTGTTATGTTGTTGAATACATCGCAGGATTCGTAGTGCGAAAACTAAAAAAATGCATCAAATGTCCGCTTTGTATCAGCGCTTGTCATGGAGCTTCATAAACTCACCAAAATATAAACAGTGACCAAAGTAATGGTGCAATAAATCTAATACAATTCAAAAACCAAGGTGGATTAATCACGCCCTCAGAGAGTGTTACTGAGATTTGTAGAACTGCTGAAGGACTTTTCCGTAAAGCAATTTATGCAAATATGGGCAAACCATCAATGGAGAAGAACTTTCCTGCAGTTTTATGAAATACAGCTTACAACAAATTGATTTCATCTCAACATAATCTATTTCCAGATTTCTCCGAGCATTTTCGTGACAGTTTTATTGTAGATAGTTGCGTTGATCACTTTTATTGTCTTTGTGAGTAAATTCTCTCGCATTATATTGAAATTCGAATGTTTACAAGTACCAAAAATTTTGCTCTTACTATAACAAGGAAGAATATGCGACATTTCTTAACGCGTCAAATAGTCTGGGCCCATCAATAATATTTCTGATCGTGTATTGTTCTTGCCAAGAAGTCTAGAATACAGGAGGCTCAACGCCCTATACTGCTTCGTGTATCGAGTTGAGGCAAAATATGGATTCACGCAGTGCCTTCCACCACTCTCACACGTTACGTCACATCAGTCAACGCCAAAAAGGCGCCAAAGATTAGAACGAGGTTAACGCGGACGGATAGCTGCTATTTTAGAGTTATGTGTGTATTTGTTCTACAAAATGAGTGTACCAGACTGCTGCATTAAAGGATGCTGGTACAAATCACCAGATCATACCATCAGCAAAGAGAATCTTTTCAAAATTATTAACGAAGTGAGTATGTGTATTCATTTTTTTGGGTTTTCATTACACGAGAAAAAAAAATTCTAGGGCACAAATGAAAGAGAAAAGTGGAAGGATATTATCGAGGAACATATGAAAGAAAAGTTTCGCAAGCGTAAATTTTCTTACGTGTGCGAGAACTATTTCGAAGATAAATGTTTTATTCGGGGTAGAATAGAGATATTTCGAGATGAAAAAAGAGATCGTTCCACGAAAACGCATCCGCTTATTACCCGATAGTTTACCCATGCACCAAATTTCCCACAAACATGTCTGCGAATGGTACCAAGGACTTTCATATTTTTCTGCCCCACGCCGTTAGCTCGATGTCTCAGACAACGTCTTCCAATTCAATAACTGAAAATGGAGCACAGAGATCATCATCTCCAAACAAACGACCATTTATTACGCTTTCAAACCTGCCACCTCCAAGGCGGAATTTGATTTCTGCATCGCCGATCACACGTAATCAAAAACCACTCTCTGCATCACCTCAAAATGCACACTGTCTTGAAAACCTTCCTGTGGATAATAAGGCATCAGTCGAAACGCCTGCGTCAGACAAGAGCCTTACTTACAACTTGCTAAACTTAATTGATGATTGGAACAAATGTGAATTACTCTATACCCAGTCCTGGGGATACATGCTAGCACCGTGCATAGGTGTGCAGTTCTTGTACTACTTACACTTGGAACCTTCCAATTGGCGTGGGATTCTTGTGAGGAACGACATGACAGTTGAGGTTTGTTGCACCATCATTGAATTTTAATTGGTAATATAGCATGAAACGTTAATGTTACAGGGTATGTTTGGCATGATTCGGAGCTGCTGCTGTTCCACGGACAAGCCTGACCCCCAATTGTTCATTTTGGTGTATCGCTTGATTAGTTTCTATGCCCTGGTAAAACCACCAAAAGGATCAAATGTGAGCAGCCTCGAAATTTTTGAGACGCTGCTCGCCAATGACCATGCCGAAGAACGCGAGAACAAAGAACGCTTCGAAAGCACTATTCACACGAAACACGAAAGAAAGAAAAAGAACATCGAAAATTGGCCAAACTCGTCACATCCAAAAAAAAAAGATAAGCTGGAAATGAAAAAAGGGATGAAAAGGACTGCATTTAAAAAGATGTCAAAAGTGAAAGGAAAACTGTCGAGAAAAAAAGAGTAAATACAATAATAGAATAGCCCGTACTCGAAAGCCTTTAGAAAGAGGGAGAGAAAGTGTCAAAGAAAAAGAATAATATCATTTATATGTCAAATAAAAGTATGACAATATGTTTGTAGAAATTGAGTTTTATTAAATACATTTATACAATGCTGCATGAGCGTTATTCAATTATCGTTGAATTATTCAATTTTTATCACAATTTACCGAGAATAGTGTAAAAAATTCATTGTTTCTATCATTAACAATTTAACATGCCCGAAGAATATTTCATTTTGTAATTCACCCTGTAAAAATTGAGATTTAGATTTTAAAATTGATCTCGCTGAGACAAAAATAACTGTTGGGTTTCCGAAAAAAAAATCGATTGGATAAAAAATTAGATGAATGGGTTTATGGTAGGAGGTGGATACATTCATATGATTTTCGACTTTTTTCGGAAACCTGACAATTATTTCTGGCTCCCAGAGATCAATTTTAAATTCAAAATTTCATTATATGTTTAGTATTAAATAATTATTTGCAGCAATGCTGTAAAAGTTAAGAGTAAGTGAATCTCAAAATTCAAAAATGTTATCAATGAATTGGAGTGTCAGACTCACATCTGCCTCTGAATTAGGGCTTTTGCATTGGAATCCTTCAATTTATTTTCCAGAATATCTAATCTCAACCTTCAACTCATTATCGACAGTGACTGACAATATGTTCTTGTAATCTCTCTTCAATCGCACAAATGCAACGTACTTTTCTCCTGACATTTGTGTCCAGTGATTGCTTGGAAGATAAATCCGCCAGAAATTTTTCTTTATTGCACTGAATATTGGCGATAATAATACATTGTCCTCACGGTCCATTTACGTTCAATGGATTGTTTGTCTCTTTCAAAGTCTCGTATTTTTGAAATTCCAGATTTTGGGAAATTCAGGGATGCTGCTCTTATTCTGCAATCTAGCAAATATTTCAAGTTACTTGTAAGAGAGCAATTGAATTCACATATGCTATAGGCAAATAAACAATTATCATTTATTCAATAATGTCAACGTTATTGAACACAAGGTTTTTTGTTATAGAGGATTAGTTCCGTCGATTTCTCAGTCAAGTATTTTACTTTACTGGGAAACGACGGAATTAAACCTTAAATACTAGAAAACCCGCAGTGATCAAACGTTGAGATAAATGTTGATATTGTAATGTTTATTGCTCAACGAAATCTAGTTTGTGATTAAATAAAAGTCACTATTAAATAATTTAAACTGAAATAAAAGCTTTATTCTTCTTATGTCACTAATAACACTATATTTATTTATTTGTCACTTAATTCTAACTTAAACAAGGTCACAGATATTTATATTTCACTATTTATATACACTGTCCACTTTGCTGTCACTGTTCGATATTTATTTCACACTACTACTCTTATTACTGTACTGTACTACACGTCTTTTGCTTGGCCTTATATAGAGAAATATTGTTTTCTCGAATTTTCCATTTCTCGACTCTTTCCATTTCTAGAAATCACTAGAGGCTTCCATTGGGAGGGGTGATGTGCTGCGACGCGGTGCGGCGTAAGCGACGACAAGAAGCTCCTCCCCATACTTCGTCGTCTTTACGAGCTCCCCTCTCACTCTCGCACGTCACACTGCCCTCTTCTTAAGAATGTTTCGTCCCGAAACACACCTTCATGTCTATGCTGGAATCGACACTCGCCGCCCTTGGTGCAACCAGTAATTTGGTAGAAGTAGTAGTCGACAGTTTTTGGTTCTATCGGGCCTGCTGGGTGGAAACAGCAGACAAATATTTGAATTCCGCTGTTCTGGATTGTTACCTCTATCATATTTCGAACGATCTTCCAATCTAATCCATCCAGACCGCAGCCCAATTTTGGTATTGCCAGTTTCAAGATGTCGTTCTGCATTAGATGGTCTTGCATGTCTTGCAGCGTTTCCCACATGGAACGGTAGGTTGGTTTGTGATGAAATTTATCTTACGTTACCATGTGATAAATAAAGCATTCCTTGGTTGTCGTATTGTCCCTCAGACAGATGGTCTTCCCTACTGTAGGCTTCTGGTGTTCTGGTCTGCCAAACTTCTTCTTGAAAACTGCTGCTATCCCTCGGGACATCTTCAAATCTCCTGATACACAATGGGCCAAGGAGTAGTCGGCCGGAACTCTGAATAGATCCTGCTGCACTTCGGTAGTTATTCCGAATCGAGCCCGACGTCCACTTGAAAAAGTCTTCATGAACTCCTCAAATGAATCTTCCTGCGCATGGATCTTACGAGCACGTGCGTCGTTGGGATCTTCATTATTGTCTCCTGCAAATGGTGCTAGCCGATTGAAGTGCACCACTCTTGATTTGCTCTTGGGATTGCGTCTGATTTCATAGATTATGTCGTTAATTCTTCTGATGACTTCGTAAGGCCCTTCCCAAGATGTCTGTAATTTTGGAGACAGGCCACGTCGCCGCCCAGGGTTATAAAGCCACACAGAGTCTCCTGGTTGAAAACCCCCGTCTTGTGCCTTGACGTCATAGGTCTCTTTCATCCGGTCGCTGGCATTCTGGATGTTTATACGGACTCGGGAGTGGATATCGTCCATCTGACGCCTTAAATTAATGACATAATCTTCACCAGCTAGATCTTCTCCAGGTTTGCAGCCGAACTTTAGGTCGCATGGTAGCCGAAGTTCCCGTCCATAAATAATTCCTGCTGGAGTCTGTCCAGTTGATTCGTGTACGGATGAGCGGTAGGCCAAAAAGAACAGATGGAGATATTTGTCCCAGTCTCTCTGGTGACTAGAGACAACTTTGGCCAGGTGTCTGTTGATGGTCTTATTCATCCGTTCCACCATTCCATCAGACTGCGGATGTAATGCAGTAGTTCTGGTCTTACGAATATTCAATACTTCGCATATCCCTTGGAAAAGTGTGGATTTAAAGTTTCTTCCCTGGTCAGAATGGAGTTCCAAGGGTACGCCAAAACGACAGATCCAGTTCTTTACTAGGACGCCTGCAATAGTAGCGGCCTCTTGATTAGGAAGGGCATACGCTTCCGCCCATTTACTAAAATAGTCCATGACGACAACAATGTATTTATTTCCGACGTCTGATTCGGAAAATGGCCCTGCTACGTCGATGGCTATCCTCTCGAATGGACTACCGACATTATATTGTCGCATCGGAGCTCTTGGTCGTTTCTGCGGTCCGTTACTTGAAGCACATGTAGTGCATTTCCTGCACCATTCTCTAACGTCTTCTTTGCAGTTTAGCCAATAAAACCGCCCACGAACTCTCTGCAGAGTCTTCGTTACCCCAAGGTGTCCTCCACTCACTCCATCATGGAGATGTCTCAAGACCTCCGGAACCCGACCTCTAGGAACGATCAGCAGTTCTCTACTCTTGGTTTCATCCGGATCTTTCAGGACACGCTTCAAGACGCCTTCATCCAGGATTATGGAATCCCATTGCGCCCAGTATGATTTGACTGTCGGGGAGTATGGTGCCACCTCTTGCCATGTCGATCTTGTTCCTTTCTTCTTCCATTCTTGAATAATTTGCAACTCTGAGTCGCCATCTATGTCCTTTTCTATCTCTTGTGGTTGCCAAGCATCGTCAATGACAGGCCTTCGCTTCAACCTTGGAGCAATGATGACAATCTTTTGGACATGGTCGTCTTGATAAAGCATCAGCATTCTTATGTGCTGTACCGGCTCGATGTTCTATGTTGAAGTCGTATTCTTGAAGTCTTTCGATTCATCGAGCGACCTGACCCTCAGGATTCTTGAACTGTAGTAGCCATCTCAGAGCAGCATGGTCAGTTCTTAACAGGAAATTCCTACCATACAAATATTTGTAGAAATGCTCGATGGACTTCACTACTGCCAGCAGTTCCCGTCTTGTGACACAGTAGTTTCTTTCTGGCTTTGACAAAACCTTACTGAAGTACCCGATTACTCTTTCTTGACCCTCCTGCAATTGGGACAGGACGCCCCCAATACCGACGTCGCTGGCATCTATGTCCAGAACAAAACGTCCTTCCGTCTTCGGGTAACTCAGGATTGGTGCTTGGACTAGGAGTAGTTTCAATCGCTCGAAAGCGACCTGGCAGTCTTCATCCCAGCTGTATCTGCGATTATTTTCCGTCAGTCTGGTCAATGGTTTGGCGATATTGGCGAATCCATAAACAAATCTTCTGTAATAGGTACAGAGCCCGAGGAAACTGCGCAGCTGATATTTATCCGCAGGTACCGGCCATTCTTGAATTGTCTTAATTTTTTCTGTATCAACTGCTACGCCTTCTTCGGAGACCACATGCCCCAAATAGTTCACCTGTTTTTGGAATGAGTGGCATTCCTTTGGACTAAGTTTCAAACCAGCTTTCTTTAAATGTTGAAATACCTGTTCCAGATTCTTCAAATGGTCTTCAAATGATTTTTCCATCACAATTATATCGTCCAGGTACACCAAGCAAGTTTTCCATGATAGTCCTTTGAGTACGGTCTCCATAAGTCGCTCGAAGGTAGCAGGAGCATTACACAGACCAAATGGCATGACTGTAAATTGCCACAATCCACTGCCGATGGTAAATGCCGTTTTTTCTCGGTCTTTCTCATCCATCGTAACTTGCCAGTATTCACTCTTGAGATCTAGGGTCGAGAAGATCTTTGACCCGGCCAGGGTATCTAAGGTGTCATCAATCCTGGGCAGAGGATAACTGTCCTTCTTGGTAACGTTATTCAGCGGGCGATAGTTGACACAAAATCGGGTAGACCCGTCTTTCTTCTTCACAAGTACCACCGGCGAGGCCCATGGACTGTTCGAGGGTTCAATGATGCCGTCTTGCTTCATCTCTTGAATGATGGCTTCAGCGTCTTCTTTCTTCGCAATCGGGAGTCGTCGTGGTGCTTGTCGAATTGGTAGTGCATCGCCGGTGTTAATTTTGTGATGGATAATATTTGTTCTTCCTTTTCGCCCCTCACTGGTTTCAAACACATCTTGTAATCGGCGTATCAGATCTTCTGCTTGTGCGCGTTGCCGATTTTTTAATTGTTGATCCTTGGATAGTAATAGGGTCGTTAACTCCTTCGAAAGTTTATCGCAGTTAGGTTTCATCTTTGTGTCTTGTTTGGTGGTTTTTATTCTTGCGAGGCGTTCTTTTTCATGCCTGGAGTTATCTTTGGATAGCATCTTCAAAGGTTTCTTACATCGGCTTTTCGGTCGACCTAGTTCTCCACAGTTCCAACACCGAAGTTGTCTGGAATTCTTGAGATCTTTCACTGCTTCCTGGACCAACCGCTGAACCTGGGCTTCTAAGCTTTCCGTGGCATCGGAGTCGCAGGTAACCTCTCGCACTCGAGCACTGCTTCTGGACGCCTGCTTTGCCGCTTCGTATTCCAGTGCATGAGCCAATGCTTCCACCAGCTTCTTCGGCCGTGCCAAACGCAGGGCTTGTCGCGTTTCATGGTCTCTGATGCCATCCACAAATGTTCTCACAGCCCAGCTTTCCAAGAAATCATCCGGGCCAATTGGATATGCAAGTCGAACTAGGCGTGCCACATCAGCTTCGAACTCCTGTAGACTCTCGCTGGGACGTTGGTATCGGTTCTTGAGCTGCGTGTGATACACTTCCTCCAAGTGTGCATGGCCGTATCGCAGCTCCAGTCATTTGACCAATTTTTCGTAATTGTTGTCTTCTTCCGGTGGAATAGCCTGTAAAATGTTTACCGCATCTCCTCGGAGAGCAACTGTAAGCGCTGAAACTTTCTCAGTATCATTCCAGCCATTAGCCTTAGCAGCGGCTTCAAATTTTCTATGGTAATTAATCCAAGATGTTTGACCATCAAAGGTTGAAGGTTTGACACGCATTTTTGTAGTTGAGTCAAGATTTGGTGTGGATAATTCAATTATTTCAGCTTTTGAAGCTTTTTCCGGAGATGAAACACTAAATTTGAATTTTTCTTCAAAAATCTTCATTTTTTCATCCAATTTCGAATCCAATTTTGCATCCGATTCTTCTAACATTAAAAATTATCTTCAAATACTTCCTCCCATACCTTTGAATTTTCTCTAAATTTTTCCAGTTGCTGTTCAACTTTCTTTGTATTTTCTTCCATCTTTCCATGCATTTCTTCTCTCAGGTTTCTTGAATTTTCTTCCAACTTTCCTAATTTTCCATTTAATTTTGTTTCTAAATCTTCTTTCAAACTTTGTAGAATTTTCTTTTAATTTTGACTCTAAATCTTCTTTCAAACTTGTAGAATTTTCTTTTAATTTTAATTCTAAATCTTCTTTTAAAAGTGAACAATTTTCTTTCAATTTTGATTCTAAATTTATAGAATTTTCTTTTAATTTTTATTCTAAATTTATACAATTTTCTTTTAATTTTGATTCTAAATTTATAGAATTTTCTTTTAATTTTGATTCTAAATTTGTACAATTTTCTTTTAAATTTATTGCCAAATCGGTTAAAGAAAGTTGAACCTCAAACAAATACGTATCAGGGTCCTCACCGTCTTCAGTCATAGCTCCTCGAAGTCGTTCCATTAAAACTTGTTTGCGGCCACTGGTTTCCAAATCTCGTTCTTCCAATTGATATTTCAACTCTGCGACCTTCAAATCTTTCAACAACTTCGTAGACGACATTATCCAATTTTACAAAACAGCAATAAACAAAATACTAAATTGTCACTATTAAATAATTTAAACTGAAATAAAAGCTTCATTCTTCTTATGTCACTAATAACACTATATTTATTTATTTGTCACTTAATTCTAACTTAAACAAGGTCACAGATATTTATATTTCACTATTTATATACACTGTCCACTTTGCTGTCACTGTTCGATATTTATTTCACACTACTACTCTTATTACTGTACTGTACTACACGTCTTTTGCTTGGCCTTATATAGAGAAATATTGTTTTCTCGAATTTTCCATTTCTCGACTCTTTCCATTTCTAGAAATCACTAGAGGCTTCCATTGGGAGGGGTGATGTGCTGCGACGCGGTGCGGCGTAAGCGACGACAAGAAGCTCCTCCCCATACTACGTCGTATTTACGAGCTCCCCCCTCACTCTCGCACGTCACAATGTTATTACTTAGAATGTTAAAAAAAAAATTTATGACATGTTTGGATCTTGGAACTGTGTGCGTTGCAGAAACGGGACATCGTCCTCATGTGTTATATTAATTAATTTTTTTTCTCTATAATAATTGTTAAGACTCATATCGTTGATTCCTCTGTTGGGGTTTTTTACGTGGTTTTTCCTCAGATTTTGGGTAAATGCCAGAGGAACTTTGTTCTTTTTGCACTTAATGTGGAATCCACGTTTTCACATCTAGTTATCTGTATATTTTCAATTTTTAATTTTTAATTATCTAATTACCTTCTTGCCTTGTTTATTTTTGTTAAAATAGCAATTTAATATCTAGTTGCTTTATGTTTAACTTGACATAGTTACTTGTTTTTGTTTTTGTGACATTTAATAAAATAGTATGTAATTTTGGAATTTAATAAAGTTATTGTATTCTTTAAAATAAAGAAGGAATTCATTTCGGAGTGTCAGGAACACTGGAACTCATTAGGTTATTGGCCCAGGTGTGTTTTAATACGGAAATTTGTATAAACCTGACAAGTGTAAATTTCAACTTCAAAATCCGATGGCGACAGAAGTCGAAAAATATCGAGTTCCGTTATTCGATGGAACCAATTTCAACAATTGGAAGTTCAGGATGGAGACACTGTTGGAAGAATTGGATTTATTATCATTTGTGGAATCATCTTATCTCGATAAAGTGACATTCTCAAAAGACGATACTGCTCAGGAACGAACAGCGAAGGAAGCACAACTCGCTGTGCTCAAAGCTCAGGATCGAAAATGCAAGTCACAATTAATTCAACGAATAGCTGGTAGTCACTTGGAATATGCAAAAGATAAGGTAACTTCTTTTGATTTATGGTCATCTTTGTGTAACACTTTTGAGAGAAAAGGAATTGCAAGTCAGTTACTGATTAGAAAGAAGTTATTGACCATGAAGTTTAATGTAAGTAACGACACGTTAATTGATTATTTTTTGAAGTTTGATAAATTGATTCGAGATTTATGTTCGACCGGAGCTACTGTTGAGGAATCTGACATTGTTTGCCACTTGCTTTTGACAATGCCTCCAGAATACGAAGTAGTGGTCACTGCTATTGAGACTCTTTCGATGAAGGACTTGACGCTAAGCTTCGTGAAGAATAGATTGTTGGATGAAGAATCGAAACGGAAGGATGTCAGCGGGAAAAAGAATAACGCACCGCCACCTGCAGCTTCTCAAATTCGGCATCAATTTGGAAAAGGAAAGAGCTCCAAGGGAACAAATCGAAAGGGAACTTCAGGAACGTCCTTTAATTTCACATGTCATCGATGTGGAAAATTCGGTCACAAGAGGGTCGACTGCAAGGTTAAATTACCAAAGAATCCCGGAAATAATAATTCTGCGAATGTGGCTGACGTCAAGGAGGAATCTGGTTTCTGTTTTACAGTTTCAGGTGAAGATTACACAGAAGAAAGTTTAGATTGGTTTTTAGACTCTGGAGCAACAGAGCATCTGATCAACAGCAAGATACCTCTCACAAATATCAAAAGACTGGAATACCCTGTAAAAATTAAGGTCGCCAAATCAGGTATTTTTCTCGAGGCAAAACTAAAAGGAGACATCAAAGTCATCAGTTTTGTAAAAGGAAAGGAAATCGAGGTAACAATTAGAGATGTTTTATCTGTGCCTGGAATTTATCATAATTTGCTATCAGTAAGAAAATTGGAAATGAATGGTTTTAGTATTATTTTTGAAAATTCTCAAGGCTTAATTAGGAAAGGAACCAAAACAGTTGCAGTTGCAAACAGGAATCAGTCACAGTTATACGTTTTGAATTTTCTGCAACACCGAGCATTGTCGACTACTGGATCTTCTGGAGATGATATAAAATTGTGGCACAGTAGGCTAGCTCATTTGAATTATGAGAACATCAAGACACTTTCATTACAAGTAAATGGAATGAAGTTGGACACCTCAACAATGCCCTTGGAAAGATGTTCGAAATGTGTTGAAGGTAAACAGTCACAATTTCCATATGATAAACCAAGAAAACGTGCAATTCGACCTCTCGAATTGATACACAGTGATCTGTGTGGACCTATTTCACCAGAATCGTTCGACGGAAAACACTATGTTCTCACATTTATCGACGACTTCACTCACTTTACTGTAGCTTATGCATTGGAATCGAAGTCGGAAGTTACTCGTTACATGAAGATGTATCACGCCATGGTTACTGCACATTTCAATTTGAAGATAAGCAGGTTTCGATATGCCAGTAGTTCGTCTGGCAACAGTCAGGTTACTGCTGACAGTAGTGAATAGATTTGGATTGATTCTAGAACAAATGGACGTCGTCAACGCTTTTCTTCATGGAGAACTCAAGGAGGAAGTTTTCATGTTGATTCCTGAAGGAATGGAATACAAACCTGGTTTAGTTTGTCAGCTAAAGAAGGCGCTTTACGGCTTGAAACAGGCGTCATTGACATGGAACGAATCTATTCACAAGTTTCTATTGAAATTAGGATTCACTCGATCGGAAGCAGACAGATGTCTTTATATCCTTATATTAAATCATAGTATCGTTTATCTTGTCCTGTATGTAGATGATATTTTAATTGCAGGAAATGATAAACTGAAAATTGAAGAAATAAAATCCAAATTGAAAGAAAAGTTTAAAATTAAGGATTTAGGAGAACCAGAATCGTTTTTGGGAATCGAAATTTCAAGGAAAGAAGAAATAATTTATCTTAGTCAAGCATCGTATCTTCGCAGTTTGCTGATGCGTTTTGGAATGCAGGATTGTAACCCGATAAAGACGCCAATGGAAGTCAAATTGGAATTGAATTCAAAAGAGAAGACTGACAAGCCATGCAGGGAATTAATTGGTTGTCTGATGTACGCCATAACAGCAACGAGGCCAGATTTGAGTGCTGCAGTGAATTATTTGAGCAGGTATCAATCCAACCCGACAGAAGAACTCTGGAAATGTCTGAAGCGAGTACTAAGGTATATTGAAGGAACGCTCGATTTGAGATTATGTTACCAAAAGGGAAATGAAGAGGTTCTTCTTGCCTATGCAGACTCGAACTGGAACAAGAATGGAGACTCAAAATCAACTTCAGGTTATCTACTTCAAGTTTTTGGTAACACAGTCTGTTGGGCTACGAAGAAACAGACTAGTGTTGCTTTATCCTCAACAGAAGCAGAGTTTGTAGCTCTGGCAACTGCTGCTGCTGAACTACTTTGGTTGAAATATGTTATCAACGACTTTCAGATTCCACTGAAGTTACCGATTCGTATGCTCGAAGACAATCAGTCATGTATTCGTATACTTCAAAGAAGAGAACATCGTCGACTGAAGCATGTCAAGGTCAAGTACAACTTCGTTCGTCAACTCTACGAGAGAAGAATCATAGTTGCTGAACACGTAAGGTCAGAGGATCAAGTTGCGGATATCTTTACAAAAGGACTTTCGACTTTACAATTCATCAAGCTGAGAAATTTATTGGGATTACTTTAATTTTGATTTATAGTAACTGATACTTTACATTTTGCATTATGATTTTGAATTCATATTACATTGTTTGTTAGATTATTAAATTGAGGAGGGGTGTTAAAATAGCAATTTAATATCTAGTTGCTTTATGTTTAACTTGACATAGTTACTTGTTTTTGTTTTTGTGACATTTAATAAAATAGTATGTAATTTTGGAATTTAATAAAGTTATTGTATTCTTTAAAATATTGAAGGAATTCATTTCGGAGTGTCAGGAACACTGGAACTCATTAATTTTTGTATCATTTTTTCTGAAGAAGACTCTCGGTTAGAGAGTCGAAACGTCAAAAATAAAATTAAATATACAGAATTAGAACCAAAAAAGTCTATTTATTATGATATAATTCTGAAAATATGTATAGATCATTAACATAATATTTATTTATCACTGCAGCATGAGGATTAAGATCTATTTGGAAAGAATCTCACCTTTAAAGATTCGCCTTTGAGAAAAATCGTTTTCCACGGGCAAGGTGAAGATGTAATATGCTTTTGCACTAAGTACAGGGACAATAACTCGGAAAAAAAAAACGATTTACATTTATGCATATTCATGCATTTTGACATTTCAAGCTCGATATTTGATATATTATATAGATAAATATGCAAGCGCTAGAGGAACGATGTTAAGCTGCGCGGCGCAGCCTCCACTTCAGGGAGTTCCGGGAGAGAGCACTCAATGTTAAAAATTTTGCGCATGAAAATAGTTGCGCCCCTTGCCACACGAGGTCTCTGATAGCTATGTTACCATGGTTTCCAGTCTAAATTAGTATTTTGAGGTTAGATCTATCAATAGAAAGTAATCACAAAACTTTTTCTACAAAAATACATGTATTATAAATGTATGTACATGTAAATCAATCTCAACGACAAAATATATGTACAAATATCAGGTTTTGAGATAAAATATGAAGTTACTTTATCCATGAAGTATTATCCAATTGTAGTCAATAAATCCGCAGTTGTAAAGTATAAAATTTTTATTAAAAACGTTATGAATCAATGACTTTGTTTTTTTTTTTTTTTTTTGTATAATGCCTTCTCTAACTGTGGATCATACCTTAGAATAAAATTACTTTCCACAGTATTGCAATGCATTGAATAGCTTACAAACTCAAAATTTAATGAAGTCATTTCATGCATTAATTTTGATTCAACTTTGTAGTTATTGAATAAATTAGTGATTTGAGCTAAAACGTCATAATAGGTCAATTACTTTAAAGTGTCTATCCTGTTTTTTCAATTGTGGGTCATACTTTCTGTTGAAATTACTTTTCACAGTATTCCAAGTTCATTGTGAACAAGACTAGAGAAACATTGAATACAAACGGTCAAAACATTTCGAAATTATTCTATTAAAGTATGAAATTTTATAGCCATATTCTCAAAAGAGCTCATACTAACCCACAATTTTATATTAGTGAATTCTCTTCTAATTTAGGTTTTTAAAATACAATCTTAAATCACTTATGGTGATAAATGAGCAATAGATATGAACTAGAATGGGTTTTGATAACAAAACTGAAAAAAATAGGACAGGAAAATCACTAATCCAAGACTGTAGACTAGTTCTAATTATTTTGAGACGTGTAATTAATTGAGGAAATGAATAAAAGAGAAATATCATTATTTCGAAGTATTTTATAACATAATTACTGAATTTTTTCAATTTACTTTGAGCTAAAGTGACGTTCTGCATTGTTCTCACTTTATCTGAACATAAATTAAACTGAGTCAATTTTACTGAATTTAAGATTTTCTTCCCACAAATATTACTTTTCATCTTGATTCTACTTCCTTCATATTGACTGGCAAGTCTTAGCATTTTCGTGAAGCATGAACTTATTGCGAGTATGAATTTATTGATATTTCTTCGGCTGCCTGAATTCCAAAGTAACATCAAGACTGAAGAGTATTACTCTTTCTTGGTTCTATATGATGTAGATAATAATAGGAGCATCTTCCGTTACAAATAATTTTCAGTTCTAGCACCGTTCAAATATTGCAGCTGGAAAATTCTCATCCATCCCAAATGCTTCTTATATGTTCACTGTTCGAAATTCCAGGTATTTGTGAGGTCCAAAAAATGATTTAGTCATTGTGGTAATAATGCTATAGCACTTATAGAAAACTGCAGGCCGCAGATTGGAACTAGTGGATGTACGCCTAGAATAATTATGATTTATAATAAATGAACAAAAAAATATTAAGCAGACTTGCAATTTACTTGTTGTATCCACTTTTTAATAACTTCTTGTAGCATTTAACTATTAAAATCAGTAGAAAATCTCAACTAAAAAATAATATTTGCATTGACAAACATTTTTTTATCTAAATCAACATTTGTTCAAATTTTTTTCAACGGTAACTAAGATTCAAGATTCAAATAAAATTGAAAAATAGGTGCGCCCCTTCTCGCTAGGTGGTGTAGCTAAGCGCCAAATCCTCTCATTTGAGTGATCTCTCCCGGTACTCCCTGCTCCACTTACTGCACCTCTTTTTTGCCTCACCCCCACCATTATCGTTGAGCCTCCTGTATTCTAGACTTCTTGGTTCTTGCTATCGATTGTTGTAATTTTTTTTTTTTTACAATTGATATAATTTTTTGTTTTAATGCATTTTTGTCCAAACGCTTGTGATTGATCAGTTTAAATAACGATTGTTTTTGTTGAATATTTACGATTCAGTATTTTGTATATGTAATTGTTTCCTGTAATTTTAATGTATAATCATTATCTCGTACTTATGTATGACTAGGATTTTGAAATTTATGAGCTATGGTGAATAAGATCTAAAAATATATATTTGAAGTAAGAATTATTATTTTTTCATTGACTCGAATTATCAAAAAGTTAATAAAATAGAAATTATTAACGTATTTATATTTATCAATGACATGGTTATTACGATAAGAAACTTATTCGTGTTATATATTGTTATTATAAGTCAGTTCATTATGGTAAAATTTTATTATTTATTTTGTTCCAAATTTCCTGCTTGAAATTATAGAAACTGATAATTAATATAAAATATTCACTTATAAACAAAAATTGATTTATTGTATGCACTAGTCAAATGACGATATTCAAAAATACTAGATTTTTCTTTTTTACGCCATATTGATCCTCCATCCAGTTATTTAGTTCTAGGCACTCATTTCGTGGCGCCAGCGTATGTTTCAAATTCTTATGCCTGTATTACACGATACAATTTATTGACCAATAAATTGACCAAGTTTTCTGTCAAGTAATGTATATATTGTCGAGCTCAAAAATATTTTGTACCATATTACACGAAACAAGTTTTCGTCAAGAAAAATCAGAACTACCAACTTATAATTTTTGAGGTAACTTCAAAAAGTGTGGTTAGAGAGAAAGTGAGATTAATTAATATACTGAGGACAACTGTAAATAAAATTATATTAATACTTTGTCAACACTAAGATTATCATTTGACGCGAGATAACTAATATGAGTAATGTTGGCAACGACAAAATCTCCCTAGAATACCCCAGAATATTGGTGAAAAATAGAGCCAGTTCTATTTCAAAAATAACTTGGTCAATTATTGGTCAAGAAAAAATTGTGGAAATTTTGGACATATTACACACAACAATAAATTGAAGGTCAACTTTTGAAAAGAATTGACCAATAAATTGTATTGTGTAATACAGGCATTACATTTCTCAACTACAGAATGCTCTATCCAGTTATATAAAAGAGATCAGTGGTCCGGGTGGTCCGAAGGCGCTTGCGGGACTATGATTTAAGGTGAAACATCACCCGGAAATACTAGCTATCTCTGTCTAGTCTAATCTTGTTTTGGAGTAAGTGAGGCTGCATCCCCATGCATCCGTATATACGTATACGTATTCTTGTGGAACCAATGAGAATAAAGTATTCACGATACGGAGAGTTTCAAGGACACTACGTACGAAAGTTGGTTTAGTTTAACTTTTCACGGATACGGACGAATTGACGCATGCGTATTCAATACTTTTATCGTTGTTTGAATTTTATGCCAAGTTGATTTTGTGCACACAGTGTACAAAATAATAACAAAAACATTTTTTGGAATGCGGTTGTTGTGGGTGGTGCCTGAAATCAGGATCTACAGATTTCGCAGCATATGAATGCTCTGTAAAAAGAATCGACGGTGCTAGCGCAACAACTGCATTAGAATTATGCGTTCATCTGGATCATTTTCTTCCATTTCCTTCATCAAATTATCATTTGCACCTTGAGATATACGTTTTTGTTCGGTAAATATTCGGCGAACCCAACAAAAACGTGTTTTTGTAATATTTTCCATAAACTCTGACTGCTCCAATAATGGTACAACTTTTTCATCTTTTCTACCAAACCTTGTCATCGATATAATGCCGTGGAATTTAGCTAACGAGATGTACTAATGAAACTTGACAATCAAGTTTCTGAATTCATTATAAAAAGCTAGGTTAGATTTAAACGTCAGATAAATGTCAAATTCAATACGGACACGGATAACACGCATGCTTCATGGGGATAGGCTTGTATTTTTGGTACGTAAATACGTATACGTATGTACGTATATACGGATCCATGGGGATGCAGCCTGAAGCTTATGGAAGGTCAGTGATGACGGCGGGATACACAAGAATTCAAATTTGACATTTCAGAAGGAAAACATTTTATAGAGAAATTTACTGAAATTAATGCTCGCATATAAAATCATTTTTCAAAGACATAAGTTTTAATGAAATTATTCATAATGAGAATATGAAATTACGACATAAAAATGTCCCAAAATTCACACAAGAAACAATTTTGATAGTAACATGTTTTAAATAACAAATTATGAGTTTTTTATTGAATCATAAAGAATAAGGTAAAATAAAGGGTTATCTAATTTTGATAGAAAACTGGTTTTAAATTGAAAATTATGAATTTTTTATTGAACCGTAAAGTATACAGTACAAGGATCATGTATGGAATATTATATAGAGCAAATGATCTCCACGACTTACGACTTTGTTGGCACATACAGACTCCTGATTATCATGTCGCCTTAGCGAGCACCATTAAATGTTTTTGCCTAATGATCAGTTGTTTCTCCAAAGAAGAATTGCTCGATGCTACCTTCAGCCCAAAATGTGCAACTGTAACACCTATTACATTTTCATAGTTTTGTATTGCTACTTGCTCATGACTCTTACCCCATTCCGTAGCGCTAGTAGATAGATTTCGAACATATGGTATGTTTTCTACTAGGGATCCGGCACGCAGTTTTCGCTTACAGACTAGACCAAAATTTGAAGCTGTTAGTCTATGTTTTCTTTAAAGTATTTACCCTTGATGTATTCACTAAGAAATTAATACTTGTAATTTATTTGAAAGTGAATATCTCGGGCCTTAGAGCAATGCAGATTCGGATCAAGTATTATTATTTGTAGAATGACAGATCCCAATAATAATTGATGGACATAAATAATAGCTATTTATGTAATTAGTATATAATATAGAACTTTATTGGACGAGCCGCTGGTTATGGACGAGCGAGCAGTGCGAGCGAGTCTAATAAGGAAGGCGAGTCTATAAAGTTTGTTTATGTACGAATTACATACAAAGCTTTATGTTCGACTGCTCTAAAGACGCAGGATATCATCTAAAAATATTTCTTAATTTCCCTATACAAAAATTCGATAAGTATAACTTGGTGTGCTTTGCTAGTATTGCTATTGTTACAATTGTTTTTTACTGTTTATTTGCAGATGTCAAAAATATTAAATACAATTTAATAGAAGAAATAGATACTTCAGAAAGTGTAGAAGAGATAAAATACGATAGAAAAGAATAAATGGATACTTCAGAAAGTGCAGAAAAGAATAAATACGATAGAAAAGAATAATTTTTTTTTGACAATGACAGTTCCGTCCAATTATATAAAGCAAAAGTCCTAGTCCAATTAAGTGGCATATTACGAGCACTAAATGCAACCATAAACTACATGATTATGATGCAGTCGAACATAAAATATTTTGTCGCTTTCTTGAGAAATATGATATTGATAACTTGAAATTCTCATCTGTACACTTCCAGCTATAGTAGTATTTAGAAATCTAAAAGAGATAAGTTTTACAAAATTAGATTTGAAGATTGATTTTTAATGTATTTATCCAATGAACTTACTGTAACATAAATCAGATTTGTCAAATATCCTGGAATCCGAACCATTTTTCTTACTAGTGTGACAAGATCGGTAAAACTACACACACAGCCAGAAGCAGATATTCAAAATGGTTTTTGTTACTAAAATCAGCCATAGGCTATTTATTCTCTAATGAATAAATACATGATAAAATTAATCTTTGACACTTGTCATGTAATACAAAATTTGGATACTAGATAGCGCCACAGAACAAATCAACAAGTAAAAAACCATATTCACACGAGTAAAAGAAGTGGAAAAGAAATTGAAGAATATTTTCCTAAATTATTATTTTGAAATATACAGCCGCTGAAACTCCGGAAAATATTGTAAAGAATTGCTCATAATTTTTAGATATAATAAAAACATTTCTTTTTGTTCATTTGACGTTTCTTCATAACAAAATCTATGATTTGAACAAAAAAAATTAATATCTCGAAAACTAGGAATCTCACGACTCTCAAAAAAATATATTATCTCCAAGAAATAATTGGCCATGGAATATAATTACTTTTGTCTTAATTAACCTTGCAGGGAATAAAAAAGTGTAAATGGACATCAGAGAAGAACCCAAAATATCGAGAATTTTGAGCCCAAAATCCAGTGACCGATGTCAAAAAATATTAATTATTCAAATATATATAATTTTTGAATACAAGACTTTGATTTTCCTCCAATTTTCAATACTTTTAGAAGTGCACAGAAAGGGTTATATACGGAATAATAATTAATAAAAATCGATAATTTTTGCACAGCACTCTGAAGAATAATGTCATCTATCAGTCTACCAAATTTTGTCCCAAAAAACTGGATAATCTCTGAGAAATTAATATTTTCAGCACTAATTATTTTTCTTCTCAAAATTGTCAGGTTCAATATTCATGAAAATTCTTATATGATAACTGCAAGTATAGCGCCTAGTATATATATCTTTTCCAGATAAGTAGTTCTCAAAGTCTCTGAGATATAGGGTTTGCATGATAATTTTATACGTTAGCACTAATTTTATACGGATTTATTGCAGACATAATGAAACTTTGACAAATTATCTAATTTTTAATATACACGCCACTAAAAACTTTGTTGATTTATTATAAGAAAGTTTTTTTCAAACATATTGCTACAAGATTCATCAATTCAAATTTCGCGCTAAAATAGTTCTTCCGGGTGATGTTTCACCTTAAGCGTTCTGATTGGCTTAAATGGGAACACGATTCATTCACATTAAATGCAGGATTCAGAACAAGCCTACTGGAAACGAATTCAAGAAATAAAAGCAACAAGTATATTTACATATTACCTGAATAGATACAAATTTAAATCTTCGAACTGTACACGACGACAGATTGCCAACCACACATTTATCTGTCAAACATAAGCTGTGTATTTTTTATGGAAATCATTTATCCAAGTGGAAACGAAAATTTATATGGATAATGGATATTAAAACTAATATAATGGCACTATGATCAGTGTATGAACCATATATGTAATACTCCTATATTGCTAGTCCCCATAAGTGGAGGTATCACGGAGAAAGTGCGATAGCAAAACTCGTTGTGCGCAAGCGTCGCGGCTTTGATCGATGTTTGAAAGGTTGTTTCCAAAGATGGATGACGCTTGCACCAATTGCACGAAGTTGCTCAATTCTCAGGCATGCTCACAAGGTTCGTGGTAGAGTAAAAAGAGATAGACGTATAAGTGTCTGAACCGTAATGTTTTCGCCGGTTCCGCATATTTAACTAGCAATATAGGAGTATTACATATATGGTGTGAACGAGTAGAACTTGAGCAAAAAAAATCAGGAGTCAAACTGTCGATGTACTACTTCACCTCCGATTTAGATGACACTTGATAAAAATATATTTTTTAGCATTATAAATATGGGAAAAATAATAACTATTGGCGATCAGATTCGGTTGACCTTGAAAATCGTATTTAATAATTTATATTAATATAACATGTATACATTGTGCATGTGTGAGTGTGCGATACTAGCGACTCCCTAGAAAAACAAAAAAAATCACCAATAACTATTATAATAACTGGGGTTTCAAGTCAAAAATTTGATCTGAGAAAAGTTGTTTATTTGCCATTTTCGAGTGTTACAACTAAGTATTAACATTCTGTATACTCTTTTTACAATGAGCTAGCATTCAAATGTTTGACAATCGAACGTCTTACAACAATAATAGCATTCAAATGTTCGACAACCGAACATTTCGCAATAATGAGCTAGCATTCAAATGTCTGACAATTGTACATTATCTAGATTGTTTTCGAATGCTATTTGAATCGTAGTTATAATAAATAAAAAACCTAAGATATTTCGTGACAATATATGAAAATGATGGTAGGCATTTCCATGGCAATTGGTAAATATTCTTTAGCTAAGTAAGGAAGTTGAATTCGGCCTATTATATTCTTATAGTTTTTTCCGATGCAAATAATTTTGTGTGAATAATACTGTGCATTTGTAAATTCCCAACTTTGGTAAATTTTTCCTGACAGACATTACAAGCAAACAGTTTTTCGTAGCTATGTTTTAGTTTATGTATATTCAAAGCAAATCTCAGAATGAATGTTTTCTGACAGACATTACACGCATAAGGTTTTCTGTAGTTATGATTGCTAAGTTTGTGTTTTTTTAAATTACTGTTCTCTGTAAAAGTTTTTTGGCAAATATTACACGCGAATGGTTTCTCAACGCTGTGAATATATTTATGTCTCTTTAAATGACTAATCCATTTAAATGATTTCTGACAGACATCACAAGAGAACGGTTTCTCAACGCTGTGAATTAGTTTGAATTTCTCCAAATTTTCTGCAAATATTTCCGAAGAAATGTGTATTAGCTGGTGTTTTTCTAACTGACTATTCTGTGTGAATTTTTTTGAACAGATGGCACAGGCATATGGTTTGTCATTGTTGTGAATCAATTCGTGTTTTTTCAAATTACTTTTCTGAGTGAATTTTTTCTGACAAATAATACAAGAGTATATGGTTTAACATCGCTGTGAATAATTTTATGTCTTTCTAATTTACAACTTTCTGCAAATGATTTTTGACAGACATTACATACATATGGTCTCTTCCCGCTATGAATAAATTTGTGTCTCTGTAAATCCTTATTGTATAAAAATGTTTTCTGACAAATATCGCAGCCAAATGGCTTTCCACCGCTGTGAATTAATTTGTGCTCTTTCAAATATTCTTTGCGTAAGAATGTCTTCTTACAGATATCACACGAATACGGTCTTGCACCGTTATGAACAAGTTTATGTCTATTTAAATCACTCATTTGAACGAAATCTTTTTGACAAATGTTACAGGCAAATGGTTTCTTGTTGCTATGGATAAAGTTGTGTTTCTTCAAATTACTGCTTTCTGCAAATGATTTATGACAGATATTACAAGCGTATGGCTTTTCGCCGCTGTGGATAAGTTTGTGCCTCTTTAAATTACTGCTCCATTCAAAAGATTTCTTACAGATATCACAAGAATACGGTTTCATACCGCTGTGAATAAGTTTGTGTCTATTTAAATCAATCATTTGAGCGAAATCTCTTTGACAAACGTTACAAGCGTATGGTTTCTTGTCGCTATGGATAAGTTTGTGCTTTTTCAAATTACAACTTTCTGCGTATGATTTATGACAGATATTACAAGTGTGTGATTTTTCACCGCTGTGAATAAGTTTGTGTCTCTTCAAATTACGACTCCATTCAAATGATTTCTGGCAAATATCACACGAATAAGATTTCAAACGGATATGAACAGTCTTGTGTTTATTCAAATCACTAATTTGAGCGAACTCTTTCTGACATACGGCACAAGCGTATGATTTCTTGTTGCTATGAATAAGTTCGTGTTTCTTCAATTTATCACTATCTGCGAATGTTTTCTGACAGATATCACAAGTGTGTAGTTTTTCACTACTATGAACAAGTTTATGCCTTTTTAAATCACAACTCCATTCAAATGATTTTTCACAGATATCACAAGAATATGGTTTCTTGTTGCTGTGGATATATTGATGTCTCTTTAAATTACCGCTCTGTGAGAATGTTTTTTGACAGACACTACAAACGTGTGGTTTCTCACCGCTATGGATAAGTTTGTGTCTATTTAGTTCAGTACAAGTAACGAATTTTTTATCACAGACATTGCAAATGTACGGTTTTTCGCCGCTTTGTATAAGTTTGTGTCTTTCTCTGGAAACAAATGAGATTTGACAAACATCACATTCATATGGTTTTCCATCGCTGTGAATAAATTTGTGTCGCTCTAAATTACTACTCCATTTAAATTTCTGACATACATTACACTTATGTAGTTTTTCACTGTTATGGATTAATTTGTGTGCTTTTAAAGCACCTTTTAGTACGAACGATTTCTGACATACATCACACGCATATGGTTTCTCACCGTTGTGGATTCGATTGTGAGAATTTAAAGACTTCAAATCGTTAAATGATTTATGACAAATAGGACATTCACATGATATTTCTTCGGTGTCGATAATAGTATCAGATGTTGCTAGAGAGTCTGTAAATTAATTTAATGGAGTATAGTATAGATAAAATAGAATATTGTGATATTCAATTCGTATTAAAAAGTGATTCCAAATTAAATTGCGTGAATAAACGATAGGGGAGGAATATTAAGAGCTATAAAAAAAGAAGGGCAAGAAAATATGTGACCGCTGTAAGAACTATTTTATAGGGAACGCTATGAGCACGACCACTATAAGTACGGAAACGGAGTACAAAATAAAAATTAAACAATAATTACCAAAATATATTAACTGATCATGCATATTATATGACCGCCGATTATGCCATTATGCCTATTAATTTACGAAAATAATCTGCCTTAAATGAGCACACATCAAAATAAAATAAAATTCATATAATGACATAGCAATATATAATTACTATCATACCTGTCTCTTTTGCAATATTTTTTCCAGTAACATTTTCATCTTGTTTTCTATCAATTATGTTGTGAGAATGTTCTTGCTGAAATTTATCCTTTATTTTTGAACAGTTTCCTTGCGGATCATTTTCTTGGATATTGAATTTTTCTCTCACAATAAATTTCTCATTAATTTCTTTTTTCACAACTACCGTATCCACATATTCTATCTCATGCATGACTTTGTACAACTTTTCTTCTATCATAACTTTTTCAATTTCTTTCCCTGCATGAAAATTCTCTGAAGTATCTACATATTTCAAATCTTGTATTCCTTTTTCTAACATTTTTGAATACACTTTAATTAATGATTTCTCAATGAATGTTGTTTTTCACATCGATTTATCATTCATCATATGTTTTTAATTTTATTAGAATTTGTTCTATGATACTTTAAAAAATAAAGACACTGTTTTGGAAAATCTGACCGAAAAACTTGTTTATAATTTTTCCTTTTGATTCATTATTCTACTGTCAAATAATATTTTTAGGTTAATTTGTTTTGAAATGACAACAGCAATCAGTGTTGCCAGCTGCATGGTATTATTCTTTTTACAAATCAAGAAAACAAAATAAAACAATGCATAAATTTTTGGGAATATCTTTTTCAAAGATAGGAATACAGCCGACATTTCCTTTTTACAGGTAATTACCTTGGAGGAAAAATTCCTTGTACAGACGGAGAAAGGGGAAAATGAATGAAAACAATAACATAAGCAATGTATGATTTATTTACTGAAGTGTGAAAATGAATGGATATAGTTTTCACAATATTTTTTTGAAATTAATTCAATTTTTTTGGCTACAGAAATCAGAAACATAAACAGAGAGAGACTTTTGTGGAAATGATATTTTTGCGTAAACTTTGTACGTATAGCACTAAATTGATGTGCAAAAAATGTAATACTGGAAAAATAGTATATTGTGTGGCTAGGGACGAAACAAGACGATTTCAGCTGAGGGTGAGTGTTGCTTGCCCGAGCGAAGCGAGGGCCGGCATCACCCTGGGCTGAAATCGTGTTTTGTCCCGTGCCACACACTGTATTTTTCATAATACCTGCATTGAAACTTTCCACATTACAAATTTGTCATAACAAAGTAAATATTTTTCTTTTGATTTTGCAGGTAACAAATCGAGAGTAGCTGCTTGTGCTTCATCAATAAGATGTTGTGATGTACTTAAAATTGTCGTATTAATACTTTTTTTCTTGAAACAAATCGTCTTTTTAATTTAATTTACAGTTCCGAATACAACAACTGTCAAATTAACTAAGGTTATATGATTTTCATTTAGAGATTGACAATGAACAAATGCGACTCTGCCAGGGATAAAACGATGTAAAAAATTAATTCAGCGGACAGAAACAAGCTTGTTTCTCCCCTCGGGCAGAAACAAGCCTGTTCCTGCCCGGCTACACTCACATTTGTCTGCAATTGTCTTGTTTCGACTGACAAAACAGGCGTTGAAACGCGTTGTTTCAATGCAGGTATTATGAAAAAATTATTGTTGTTTAAGGAATTTGAATATTCTAAGTGCTGTTTCATAAAGCTGAGAGAAAAGCATGACGTCATGGACATGAAACCCATAACTATGAGGATACATATTTATTGAACTAAAAAAATACATACTGGCATAGTGGAAATTTATTGAAAAATATATTTGAGTAATGCTGAAATAATTGAACGCTGAACACGTGTTATATTATTTTGTAAAATGGAAATGCAAATTGTTTGCTATTTTTAGGAATATTTGAGTTGGTAATACCAGTCACTGTCTGTTTCACACTTTGTATACAGCTGTTCAATTGTCACTTTTAGTTCAAACACTTGACACCTGTCATTTGTTTTGAACTATATTTTTTTTTTTTTTTAAAACGCTGAAATGCCAAAAAGAAAACCTTATTCCAATGATTTTAAACTAGTTGTTTTGATATTGTTTGCTTATTTCGCGGCAGAAAAGGATAAAGATGGTCGAACACCACAAGAATTATTCATTGTTTTGGATGAAGGTAAAAAATTCAGTATTTCGTTTTTACTTGTACAAAGTAACAAGTATTGTGAAACCGACAAAATTCACCTATTGAGATTTTGATGGAAATATCCGTTTTGAGCATCCCTGAATCCATTTTGACTATTTTTGGCTTGATGTCGGTACGTATGTTCGTGCGTGCGTAACTCGCAAATCTCAAAACTGGTAGAACGTATATTGTTGAAATTTTGTATTTAAGACTGGTATAGGGTCTAGTTGTGCACCTCGCATTATGGTTCCAATCGTCTGTACCGGGAGTGCACTTTACTTGAAACTTTTTTCGAATTTTTCTAATAAATCTAGAATGATCAACCGTAGGATGTTGAAATTCAGTATTTGAACTTGATGTTGTATCAGAATGGTCATCTGCTATTTTTGTATGAATCGGCCAAGCCAGAAGTGAACTTTACTTGACACTTTTTTTGAATTTTTTACATAAATATAGAATGATTCGCCATAGCATATTTAAAATTCGTATAAAGAACTTTTATAACATCTTATTGTACATCTTGCATTATGATTGCGATCGGCTAAACCGGAAGTTCACTTTACTTGAAACTTTTTTTTAATTTTCCGCATAAATTCAGAATGGTCAGCCATAGGATACTGTAATTTAGCATTTAAAATTGCTGTAGCATCTAAATGCTCATCTTCTATTTTTATAACAATCGGCTGAGCCGGAAGTGCACTTTATATGACAGACTTTTTGAATTATCCGCATAAATTCTAAACAATCAGTCGTAGAATATTATATATATATCCAATGATATATATATATGATCAAACACAAAATCGTATTATACATATATATCCAATGATGTACAAGTAAGTCACGTGATGTTCACGTCAGATTTTTTTTTGTGTTTTTTAATGTGTTAATAAATTTTTAGTTTCTGCAGCAACCGGGATAGGCAAATCAACAATCACGTCACTGAGGAGACAATAAGAAGTAAAAAGTCCAGATAAAAATAAGAAACATGGAAAGCCGGTCACGGATATAAGGAACAACTCGGAATGTAATTCACGAGTTGTATCGGAGCAGTAAGTTATACTTTCAATTTAATTGATACACAGTGGTATACCTTTTTTTCCGTATTCTTCAGAAATTCATATGACAGTAGAGTTGTTGCAAAGAGTTATAAAAAGAATCGAGATTTTTTGATGACTGTTGCTTCAATTTCTTGTTGATAATGAAGGATATGTGCAAAATGATAATGAAGGATATGGCAAAAACATAGTGCTATCCCAAAGATGTACGAATTTCCAAATATTTTTCTAGCCAGAATTAGATTTTTAAAGACAAACGTAGAGAAATTAAAATCAAATCTCTGTTTTCTTGTTGATATTTTTAGTTGCAGCATTTCTTTGATATTTCTCTGCAACATTTGTATCTATTGAACTTGTTACATTCTCAATTATTTTATCTGATTCCTGTAATACTATTTTGCAGTTGATCAAAATTTTTGATTGTTAATAGTTTTCTGCACATTAATAACTTGAAAATATATTTCGAAGTTACATATACTTTTTGTGATATATATAATTCATTATTTAAACCTCTTTTAATTTCATATTATTCAATCATCATCTTCGCATTAGGACTATTATATAAACGTAGTGGATGCAACGTTATCACTTCATCCACGACGTCATGCTTTTCTCTCATCAAGGCCACTATATCAATTAATTGCAAATTCCAAAGTGATAGCTGTCATTGCCAAAGTGGCATATGACGGTTGTATGAAATTACTATTTTATTTTGCAATAGCCATAAGTTTTATGTCCAGTTGCTTTAGTTGATCCCGAGTTTCGAACTTGTCATAATCTGGTTAAATTGTAAGAAAACAATTGACAATCTAAAAAATATTTTTTTTTTAGATTTCTATCAAGCTTATCTTCCCGAGGGCTTTAAATTGATACCAAACTAGACAACATTTGAATAGCTTATAAAAAAAAAGACAATTGCCACTCGTTCAAATATCCTCTTTGACACTTCAACTAGAATAATTTGATACCAAACACGATAGAGCCAAATTACCTATTTGGAAAAAAAATTGACGAACGTTTGCATGTGCTGTCCAAATATGAGTAATAATAATCCTAATTTCACATTATGATTCTCATTATTTTTTTGCTTCAGGAAAATATAATGAATTTTATAATAATTCAAATTCTAATAATGAAGCAAATGAATCGCTATCATTTTGAGAAATGTTTCAGGTAAATGTTGTGCTAAATTATTCAAGGATCAATTTCAGTTATTTTATGTTTTAGGATAAATAATAACGTTCATAAAATAGACGCAAAAAAAATGTTCCGTCAATAAAGTATTGTTATCACTGATTTTTGATAAAAAACTTAAATATAAAATTGAAGAGAACGCGTAATTTATAGGTGTGCATGTTATTGTTTCACTTTTTAAGTAACACTCTCTACGTACGCTCATTAGAAGATACTGAATTTGCATTATTTTTGCCCATTGTAAATAAGTTTGTGTGAATAATACTATGCACTTTTGAATTAACTATTTCTACGAATGTTTTCTGACAGACATTACAGGCGAATGATTCCTTGTCTAAATGCATTAAATTAAAAACACTGCTATGGATTAATGTATGTTTTTCCATATAGCACTTTTCTATGAATGTTTTTTGACAGATATCACAAGCGAATGGTTTCTTATCGCTGTGAATAAGTTTGTGTCTTTGTAAATGACCCTTATGTAGGAACGTTTTTTGACAAACATGACACCTATATTTTTTCTCACGGTCACGAATGTGAGTAAGTTTGTGTAAATTAAGAGTACTACTCTGTACGAATCTCTTCTGACAAACATCACATTGGAATGGTTTTTTACCGCTGTGAATCAATTTGTGTACTTTTAAATGTTCTCTCCGTAAGAATTTTCTTGGACAGATATCACATGAATGTGGTCTAATTCCGCTGTGAATAAGTTTGTGTCTATTTAAATCACTCATTTGAACAAAATTCTTTTGACAAATATCACAGTCATACGGCTTTTTTTCGCTGTGGCCAAGTTCGTGTTTCTTCAAATTACTACTCTCTGTAAATGTTTTCTGACATACATGACACGTAAATGGTTTGTCACCGCTGTGAATTAATCTATGTCTTCTTAAATTACTACCCCATGCAAATGATTTCTGACAGATATCACAAGAATAAGGTTTATCACTGTAGTGAGTTAATTTGTGTTTCTCCAAACGAACACTTTCTGCAAATTTTCTTGGACATTCATTACAGGCATATGGTTTATCATTGCGATGAGTAAGTTTATGTTTCTCCAATTTACCCGTCTCTGCAAATATTCTTTTACAGATACTACATTCAAGTCTGTGATTAAGTACATGTCTTTTCAAAGTCTCACTACGACTAAATTTTTTGTGACAGAGTTCACAGGCGAATTGTTTCTCTGAGCTATGAACAAGTTTATGTTTTTTTAAATTACCACTATGTAAAAATGTTTTCTGGCAGATATCACAAGCATACGGTTTCTCACCGCTGTGAGAGAGTTTGTGTCTTTTCAAATTATTAATTTGTGCAAATGTTTTCTGACAAATATCACACTCATATGGTTTCTCACCGCTGTGAATAAGCTTATGTTTTTTTAAATTTCCACTTTGTGCGAATGCTTTGTGACAAATATCACATTCGTATGGTTTTTTCCCGTTGTGAATAGTCCTATGTCTCTTCAAATTATTAATATTTGTGAATATTTTTTGACAGACGTTACACACATATGGCCCCTTCTCGTTGTGGACAAGTTTGTGTTTTTCTAAATCCTCACTGCAAGCAAATGTTCTCTGACAAACCTCACAAAGAAATGGTTTATCTACACTGTGAAGAAGTTTGTGTTTTTTTAAATTACCACTCTGCACAAATGTTTTGTGACAGAATTCACATTCGTATGGCTTATAGCCGATATGAATGAGTTTGTGTCTGTTCAAATTATTAATCTGTGCAAATGTTTTTTGGCAGACATCACACGAGTATGGTTTCTCTCCGCTATGAGTGAGTTTATGTGTTTCTAAATGACCTCGCTGTACAAACGTCTTTTGGCAAACATCGCACGCATATGATTTTTCATTACTGTGAATAAGTTTGTGTCTATTCAAATTACGACTGCTTGCAAATGTTTTCTGACAGATATCACACACGAATGGTCGTGATCCAATGTGGATATTATTAGATGGTGTATGAGAGTCTATGATGTAAAAAAAAAAAACATTAATTCACAGGAAAAAAAATTTTTCTACGACTAATAATTTACAACTTAACATAACAGTGAAATTATATTTCCACTTGTAGCAAAATTAAAGGAAGGATGAAAATATTTGTTTTGACATGTAGTTTGAGAAACTAATAATGGCCAGTTGCACCGATCTAGTTTTAATTTTAAGTTTCACTTAAACAAAAAATATCGAATCAGAATAATGACAGCAATGTTCATGTCACATTTGACTTTCAAGCCTTGATAGGATGTTGTTCAACTAAGCGATATTTAAAATTCAAGAGACAGCGGTGTCTGGCCATAAAGGGCCTCTAGCTATTTATTTCATTATAGATTTATCTCCATATTTCATTAAATTGAAATACTAATATAAGAACTAAAGTTTTATCATATGATTCAATAAAAATATAAAATAATCATACCAATTTTATTTGTAAGGTTGAAGGCAGCATTATTAGAATAAATACTAGAGTCGTACGAATATTCTTGTGAAGATTTATCAATTTCCGAACAGTTTTGTTGAATCTCGTTTCTATGAACATGTAATTCTTCTTTTATTACAACTTCTTCAATTTCTTTTCTCACACAAGAATAATTGTTTTTATTTTCAAATCTTATATCTTGCAAATCTTTCTCAAAAACATCGGTATCTTCTTTGATTATTAATTCTTCATTTATTTCTTTCTTAACACGAAAATCATCCATTGTGCCTTTATATCTTAAATCTTGCATCATTTCTATACTTTACTGATTTCTTCTTTCGCCTAAAAATCATTATACAAATTTTTCATAAATTCCGATATTACTGGGGTTTTGTGAAAAAATAACTTTTATAGTACTTGCTGAGTTCGGATACAAACTAAACACGTAGTTTTGTGGATCAGCAATTTATGTTTTGTATTCCGACCAATGAATTTCTCGTTGCTTTGATCCTCTCTCCGTATATCTACAAAGTATTTTCACTTTTTACTAGATTGTTTTAAATGAATAAACTTTCTGAACGGAGTGTATGCAATTCTATTAGTTCGTAACATTGAAAAAAACCTACTCAAATCCTTAATAAATGAAATATATATTCAAGCACGTAAACAAAACATTTCCAGTTTCTCTCCAACCTACGATTTTATAAGCATTTTTTGGGCATTGATAGTTGAAACTAGTAAACTGTTTCAAAAAAGACTTGGAAAATCGATAAATAGAATTGTTTTTTTCTTGCATCAGTAGAAAAATAAATATTGATGACTACCTTCAATTATATTTGTAATTTTGTCAAGTTTTTGTTTATAAATTCATTATTTACACATTTTGACATATAAATAAACTTAACCCTAAACCCTTCTTCTTTTTCTTTTTTGGATATAGCTCATTGGCGACTCGTAGCTGAAATTAGTGGGGGTACTGCTTAGAAAATCTTTAGAGTTTGTTTTAAAATTTTGTAGAAGAAAACAAGCATGTATAAAAGATGATTAATTGGAATCTTTTAAGCACAGTAGCCAAACACCACGTCGGTGGAACTGTGAAGCGCATAGTACCATACAAAGATTTTTGTATCTTTTTTATAAACTGAGAGATGGCCATTGGCATTTTATATTTTGCAAGTATAAAGAAAAAAGGACTGCTTATATTGAATGTTATCGATAATATCAAGTAGAAATAGGGTTGCTACAATTTCTATAGGCGAGCCGCCACTGAGTTTCTATAATAATCAGAGATGCATGCCAATTTTTTCACAAGGCTGTTATGCCCGAAACATCAATTCATTTCATTTAATTTTTTTTGAATTTCCAGCGATCATTCGAACCTTCTGGGCTGCTGCGAATTACATATCATTTAGTACTAGGCTTTTCATCACTTTCAACTATTTCACGTTACAAAGGCATGCAAAATGCTGTCACGAAGAAATTCATTTTTTTTTTAAATATAGTTGGAATTTGCTTTATGACCGGAAAGCTTACATCGCTCAATATTTCATCTTTCTTATCAAGGGGTAAATTTTCAACCCTCAAAAAGGCATGCGGTAGAAAATCGGGGAGCCCCAACTGTCACCATCTATCAGTCTTTATATTAATATGGAGCATATGTATATTAAGAAATATTTACAATTATTCTATTCCTTTATCTTTTACAATGATATTTGTCAATTAATGATTCCTCTATTTGAGATTCTTTCACGTGATTTTTCCTAAAACCGTAGGTGAATGCCTGATAATTTTTGCTCTATTTTTAGTTGCTTGTACAAAGCACAAGTATTGTGAAACCGACATTTCAAGATTTCTACGGAAATATGCGTTTTGAGCATCTCTGAATCCATTTTGACTTTTTTGAATCGACGTGCGTACGTGTGTACGTCTGTATCTAGCGGAAAATGAAGAAAGATTGAACTCCCACTTTATCATTGTTTCATACCTATATTTTTTTAAATGTATTAATATTATTTAATTCAGCTGTGTGCGTATATTATAACTTGCGTAGCATAAAAGGTAGGTTGAAATTATTTATTTTAGATATTTTTTTCTTCAATTATGACGTACCTATTAGAGAAAACCTCTTAATTCGTTCAAATTGACAGGATAACCTCAAACTATGGCGCCGATGATCTTGCGGACTGGGTTTGTATGTATCAAACACTGTATCCCTTTTACCGAGGAAGCATTGAAGAAAAGCGTGAAAATAGATTTTAGCCATATTAAACATGTTCAAGAATATGTTGCTGACAATATCCACAACAAAATTATTGCGAAGTGCATTCGATAAACTTCTATCACTAAACACCTTACAAATTAGAGATAAAGATAAATTCATGAATCCCAAATCGATGACGAATTTTTATAATTTCACAATTGAATTATTAACATCTTTATTATATAGATTAATAATGAAAGACAGATAATACTCTATTTACCACTTTGATCCACTTCATTCGTTTTTTGATGTTATAACTCCGTAAGGAAATCTATAAAACTATATTTTACTTAAATCATTAAATATACAATTATTTAAACTACAATCCTCAATGACGTGTTCTGAGAGATGAAGTTCAAAGCTTACAATGATGCTCACCATGAGCGCTTGCATCGATATTTGTTCGAACTTCGCCCTCTTGTACAAAGCATATAATGTTGAAAATTTTTATCTAAGATTGCTGAAATAGCTAGATTTGCACTTCCTGTTTTTGATAACAGTTGTCTGAGTCGAAGGTGCACTTTACTTGATAACTTTTTTTGCATTCTTCGCATAAATCCAAAACAGCAATAGAATATTGAAATTTAGTAATTCAGACTTTTATAACATATTATTAATCATCTCCAATTTTGGTTTTGGTTTCAAGGAAGCCATGTGGTGTCCACATCAGATTTTTAGATGTGGAATTCAAGTTTTCACATCTAGTCTCTATATATTTCCAAATTTGTAGATACTTGCCTTGTTTATTCTAGTATCAGTTGTTTCCTGATAATGGCGATTCTTGGTTAAAGGGTTGGAACATCAAATGTCAAATTATATATTATATATATATATATATATATATATATATATATATATATATATATATATATATATATATATATATATATATATATATATATATATATATATATATATATATATATATATATCGGTATGGAGCTTCGTTTCAAGATTTCTAATTGGCCGTTATGCGAGCCAACTTTACATTATATTGTGCAATAAATTCATTTTATATCTAAAAATTTACAGCAGAATACATATTTTAATATTTTTTTCAAATTTATTTTCAGGTCCGTCGTGTAGTTCATGGACCACCCCAAGTCGCACCGAATATTCCGAATTTGATACGCCAAAATTTGCACTGAATCGACCTGCAGGTAATAAAATTGTATATTTTATTTCCAAACATATGACAATTGGCAGTATCAACCAGGAAACGTCTGATTGAAATATTTTATGATTAATAAGGTCAGTTTTTTCTTTTAAGTCGCTATAAGAAATCGTGATTCAATTATTTTCTATTAAGTTAAATAATTGCTGAAAAGATTTAATTCCAACTAGAAAAAATTATCATTGGAATTATTTCAGATCGTCCAGTTTAACGAAAAAAAAAGAATAATAACATTTTCTATGTTCATTGGAATCATCTGCTTTCATTATTGTATTCATTTCTTGCAGTCATGAATAATTCAATATTTTTTATTTAGGTTCAAGAAAAAGGCTATTGTTGTCTGATCTTGGAGTTACCAGAAAGAGCGAGTTGAGTCCAAAAAAAAAAAAACTGTATAACAGGTTGCAGACAACTGAAAGGCTGCTCCAATTAAGCAGGAAGCGCGGAAAGACGCTCTTACAAAAATTAAGGCATAGCCAAGTGGATGTCCTCTCATTACCTACCCTCAGTAATATCGAAAATATTTATAACTAACCCTCCACTTTAAGAATCCTTGTTTTGTCTATCCTTCGAAATTTTGCAAAAACCAAGAAATCACGCCGTTACACCCTTGAAGAGAAATCTCTGTTTTTGTCAATTATGAAACATGGTCCACGTTGTTACAGATATTTGCAGAAACTTCTGTGTTTGCCATCTGTGAGAACCCTCAAACGATCGCTGGCCAATTTAAAATTAAATCCTGGAATAAATGACCGCTTCTTTGAATATCTGAACAGTATATCTGAGAATTTGCATGAATTGGATAGGCACTGCGTTCTTATGTTTGACGAGATGGGATTGAATAAAAATTTAAATTTATTCATTTCGAACGAGAATTGGCGTGTGGATGGTTTTGTAGAAACAGATGCAGAACGATGTCCAAAACTTGCGGATCATGCTTTGGTGTTTATGATTTGCGGTATTGGCAAGAAATGGAAGCAGCCAGTTGCTTTCTATTTCACGCATAATGCTGCGAATCAATACTCACTTAAAGCATTGATTGTACAAGTGGTTCAAGCTGTCCATGAAAAAACAAAGTTCAAGATCATGGCATCCGTTTGTGATGGAGGGTCTTGGAATGTGGCCGCTTTGCGCAGTCTCGCTTCAGACTCGAATAGAGATCGGAACGAGTTTGTCTACATTGTTAATGGTCATAAAATTATTCATCTTTTTGATGCTTCTCATTTGTTAAAGTGCATGAGGAATAATTTCAGAAGCTGTACGAGTTGGATGGGCTTAACAAAGCATTTATAGCTACTAAGCTGACAAATGCGCATGTTAATCCCACAACTCGACAGAAGATGCGTGTCAAGCTAGCAGCTCAGGGCCTCTATTCTTGAATCAAAGCGTATACGTTTGTAACGTCGAAACGCATGAAATTCTTTAGTTGGTATTCTCGAGTGTGCGTTTGGTGAACGTATACGTTTCTAAACGTAGGAATTTCGTGCGTTTGACACGGTTGGGTAGTAACCACTCGTTCACTGCAATTTTCATTCATTGGCTAGTTTGAAAAGTCATTTTGAGTGTGTCACAAGTATTGATACACAATGGCAGCATTTGATGGTATTGCCAACGCAATTGTGATTGATGAAGTACTGGGGGTCTGATCAAATCTTCCACTTATGAGCTGTGGATGTTGCTCCATAAATTCAACCAGCATAACTTTTTGGTCTTGTGAGAATGGAGAACTTTTTTTTTTGATGGTTTATCAATTTTTATCTCACAAATGGCACAAACACAGCTTGGAAAATCAAATTAATGGAAACGTCACACGTCAAATGTCAATAACAGTGCGGTCTGTGATCACTACGCAACGTGTTAGCACTACCTAAATATTTGAATCTGATTGGTCCATTCGTTGTGAAGCGGTCAAGTGTGATGCCGTGCTTCAGAAAACCAAACGTATGCGACAATCGTGCGAGTGCTGCAAACGAATAGCAGTGGAGAATAGAAATTTTTAAACGTATACGCTTAGACCCCAAACGTTTGGAAACGTATGCGAATGCGAACGCATAGCTTCGAGAATCGAGGCCCGGGTGTTTAGCCTTTCCTGAAGATTCAGTCGAGTTCTAAATCGATGAACGCAACCGGTACCGCAGAATTTATGAATTTCATGGACAGTTTGTTTGATTCTCTGAATTCTGTATCAGTTTCTGCAAAGCCGTTGGGGGGTAGAGTGAAACGGGGCTCACCTCATTTCACTTTTTGGAAACAGGGACGAGCTGATTTAACGAATATAAGATTTCTCGTCAAAGGTAATCGTGTGCCTAATCCACCATTTGTTCAACTACTCATTTCAACGCTTTCCACGTATTGTGGGAATCATTAGAGAATATTGGTTTTAAGTATATCACTATGAGATCTTTCAATCAAAATCCTCTAGAGAAACTTTCTAGTGTTGCAAGAGGCCTGTGTGGAGGAAATTCCCGACCATCAACTTCACAATTCGCCGATGCATACAAGACTGCTATTTTAAACAATACTGTTAGGTGTAGTATCGGTTCGAATTGTGAGATTGATGGCGAAAACCTTCTCCTCTCCTACCGAATTCTTTTATCCTATGATATTCAAAATCAATCTGATTCAGAATCTTTTCCGACATCCTCAGTTTCCAATAATCCTATCCCACGCGTTCTTCCACAGACCACTTGCATGGATGCTGTAGCATCGGAGATAGATATTCAAACAACCTCAAATCTTGCTGGTTATTTAATTAAAAAATTGCTAAATTATGAATGTGATTCATGTTTTTAGATCTTTTGTTCTGAAAACATAACTCACATTCATGATTTAACCGTCTTACAGGACTATGGGTCCGATGAGAAGTTTTATCTCAGATATGCAAGCGCAGAATTTTCGCAAATAGTCGGTCATTATAAAAAATAGATTTTTGCTTCGATTCCCAATTTCATTTCATCCCCTAACATCCTATCCCATATAGACATCCACTGTGTGCCTTCTAATTTTTGTGAGCAGCATGGAGCAACCATGCAGATTAAAGTTATTCGGTTATTATATTTAATTTTATTAAGTCATTTCTCAAAATTGGTTAATAACATTGTAGAGACTTTTTTTATCAATCATTGTAAATAATTTTTTGTAATTCTTTTCTATATATGTTCAATATTCTTTTGTAGTATAGCAATTTAATTTTTATCTACGATCGTATAAAAAAATTGACAGTTTTTTGCATTTTGAACTTGATATTTTAATTCAAATCACAAGAACATTTATGTCAACTTCAACGAAAGCATTCCAATTTTTAATATCTGTGACTGTTTTACGAAAATTAAGATGGTCGAAGTAAAAACTATGTAAGGCACACGTGTAAAAAATCTCTAATTTCATTTACACATATATTTTGTTCTTATTTGTACATGTTTTTATATTATTTATTTTTTTGTTGTGGTGCAGTAATTAAAATATAAGTTTAAAAACGAGTTAAGTATTTACTATCTAAAGTTTGAAATCTAATAAGTTAACTTGAATTTAAAAGTGTGGTGTAAAAGAAAATTCGAAAATCGAAACTAGGAATTTAGGTGGTATTGGCAGAGCATGAACAAAAGACAAAGGGAGGATGAACAGGGAATAGTTGAACAAAATTATAATAGTATATTCGGCAAATGCAAAAGAGTTCTTCGCTCCCCTGAACAGAGGAAGGGTGAAGAATCAAAAAATAAGCCAAAAGATAATAATATAACGGATTTGGATACTGTAAATAATAAAGAAATGGATGAGTTGGAGGAGGTGATGAGAAGTATGATGACCAAGATGGACGAAAATACAAATGAAGTAAACAAGGAGATCAACAAACTAAAAATAGAAATGGAAAATAAAGAAGAAACATGGAAAAAAGGAAAAAAACTCCTAATTGATAGGATTGAAAACCTGGAAAGAAAAGCAGAACGAGATGAAAGGCAAAAGAAAAGAAATAATATTGTAATAAAAGGTCTGAAATTAACACTAAATACAGAAGAAGAAATTGGCAAATGGATTAAACAAAATCTGAATGTGTAAGTAGATCTCAATAATTTGAAGACACTGAATAAAGGCACAAAGAACGAAATAATAAAGGCTGAGATATCTAACTGGAAAGAAAAACAAATGATTATGGCAAACAAAAGTAAACTAAAAACGCAAAAAATTATAATATGTAAAAATATATGTATATTTGTGAAACGAAATTCTGGTTTATTTTAAATTTTACGAATAAGTAAAATTCAAATTTAGCGCTCCAGAATTAGTACGTGCACGGCACCGCTTGAAGCGCTGTTGTGTTGATGTGAAATCTTATAAATTTTGAAAGCATTGTACTGTCAAGTCTTCTCTCTATTGATAGTCTTTGATTATGGTCTGCTATTTCGTTCAAGTTTATGTCAGATTGAATATCGTTATCACTGCATTTGCAAACATAAAAAGCTGCATTAATCAAAAAAAGATTCATTTTAAATGAAATATAGAGAGTATAACAGAAATAAGCGCATTAATTTTAAGCAGTAATAGAACTCGTCGAGTATTGCAATTTTTCTTTAAAACGTTTTCCTGCAAACTCTCTGAATATCCAGTCAATATTCATTCAAGTTTTGTCAAAAATTTCACTGTTCACCTATGGTTCAATCCATAATCAGAAAGAGAACGATCACTGCAGAAAAATTGGAAAAAATGTGTCCCAGGAATTAGATGAAAATAAATGAGTAGCTAGGATCGCCAAGTTATCTGAATAAAAGGCGGGGTTTTTTTCGCGATAATTTAAAACGATCTACGTACGTTTCAGTTAAGTTCATGTGATATTTTTAGTAATTATATCAACAATTTCATAAATCCGAACACTTTATGCATGTTAATAAATTAAATAAATCTAAAAAAGCAATGAAAGAGACATCACCAAATATCGGCGAATGTCAACACTGGCTGGTACTACGAGCTCTGTTTTTGGCGGTACTAGAATCGTTGTGTCAAGATGTATTTTAACGCAATTAGAATTTACCCAAATATTGTAGAAAATAATCTTCAGATACCAATTACAGGACACACACATGTCTATAAAATTTATTTGAATATTTTCCATTAAAATAGCTTGAAATATTCATATTGCCTTAAAACTATTTTTAAAATCATACTGCTAGTAAGAGCCAAAAACAGAGCTTGTGGTACCAGCCATTGAATCTTCTATATATTAATACATCAAGAGAAAACTTTCGACTCCTTTTTGAGCATATAGCATGCACGGAGAAATGTGAGATTTGGTATACTTTAAAGTTTATATGGAGAAGATGCGCAGAAAGCGAAAATTATATACAGGTGTCTCATTGTAATCTATTAATTAATACGTGAAAAGATAGCTTTGTACCTCTTTTTAAGCATATTGCGCGCACGAAAGAATGTGAGATTTGGCATACTTGAAGTTTGGATGAAGAAATGCAGAAAGCTTAAAGTATATACAGGTCTTCCATTTTAATTTTACGACGTGAAGAGAAAACTTTGTACTGCTCTCACGAAGTAATGCGAGATTCCGCATTCTTGAAGTCTGTGTGTAGAAGGATGTGCAGAAAACCAAAATTATATACAGGCTGTCCTATTTTAATTTTCGTAAGTAGAAAACTTTGTACTGCGCGCATGATGGAATTTGAGCTTTTGCTTACTTGAAGTTTATATGGAGGAGTGCAGAAAGGTAAAAGTTTACAGAGGATCTTACGTGAAGAGGAAACTTTGTACTGCGTGCAGAAAGGAATGGCATACTTGAGGTTCATCTAAAGAAGGAGTGCAGAATGCTAAAATTATTATAAAGTGTGTCTCATTTTAATTTTATGTGAAAAAAAGCTTTGTAACGCGCACGAAGAAATGAGAGATTTGGCATGCTTACAGATCATGTGGAGAAGAAGTGCTGAGAGCTAAAATTATATACAGACTGTCCTATTTCAATTTTGCGTGGAGAGAAAACTTTGTGCCGTGCGCATGAAGGAATGTGAGATTTGACATACTTGAAGATTATGTGGAGAAGGAGTGCATAAAGCTTTAACAATATACAGGATGTTCAATTCAAATTGATCGTTGAGATCGATATAATTTTTTGTTGGAATATATTGAGACATATGCATCGAATGGGAAAATGGCTGAAGAAAGAACTTAATGATTTCTTTCGCCTCTCGAGGGTTGGGAGGATAAAGTCACTTTGAAATCTTGAATGGGAAGCACTATTCCTAATTTTAGATTTGGAAGAAGCGTCGAATACCAAGTTTATTTAACCTGGAATCCCCGGGGATGGAAAGTTAAATTCAATAACGTTCAGACATAGTCGAATTTCGACCACTGGGCGACCACTAGTTTAATATAATTACATAATATTAAAATATGAGAATGCTTAATGTTGAATGAAAATTTTATCTTCGGTACTTAGAGCAATGATGGTTGACGCACATTGTTCTTTTTTAGATTTTTTCGAACCGACATTAAACCACTTTTACACCCATGCGGAGCACAATATTTCACAATTTTTTTTTCAAAAATAGAATTCATGGAGCACATTTATTGTTTGTCTTCTAGAGGATGAACCTGCTAAATTTTTCAAATTTTCCTCTCTAATCTCCATGGTTCAATCTGAAAGTTTGAAATTTGTTGAGAGAACGACAGCTGTCGATTAAAATTAGTATTTTGTAAATTTGAACGATCGTAATCACGTTAATCATTCATTTAAAATTGAAAGATTATTTATATTCCAGCAAAACATTAAGATCTTAGCTTATCTTTACGTATTTTGTAAAAAAGGCTAAATTTGCCAAAAAAAAACGTCTCTGAGATCAACCATCTAGTCTTAGTCATAAGTAAATTAGTTTATATTTAGAAATTTAACGTATTTTTTAAAGAAGTACATTTTTTACAAATTGAGTTGTCTGCGCAAGTTCAAGTTCCCCACACTTTCACAGATAACAGCTGAGAAAAATAGTCAAAATCTGTGCTGTCATCTATGAACGAAAAATAAATCAACTTTTATTCAACTTCATTCAACAAATTCAAAGGAAACGGTAGAATATTGAATGAAATTCAATTCCGCAATAATGCATTTAATTTAAAATATTTCTATTCTTATAGCACATTAATTCACGAAGCCCACATTATTGAAACGACCTGAATGTGAGGTTTGCAACAATATGAGCATCTAGACAGTACTATCATCTTGAATACTGTATTTTAATATTCTACGTTCAATCGTTTTGGATTTATGCGGAAAATTAAAAAATGTTTCGAGTAAACTGCACTCCCGGCTTAGCCGATCACAATCATAATGCAAGGTGTACAACTAGATGCTATAAAAGTGCTTAATACGAAATCTCAATATTCTGCGACTGATTATTTTAAATTTATGAGAAAAATTCGAAAAGTCTGTAATATGAAGTGCACTTCCGGCTTAGTCGATTGGGACGAAAATAGGAGATGATCATTTGGATGCTACAGCAATTTCAAATACTGAATTCCAGTATCCTACGGCTAATCATTCTAGATTTATGCGGAGAATTCAAAAAAAGTATCAGGTAAAGTGCACTTCCAGTACAGACGATTGCAACCATAATGCGAGGTGCACATCAAGATCCTAGATCCTATACCAGTCTTTTATACAAAATTTCAGCATCATATGTTTGACGAATTCTGAGATTTGCGAGTTACGCACATATACACATACATACGTACATACGTACCGACATCAAGTCAAAAAAAATACTCAAAATGGATTCAGGGATGCTCAAAACGGATATATCCATCAAAATCTCGATATGTGAATTTTGTCGGTTTCACAATATTTCTTTGTACTTTTAGACCGTCAGATAGTCGTAGATTTCAGTGCCTCATTTTGTTTTTCAAGCCTTCAACAGGTTTGATAAGTATGTATATTTGGAGTTCAATAATGCTGAAATTAATGCTGGACCGTGTGGCCAACATAATGAAAATTAATTTTAAATTTATATGAAAAAGCATGTTCTGATCCAATTTTGTCGCTTTTGTCATGCTTACGAAATGAAAAATATTTTCACATGTAAAATGTCAAACAAAATTAAAAAATTGACAACATATTATCATTGCCTACCTTATCATTTCAATTAAACTGATTGTTTTATACCGCAAATTCTGAATGTCTGTTATACTCATAAACTGCACTTCCGGCTTGGCCGATTGATACAAAAATAGTAGATAACTATTTTGATGCTACAAATTCAAACACTAAATTTCAATATGCTATGGCTGATCATTCTAGATTTATGCAAAAAAAAATAAAAAAAAAGTTTCAAGTAAAGTGCATTTCTGGCTTTGCCGATTTATACAAAAATAGTAGATAACCATTCTGATACATCAAGTTCAAATACTGAATTTCAACATCTTACGGTTGATCATTCTGGATTTATTACAAAAATTCGAAAAAAAGTTTCAAGTAAAGTGCACTTTCGGTACGGTTGGATCCATAATGCGAGGTGCACAACTAGACCCTAAACCAGTCTTAAATACAAAATTTTAACATTATACGTTCAACCAGTTTTGAGATTTGCGAGTTACGCACGAACATTCGTACCGACATCAAGCCGAAAATTGTCAAAATGGATTCAAGGATGCTCAAAACGGATATTTCTATTAAAATTTCTATAGGTGAATTTTGTCGATTTCACAATACTTCCTTGTACTTAGTACAAGTAAAAAATATTTGGAGGTATGGATGTTTTGAATGAATCATAATTGTAGTAAATTTTAGTACATATTTATTTAAGAATAGTTGTATTTTTCATACACTTCTGTCTGAATAAATATTATAAATATGAATGAATAAATTATAACAAACGTATTTTGGAATTATACATTTTTAGAATTACAACAGTGCTTTGTTTTGTTTGAAACATAATTATCAGTGTTTCCAACAATATAAAACAAAATTATAATTGTTTGGAGTGATTGCAATAAATTTACAAACTATTTTGTTAACAGCTTATTTATTCTTGTGATTATGCTAAATGTGCAATTTTTGTTTTCATTATCAGTTATTTCAATATTCCAGTGGCTTAATTATATCTATTTTTTTCTTTTATAAATAATATTTTCTGCAATAAATGCTAGTAACGATAGAAATAGCCCAAAGAACAATACAATAAATGCACAAAATTCGTCATAAACACTTAGAGGAGATAAAACAACCTCATCTGATTCTATAATTGCAACTAAATCGTTGTACCATTTAAAAATTAGTCCATTTGAATGTATCTGATGAATAAAAGCTCGCAATTTATCCTGTAATGGATATCCTCTTCGTACGATAAACATAGGATGAAGCAACATAACCGTAAAATCTCGTATGGCAAAGATTTTCGATTTTCCTTCCGAGTTCAAATAAAATTTCTTGCTTATATATTCAGCATATACATCGGTTTTTATAAATGCTATATCTCGTTCAAAAGCAGTACGGTTTAAACATGTTTCGTCCTGAGGACAAAGAATATGTTTGCTCCAAATTTTTTCATGTGCTGGTTCTCGTTTTATTCTTGCCTCCATTATATCAGTCGTTCCAAAAATTAAATCCGATTCTAACATTTCTTTAAAAGTTGAAATCTGTTCTTCCATTTGAGGCTGATTCAAAATACTCACTAGTTTACTTTGGTACGCTGTATTTATTAACATACAGAAAATTATCCAAGACATTATAATTATTCTTATTTTGGTATTAATTGGCAAATCGACAGATGCTTGCAGCAGTACTTTACACAAAAATTCGATGTAAATTGGTATATTTTTTTTAATTAACGAATATTTGTCTACCTAAAATTTTTAAACATAGTTTTGTTTATATACATAATCTATATTTTTAACATAAATTATAGTTCAAATAACAACGGTAAAAATACCGAGTCTCTAGAAGTGCGAATCAATACAATTTATATTTCGCGCCAATTTGCACTACTTCAGAGTGAATATTAAAACCGGTTTATGGATTGATGTTGCAATTTTGCATTTTTGTGTCATCACTAGCCAATCAAATTAATTAAATAAATCCAAACTTCAAATCACAAGATCATAATTTTGTGAGAGAATAAGACTAGAGATCAACTTATGCATAAAAAATTATGAAAAGAGAAATTTAAGATAGAGTGAGCAAGTTACGGCAGCTTATATAAGTGGGAACGTGGTGGGAACGCACCTCTGGACAAAAAAGAGAATCGGTTGATCCTCTCTCTCAGTGTCTCTGCTGTAAAAGTGAGCATCCACTTCTATTTGTTATATTATCTCTATGGAATAAACTGTGTTACGGAGCTAAAATGGCGGCACATATTTGAATTAGACGCGCATTCGGGATCACGCTTATGCAATTCCCTATCTTAACTGTGTTGCAAAAGTGAAGCCAAAAATGTAATATTGTTAGAGAGAGAAGGTAACTGAGAGATAGGTAGAGGCGGGCCCATGTTTGTATGGGAGTAAATGGCGAGTTTCGCTCTATTTAGTATTTTCATGTGGAAATATATTGTAAAATAGCAAGAAAATGTTTTGTGCCAAATTGTAATAGTAGGTACAGAGCTTGTAAAGAGAAATATTGTATTTTTCTGTACCCAAAAATAATATTTTATTAAATAAGTGGCGCAAGAATATAACATGATGGAATAGAACATTGGAAATTACAGATTACGTTTGTGAAAAAGATTTCAAAGAGGAATATATTATAAAAGAATGGTCGTCTAGTGATGTAAAAATGAGTATAAATTATTTTAATTTAATATGTTAGAAATTGAAAGGTTATATCAATATTTCAAGTTATTAAACGTATCTAACCTAGACTTTTAGTGAAAAATTCAACTTCGAGGAAACTTCTTGTCAATAAATTTATTAATTCATAAAACTTATAGATTTACACAGAATTGCAACATTAATTTCTTCACTTTTCATCAATATTAAAAGTTATTGAGGATACAATTGTCAAAAATGAGCGAAGCAAGTGTTCCTGTTAGCCCTGTGGCATATTAGAATAGTTTTTTTATTTCTCCTGTGCTACTTTCGAAAAATTGGAATTAACAATAGTATATTGTGCAACAAGTGCAATAAGTTCTCGATTGTCCACGAGAGCTCAAATGGGCAACTGATAACACCGCACGAGTTGCAGATACTATTTTTAATTACGAGTGCGGGTAAATATTATTTTGCGCTTAGTTTTTTTCGGGCGGTAAATTATACTTGGCGCACGCAAAAGCCAAAGAGACATTTATCGCCCGGAGAAACATGTGCAAAATAGTACTTATCCTGCATGAGTAATAAAAACTATGTTTAAAGTATTTACTGATAGAAAAGAGTCAAGTAATAAAACTTTTATTGCGCAGTTTAATTTAATAACTTTTTTTTACACCAGAAATTATGTCACTTTTTGTGAGATCGTAGATGTATATTATATTTTTGTTATATTTTTCGTTCATGTTCAACAAACAAAAAGTTTTTGCAGAGCAGCATTTTCTATTTCTACCTTTCTTCTAGTGAATAAGAAATTGTTTGTGTATATTTTTCCAATTTTATCACGCCCATTGTAATATAAAATATTTATCAAATTATTTATGTGCCTATTATAATTCATAATCAGAAAACTCGCGTCCAACGAAACGTTTATAAAACAAGATTCATCATAATGTATTAATTCATTGCAGGTTTTAATGAATAGAAATGCTCATTTTCTTTTACTTTTGCTTTTCATTTAATAAATAATGTAGTATTTAACGTAATGAAAATAAGAAATCTATCTGGCAATTGTATTTTATTGAAAATAATTGAAATATGATCTTATTTCTGCATATGACGCATGCAAAGCTGGGCCCGCTCTCGCTATCTCTCTCACAGCTGCCATATTACATTTTAGGCTCCACGTTTTCCAACTGAGTGTCCGCTCCTCTATTATTCTCCTTCGTGTTCGAGACTAAGATGTCCGCAATTTGTGTATTTATCCTGAATGAATTCAGCCTTTTCAAATAGCGCCCTAAGACCACACAGTCCGTTACAAAAAATTATTATTATTTAATATTACCTGTATGGCATATCTGTTGATTTGATTGAATATCCACCATATAATACTGGTAACAATTACAGAAGTGAATAATAAAATCCATATAATAGGTTTGAATACTTGGAATACAGTTAACCATCGGAGCTTTTCCTTTGCTGACGGCACATACCAAAGGGAATTATAAATAAAACCTTGGAAAATTCTGTCGAAATCATATGTAGTATTGTAGATAACCATATGACCAAACGTACAGTCAAATTCCCCAACCTTTAATATAGGAAAAAATATGTTACAAAAACATGTTCAGACGTGGACACTTGCAAGACACACTCGGAAATTCAAGTCTCAGGAATAATTTTTTTGAAGCTATAATATTTTTTGTGCCTTTCATACGTATAGCTTGTTTGCTGTTTCAAAATGTATCTATTCCATTGCTATTTCGCGATATGTCAATAAACAGCCTAGAAAATCGTGAAATTTTTCAAAATTTGTCACGTGACCGACGGAATTATTGGCTAAGCGCTGCTGTGACGTCATTATGCATGTTGGCAATCGGGAGCTAGTACAAATTGTATTTCTTCTTAATACTCAAATGTTTAAATGTGCCTTATAAGTATCCATATCTGAAAACCTGCATAATAGTTCACAGAAGCGAAGCTTCTTTAAAAATTAAATTAAGATTCATATTACGCGCCAATTCCGTGGCCATCACTAACGCCCAAATAAAAGCAGTTTAACTTCAATAATACCTGTAGTGCTCCAAATACTTCAGTAAACGATCCATTTGGTTGACAGGTACCCCAAGTAGTATAATTATATTTAACATAATCTTCCTTAAAATCCATTTTAACTGCAAAAGCGTGCATCATCGCTACTTCAAACCCGACTTTTGTAGAATCATCTCGATTAGCTGAAGCATCAATTACAAATGGCGGATAAACATATGCTAAGAGTTTAATTGAACAGCCAGAAAAATTGTTAGGAACTTTTTCAGGAAATATTTCCGTTGGTATTTCGTCATTACAAGAAAAAAAATACTTTGCTGTTATATCATATTGACAATTAATCATATTGTATGGATAATACGTGTATGCCTCAAAATCTTTTATTTTTAATATAACAATAACATTTATTACGTAATATTTCCATAATATGATCATTATTTCATCTTTTAGGTTATATTCTTCAACATGAATGACAAATTTTCCCCCCGAAAACCAAGCTTTGGAATGATAAACTTTTTTTAACCAGAGAAACAAATCACTACTATTTTTGAATTTTAAAATGTAGACATCCATTGTAAAATTTTTGCTTAATATATCAATCGATTCAATATCTGATGTGTAATAAGTATTAGTATAATTTAGATTATTTTGTTCGTTCCAGGAAGAAGCCATACGTAAAATGTAGCGACTTTCAATATTTTTGATTATTTTATTCACACATTGATCTAATGGGTCTGAGTTTAAATTATGAGGTAACACTAATTGACTTGTATTTATTTTTATGCACTGAAGCATTAGAAATATAAAGAGTATATTCATTTTTAAGTTAGAATAAGTTATTTTGGTAAGATTTCAATGTAAATTCAAAATTTGCTCAGAGAAATAGAGGATATGTTTTTATTTAGCCGAAATAAACCTATAAAAACGTCTGCCTGTTTATAATGTGTTTTTTGTATGTCAAATTAATTTTGAATATTTTATAAGCTTTTAGTTACTTATTTTTCTCAAGAGTAATATTTATTTTAATGTAAGGAAGAATATTTTCGGACTAAGTTGTTGAATCAATAAAAAAGTTTAGTAAATAAATAATGAGTGTAATGATTATTTTATAATTTGGAGTTTCTCGACATCACGTTCGTAGATTATAATATATTACTGATTTAAAATTGAAATCATTAAGTATTCACAAACATTTGTAAGATAAATGATTATTTATTTCCCTGAACTTGTTTTCCGTAATTTTATTCACAATAAACTGCTTTTTCTCACTTAAAAGCAGGAAATGCGTTTTTTCCTGATAGTTCAAGGATTGTTTTACGATATTCATGCATTAACTTAAACAAATGTTGGAGAAACGTTAAATATGAGTTTTTTATTGAATGCAGGTTAATGAGAAGTGCGGGACATAGATCTCATTATCAACAAGTTTCAACTAGATATTGTAACCATTATTTTAAAAGTTTAAATCTCTTGCCCCACAATAAATTGAAAAATGTAATGCGTAGGAGCAATAGCTGAGGGGAAAGGGGGATTCAACTCTCCCAAATGTCATCCTCACTTCCACGTGGTAACCCTGGGTAATGCTAACGAGGCTCTGGCAACCGACAGAATATCCTACAACGGGGAAGTCAACGGATCGCACGGCGGAGACAAGTAATGTCGGTACGGCATGAGCTGCGGACGAACCTATCCAGACACCTGCTATCTTGTAGCAGTGGCATTGGTCGCATTGGTTTGCCAAAGACCAGGGAAAGAAAATCCTAAACAAATCACCCGGTCCTCCCAACTTAGAGACTGAAATTACAAATTTTCTGCCACATTTTAGTTCAAAAATAAAACGAGAGATGATACGGCTTATGCGTCAAAAATTTTAAAAGCAGAAATTTGTATAGTTCATTTTAGTCAAGAAAGGTTCAATAGTTTTTATGGGACTATGATCTAAGTCTTCTGATTTGCCGAAATGCGATCCAGTTTTACAATTGGTAACTAAAATTAACCCGTAGCCACCAAGCGGTTATAAGCGGAACTATATTGTAAAGTGGATTCAATCTTAATTTCCATATAATCGTATGTTATGTTACTGGTTTTATTAGCAATATTTAGGGGCTTTTTTGAGATTGTTTATATGAAATTTTATACTGCAATAGTTCTTAATGGATTTGTTCAAGTTAATTCAGTGAAAAATACTTGGCTTTAGACTTTATTGTTACATTATATAACTTCAAAATTAGTCTTTCTCAAGACTATACTCTTCAAAATATGGAATTTAATCGAAGAATTGGTGATAAAAATTGTTGTGTTTATGGACATCATTCCAAATTTAATCGAAATGTGGATTTGAGTTTTTATAATTTTCCTAAAAAGGGTTAAAGTGTGTGGAGTAAATACAGTTGGCAACTATGAATTAGTTGATAAATGAGCTGTGTGGATTAGAAAAATTCATGCAAGAAAAGCTGAAAGCTGGAATGTACAATACAAAAATGTGGTGAATACTTCCCCGTAATATTATTTTCTTTGAATTTATGAATTTTATAACCTCACGCAGTCTTCGAGTTACAACTAAAAACCGTATATAAATAAGATGATTTTGAAAGAAAAAACTATATATTACACTAGTTTACAAAATTCAACTATTTGTCTGTTGCTGTGAATTTTATGGTTGATAATGTTCACTTATGACTTGTCTTGGTCAAAAATGACTTAAAATTTTTTTTTACAGCTCTAGTTCCTTTGTTTTCGATTTTTATCATTCCTGCATCGATAACGTGCTTATTTCACTGTGTTAGGATTGATATCTGGAGTTTTTGTTACATGAGTAGTTTCAGGAGACGTTGTTCAAACAATCCAAATCATTTTTGCCACATATGCGGTGAATAAGTGTTCAAGGATTGTAGAAAGGTTCATCAGAGTTGGTTGAAAACACCTATTTTCTGTATTTTGGGATGCTCTTGGATAAAAATTACAAATTTTGGGCTCCTGATTGTGTTTGTAAATTGTGTGTTGAATATTCAAGATTATGGAAAAGTGGTAAAAGAAGTGCTTCCAAATTTGGAACACCAACCATTAGGCGAGAACCCCGAAATCATCTCGATGTCTGTTGTTTTGTAGAGTGAACATAAACGGCATAAACGCTAAAAATCGAGCTAAATGGCAGTATTCAAGCTACAAAATTATCCTACCACCATTGTATATAAAACTGCGCATCATCATTAATCAGTTTATTGAATCACTAGATAGAGACGGAGACTGCTTTTCTTACGTTTGCAAAATAATTCCTACGCTCACTATTGAAAAGATTAGAGCAGATATTTCTGATGGACCCCAAATTAGACAACTTACGAAAGATACCTAATTCAAAAATTATTTGACTGAGCTTGAATTAAGGGTTTTGACATCTTTTGTCTCTATGATGCAGAACTTTCTCGGGAATACGAAATCAGAAAATTATATTGGACTTGTTGAAGGCCTATTTTTACAATTAGAAAATATGAGGTGCAATATAAGCATAGACCTCCACTTTCTCCAGTCACCTGGACAGGTTTCCGGAAAATTTAGAAGATATGAGCGAGGAGCAAGGAAAGCGTAAGCATCAGGATTTACAGGTGATGGAAGATCGTTTTCAAGGTTTCTGGGATAATGTCTGCATTAAATTTCAGTCTTGCATCAATCATCGTAAATAAAGTTGTGCAGTTCGAAGATTTGAATTTGTATCTACTCAGATAATATGGGAATATATTTGATGCTTTTATTTCTTCATTTCATTTTCATAAAGCTTGTTTTTAATCCTGTTTTCACTATGAGAGAATAGTTTTGACATTTTGGTCAATCAAGAGCCCTTGGACCATTCACAACTGAAATGAACTATAGATAGGATCGTAGCAGTTACTTTTGTGAAAATCTTCTTGGATAAAAGTACCGAATTCAAAACTTGAATAGATATTTTTTAAACATATTTATTGTCAACATAAAAATAATTTATACTCAACATATTTTTATTTACATAAAAGGAAGGTATAAATAAAAGGCATTTACAAAGTTTTTAGTCGTTGTGGTCAAGACCTGCACCTCATTAATCGCTTCCGCTTTGAGTTCACAATTAAATTGATGGGTTGCAGTGGTCGTTTTCATTCCCAAAGGAATCACTAAAATATGTAAATCTAAAACTTGTCTTTCCAATTGAAACTTTAAATTAAAATTGTTATTTTATTATTCAACTAGAAAAAAATATGTTAATCACGCATTTTACCCGATACGGGTGTCGCAGACACTATTTTTAGTGCCTTTAGATTAATTGATATTTCTCAGGCCGTGGAGTGCGGTTATCAGCCGTCAAGCCACGAATACTCTTAGCTTTTATGAATAGTACTAGTACGCCACAGATCATATGTATAATAATTCGTGTCCCAAGCTGGAATCGACCCCACAGCCCTTGGTTTATAAAACCATCATATTTGCACTGAGTCATGAATACTCAGATTTTATTATTTATCATGAAAGATCAATTCACGCAGGCATATTAAATTTATTTCTTTCATAAATTATTTTTGTGATTTTATTGATAATCAAATTTTCCGACCTTAATAGTTAATTTATTCACCATTAGCCAGCCACTTATATCGTTCCAATGAAGCACCAACCACAACGACTATTGGAAAAACGATAATCACAATCTTGAGTCCTTGCAATTGTCCGGTAAAATGTACTCTAAATAAACTAGATTTGAGAAAATGACTATCAATATAACAATAATAAATCACCATATCTTTTCTATTAAACAATGTAACTTAATACTTTAATGTGGATTTAAATCATATTTTAGATCATCAGAAACAAGTTTGTCCTTTATTGGAGAGTCATGCTTCGCTTTTTTTTTCACAGACCCTGGCATACACAAGTTTGGTTTATCGCTGATGTGAATTAATATGTGTCTCTTTAAATTATTTTTCTGGGTGAATGTTTTTCGACAGATATTACAAACATATGGTTTCTCACCGCTATGAATAAGTTTGTGTCTTTTTAAATTTAAATTGCAAACAAATGTTTTTTCACAAACATCACACGCATATGCTTTCTCACCACCGTGAATAAGTTTATGTCTTTCCAAATTACCATTTTGTTCAAAGGATTTCTGACAAACATTACATGTGAATGGTTTTTCACCGCTATGAATTAATAAGTGTCTTTTTAAACAACTACTTTGTACGAAAGTTTTCTGACAGACATTACAAATGTATGGTTTGATACCGTTGTGATACATTATATGTCTCTTTAAATCACTACTCTGTATAAATGTTTTCTGGCAGAGATCACATTCGTATTTTTTTTTAACCTTATGAACAATATAATGTTTTTCTAAATTTTTACGGAAAACAAACGTTTTCTGACAAATATCACACGCATAAGCTCTCTCACTGCTGTGAATAAGTTTGTGTCTCACTAGATTACTACTCCGTTTGAATGTTCTTTGACAGACATCACATGTGGTCGGTTTCTCGTTTTTATGAATAAGTTCATGTCTCTTTAAATTACTACTGGATCCAAATTTTTTTTGGCAGATACTACATGCATATGATTTCTGATCGATGTGGATCAGTTTGTGATAATTCAAAGATTTTAAATCATTTAATGGTCGTACTCCAATGTGAATAATATTTTTAGATGTTGTTAGGGATCCTGAAAAATACAGAAAACTATACTTCTACCTTACGAATAACTACAGAGTGATATTCAACTGTAATCGTATGGAAAACCATAATGACCTGATAGAACATATTATACCATTTTGCAAGATGTGATAGTTACAACACGAGACAGTTGTGTACTGTAATTACACAAGTGCAAAATTGGTAAATCTACACTAGTTTTTACTTTTTCAATTCTTTATTTTTTCGCTCTTACGCCCCACTACTCACTATTCTCAGTATAGCATTTTTACGAACAAAAATCAAATATTTGTATTAAATATGAGAAAATTATTAATAATTTCGCTATAAATGTATTTGAATATATTTGATATGGGTATTACCAAATGTACTTATTGGTATTTTTCTGGTTGCGTTTGACATGGGAAATATTTAAATACTTTCCATTAGAATAGATAATTAAATATTATACCTTTCTCACTTGAAACGTATCCATCTTGCTTTTCTTTAAGTATTGAATAATCTTGTTGAGATTTATCATTAATAGTGAAACAGTTCTCTTGCGGGTTACTAGCCTGAAAATTCGATTCTTCTTTAATGATAAATTCTTCATTAATTTCTTTCTTCACACAAAAAACATCTATTGTATTTTCATCTTGCTGGTCTTCATCCAATTCTTCCTTTATAAAAACCTTTTCAATTTCTCTTTTCGCGTAAAACTCGTCGATAGTATCTTCATATATATCTTGCCTGTCTTCATCTAATTCTTCCTTTATTTTGATTCCTTCAATTTCTTCCATCTTATAAAAATCGCCCACTCCGACCGTACTTTTCAGATTTAATTATTTCTACACGACAAATTTTTCCTTCACATAGAACTGTCCCATTGCTGATTCAGTTGGCAATAATTATTTTATTTTACTTCAAATAATTACAAATACATTATTTTTATTTACTAATCTTGATTGCCTTTCAACAGATTGTTTGTTCAAGTCAAGTAATATTGCCATGAGCTTCAAATAGATGGAAACAATATATTTTCATAGATATTATGAATGTATTTTGCATAAATATTGATATCTAAAGCTCTTTGGACACATAAATCGTTTAGGAAGTGCAAATTACGATGTTTGTTTTCTATTACTATTTTAAGGTTAGGGTTATGTTTTTTAAGATGTCAGAAGGAATCATTGTTGCTAGCTTAAGTGCTGCCTCCAGCGGTGTTTTAAAGCACATATTGTGTATAGTTTATTTCAGTTAAGAACGGTCCAAGGGCTGCTATGGGATTACAATTTAAGACTTCTTGATCAAAATGAGAAAAAAAATTCCAATAGTACAAATTAGCTATTTGCCAGTTGTATCATTTGTCACTCGTTCATCAATTATAATAGATTTGTGCAGTTTAAAGATTCAAATTTGTATCTCTTCAGGTAAAATGTGAGTATATTCGCTGCTTTTATTTCTTGAATTCATTTCCAGGAAGCTTGCTTTGAATCCTGTATTTAATGAGAGTGAATCATGTTCGCATTTAACTATAAAAATTGTGTCAATTAAAAACTAAAAGCGTTAGAAGTGAAACTTTATAGAGTGCAAAGGCATCTGCTATTGATTTATATTACAAATCATTTCCGTCATAGTTTGAGTAAATTTTTCTTTACTTCAATGTATCTTTTTTCTCGTTGACAGTTTTTGCACTCCATAAAAAGTTTCTCTTCTAGTGGCATCAGTTTTTAATTGACACAATTTTTTTTTAATCACTATAAATGAAAGAAATTTGTTTGCTGCTACATTTTTTCATTTACTTCTACATTTTTGTCCCGTACACTCTCCACAGTATATTTAACGCGATTTTTGATGATTAGGTCTGGACCAGCATCTTGTACAAATGTCATTAATTTTTTTTTTTTATTCACGTAAATATTACACATTTAATAAAATTTGTCAGTGTGTTTAGGAAATGCACCAAAACTAAGTTGCTTACTAATATATTACACTAAACTATTGTTAAAATTTACGTAGATGCAATACATTCAATAAAATCAACAAATATGTTTTAGAAACTGTACTGTCATAAGGGACATTACTCAAAAATTTCTCTTTGAAAAAACAATAATAAAAGATTATCATCAATAAGAAAATACTCTTTCTGTCTCTCTCTCGCATTGTCCGAGCAAACGGTATTACAAAGAGAAAAAGAGCTTTACACTCTCTACAGATTTTTTAGCTTCACGAGTTCACTCCCAATCTCAAAACTTTTAGATAATAAACTCAGAAGTTGAGTATCAATTTCTACAGGTCCTCATAAATTTTTACGCAGCAAATAACCATGAAAGTTATAGTGTTTGTAATTTTTTATTGAATCAAGTAACCAGGATACTGTTACAATTTTACATGTTTTAGGCCCGGTCTTTCCATCTTCGAATAAATTTGTTCCCTAGATAATTACTATGGTAACAATTATTGCAACAGTTTTTGCTGTGGATATTATTCACCGAATAAAATTATTCGTAGGTGGAAAAACCGGACCTTAGAAAATTCAATTCAACTGTTCATCAGAACTGTATGCTAAAAGTGCATCGTTCAAAATTGCTGTCCTAAATATTGTGCTTGTTACATGAATCGCTACTATAAAACTATTTCTTAGACGAACCTAAACTATAGTGTATTCTAATTAAGTACGGTCTCTTATGGGTTGAAGTCTTTTGATAGACTTAGGGCCAGTTTCACCAAAGCCAGTTAAATTTATCCGGAGGTTATTTTATACGAAAACTATTGTTGATACAATTGTAACTATAGTTACTAACTCAAAATAACCTCTAGATAAATTTAACTGACTTTGGTGAAACCGGGCCTTAAATGCGAACCAATTTAACATTAGCATCTGTCAGTTGTAACAATTGTCAGTCGTGCATCAACCATCACAAGTAAATTTATTGAATTTATTTAAAAAAAAAAACAATCACGTCTTCTACCCGATACGAGTGAGGCAGATACTTATAGTGCACTTAGTAATTTGATTGATATTTCCTGAGCCGTAGAAAGCGGTTATTAGTCGTCATTTTTAGATAGCTTGTTTCAAAACCTTTATTTACTGTGAGTGAATCGTGTTTACATTTTGGCGAATTAAATGGATTAAATCGTACTCTCATAAGATCTCTTGGACTGTTCTTAACTGGAATAGACTATAAGTCGTCAAATAAAGTCCTCAGTTCCAATTTAAATTTTAATGAAAGTCGCAGAGTAATAATAAATACTGTACTTTAATTAAAAACCTAGATTCAATTAAAGCCAGCAAATAAAATAATCGACAGATAGTCTATATCATATTCCTGAGTGACTTTAGGTTTTTATTTTCAAAATTGGCTTCAACAGTAAACGGGCGATATTCACAAAACGGCCAGAGTTGACTTTGCTCGGACAAAGCTATCTTAAAAAACAGCAAAAATCATGAATAATTGCTCTTAGCAACATATTCTTAAGATTTCTAATGCAGTCAATTAAATCAATAAAATTTTAATCAAGAAACAGTTTTTGTTATGAACATGAATATTGGATGTAATACAATAATAGTAGCTACTAATCGTCACTTAAATAGTTCTGACGGTTATGATAGAGGATTTGATGATTAAAGGCTTTTCTTTCGAATAGGAAACGAAACTTATAAAATATACTATTTATTGTTCTTTTTTCTATAATATTTTATATCTGTATTGATAAAAGCAGATCTTATATATATATATATATATATATATATATATATATATATATATATATATATATATATATATATATATATATATATATATATATATATATATATATATATATATATATATATATATATATTTTATAATAACCATTTAGATTGCTGAAATTTCTTTATCTTACTGTTTAATTGAAGTAAATGTATTGGATTGAAGCTATCCAAAAGAGATCTCACTCTTCTTAATCAGATTTAAATACAATAAATCAATATTTCATAGAGAAATCAAACCAATTTTCAAGTCCATAAGTAAACCATGGTATCACTTTGTATTTATTTATATAGCACCTGATTTCAGTACAGGATTTTTTTTGTCATTGGACAAACTTTTTTGTTACAAGCGATCTCGTAGGGTTTGACGTAAACTGGATTCGTTTTTTCATCCAATCACCCGATATCGTCTCCAAAAAAACATAAACAGTTTTTGACAGTGTACCCTGTATGCACGATTATTTTTTGCGTTTCAATAAAACCAGAAACTAACAAGTCTATCTTGTAGAGGACACTTTGGAGATGAGAGACCTATTTTTTTATTCCAATATTGGGCCTCAAAATGAGAGGAGTTTTTAGCAGTTGCAGTTCACGGGCGAATTTTTTTGCGGGGCTTTTCTTCAGGAGAAAAAAATCACAACTGCTTATTGAAGAATTACTCTTTTTAATGGATACCACGAGCGTTAAGTTTCACGTTAATGTGAATTAGTCGCCCAAATCCTGCATTTTTCAGTCTAGAGAAGCTAGTTTCCAGATTCTATAATGAAAATTTGTTGCCAATAAAATTTATCCATAAAAACAGTAAGCATTTGCAATATTTGTGTTATCGTCGTGTATCTCGTTTCCTAAGCTTCAGGCCGAAAAATTTCCAATATAAAAATACAAAATACGTGTCCAACGTAGTTCAATTTCCATTTCTCAATCAATCTTTATTCAAAGTAAACCAGATATGTGAATACTAGTCTTTAGTGTGTATCTTAAAATTGATATTTTCTGCAAACGTTCTGTGTCAGGCTTTTCTGGATTGTGGCTTTTTGTCTCTATGAATAAGTTTGTGTCTCTGTAATTTCTTAATGCTAATAAATAATTTTTGACAGATGTCACAAACAGATGGTTTTTCGTCGCCATGACTTTGCTTGTGTCTCTCTAATTTCTTAGTGCAAAGGAATGTTTTTTGACAGACATCACAAGCAAACGGTTTTTCACTAACGTGTATAAGTTTATGTCTGTCTAAATTACTACTTCTTTCAAATGCTTTCTGACAGACATCACACGTAAATGGTTTCTCACCGCTATGAATTAATAGGTGTCTTTTTAAACAACTTCTTTGTAGGAAAGTTTTCTGACAGACATTACAAATGTATGGTTTAATACCGTTGTGTATTAGTTTGTGCACATTTAAAGTACCTCTCAGTACAAATGCTTTCTGACAGATATCACATATATATGATTTTTCACCGCTGTGTACAAGTTTATGTTTCTTTAAAGCACTATTTTTAGCAAAAGTTTTTGGGCAGACATCGCACGCATATGGTTTTTCATCGCTGTGGATAAGTTTGTGCCCCTTCAAATGTTCTTTCCGTAAAAATGTTTTGACAGACGTCACAAGCATACGGTTTCTCACCGCTGTGAATTTGTTTATGTCTATTTAAATCACTTATTTGAACGTATGTTTTATGACAAATATCACACTCGTATGGTTTTTCATCGCTGTGGATAAGTTTGTGCCCCTTCAAATGTTCTTTCCGTAAAAATGTTTTATGACAGACGTCACAAGCATATGGTCTCTCACCGCTGTGAATTTTTTTATGTCTATTTAAATCACCTATTTGAGAGAATGTTTTATGACAAATATCACACTCGTATGGTTTATCACCACTATGAACAAATTTGTGTCTATCTAAATTATTACTACGTTCGAATCTTTTATGACAGATATCATATTGGTAAGGTTTTTCTCCAATGTGGATCCGCTGGTGTGCATCCAAGGTTTTCGAATTTTCAAATGGTTTATGGCATATATGACAATGTATTGGTTGTTGTCCATTTTGAGTAATTTTCTTGGATTTTGTTTGAGAGCCTGAAAAATGCAGACAACTAAAATGCAAACATAACAATTAAATGCAATAGCCCACATTCAGAACTCGATTCTGGAAGCGCCTCTCGCTAGAATTGCCCCACTGCGAGTTGTGTATGGAAGTGTTACTACATAGCTAAATTAAAAATGACTTCTGGGTACCTATTCTATAACTTTTCACGACTTATCACCCTCTTGGGGTGATATATTAATGACGTCATATGACCTTCCACCGTTGAAGCATCTGAAGGTACTCGTCTAGTAACTTTCACTTTCTTAAGTTTCTGGTTATATTTATTTATGTTGGTACACTATAGTTTGGAAATTTGTTAGATTTAATAATTATTTATATTTTACAGCATTTATCAATGAGAATTAAAATCTGACTGCATAATATTGAATATTACAGTTATTAAAATTTAACCTACTACATTTTTAACGTAAATAAGATTTCAAATTAATATTTGTTTCAAATTATTATGTATTTTCATCTTATGGTGGGTTTATGCACAAGAATTTTGTTTACTTTAGCCCACAACTAAAAATCAGATCCATTTAAAAATAAAATATGAAACATCATAACCTCGAACGTCAAAGTATCACCGGTGATAAGTTTCTACCACCATCTCTTTGCTGGGTGATACGAGGTGATACAATTTCACTAAGTATGACGTCACATAGCCATAGTTCGGCAGAAGCGCCGCAAGACGGCAGCCCAAAATATATCACCCTGTTTGCGTATCACCGGTGATAAAAGTTATAGAATAGGGGCCCTGAATGTGGGCCGATGTGCCACTTATCAAATTACTCTAATTAATTTTGTATATTTGAAAGAAGAATATTTTTTAGTCAACATACTTTTTAATTACATGCTCGTTTTCCAATAAAGTTTCACGTTGTTGTCAATACCACGCCTACTACAATAAAAATAAAAGAGAGGGCCCAATAAGAAATTCATATCCGCAAAATCGTAGAAATTTACGAACATACACATGTTTTAAACGTTTAGATGACAAATAATCATTATTGATGACTGTAAAAGCTTATCTCATAATTTGAACCGTAATACTACTATTAATTTTAAAAAAGGAAATTTAATTTAAGAAAATTATGAAGAAAAAATTATTAGCATAGGTACCTGTAATGTTTCTTTCACACGAATCCACCATCACATTTTTACAATTATTATCTTTTATATCTCCTGTTACCTCTTCTTTAATTATAACTTGTTCAATTTCTTTTTTTGCATCAACTTCTTCCTTTGTATCTTCATAGATCGGTTCTTGCTTTATTATAATTTCTTCAATTTCTTTCTTCACATGAAAATCGTCCTTTGTAGCTTTATTTGTTGTTGAATCTTGTATGTCTTTTGTTAAGATTGTTGAATCTTCATTGATTATTAATTCTTCATCAATTTCTTTCTTCACTTTTACTTGTAATCCCTCCATTATTTCATTAGTAGTTGTTAGACAAATAAATGTAATGTTTTGAAATACCTACAAATATCAATTTTTCAAATAAACAATTTTGTAAGAATCATCTGATTTGTAGATTCATAATATAATTCTGGTATAATTATTTGTAATTACACACATTAGAACAATTGAGATCAACTGTCACCTACCTAACCTAGATTTTATTTGTTTATAAATAAAACGGATGCTATAACTTTGAATGAGAGTTCCTGTATTTTAAACTATTTATATTTTTTAAATGAAAAACCTAACAAAAAGCAAAGTAATTGTAGTAGAGCTACGTGAAATGAATAAAAACTGTAGGCGGTCCGCCAACAGTCCAGCGGACTCAACCAACTTTAACGATGGAATGCAATGAAATTTGATCAATTTCTAGTCTATTCATAAAATCATAACACGCATTTTCTACACTTTAATTCTATTCTGTGTAATCTGTGAGTCAGTAATGTAAGAAGTATTCATATACAGTACAATCTTTTTATTGACAAAAAATTATTCTAACCAAAACCAAACATTTTTATGATATATACATGTTTTTCAGAATTGAATCATTGGATTTTTTGGAGTAAATTATGTATATTTATTTATATTTTTTGACGTTTTGACTCTCTATTCGAAAGTCTTCATCAGAAAAAATGATACAAAAATACTTGCCTTATTTATTTATGTATCATTTTTTCTGATGAAGACTTTGGGATAGAGAGTCGAAACGTCAAAAAATATAAATAAATATACAGAATTTAATTCAAAAAAATCTATTCATTGAACATTTTTATTTATACTGTCTGTTTCAAACAATTTATTTTTCAATCATTTCAACTAACCACAGTCCCTTATAATTTATTGTAATTACGATCTAAAGGTGCGTTCTCACGAGTCAAGTTTAGTTGACCGATTTTAGTTGATCAACACAAGTTGAATAAAAACTAGTGAGAACCTCTATTTCAATAGAGTTGATCAACAAAAGTTTGACCCAGTCAAACTTTTGTCATTCAAGTGTTGAGTCATCACGAATTGCTTTCAAGTTTAAATTTATCTTGAAACGTGTGAACTAGCAGTCAACATTCGACGACTGTCTAGTACGCTTGAAAGTGATGCAGATGCTTGTTTGATTTCAGAAATAATATTTTAAATTGAAATAAAATATTGTTTGAAGAGATTTTGAAGTGATATGATAAAATTTTTGTAGTTATCTTTAGAAAATTATTGTTTTGAAATCATCGAACGGATAGATATGACGATAGAGATTCACGATTCAACTATTCTTGAACAATTTCAGTTGATCAATAAAAGTTGTATACGACTTAACTCATAATATTTTGTTCACACATTTCAACAAAAACTGATCAACAGTTTTAATTTAAAAATGGCGCTGAATGCAGTTGTGCGTGAATCTATACAATTAACTGTAGTTTTATTGAAAGAACAACTACAGAAAAAGTTTTGGTGTATAAAAAAAAATCTATTTTCCTAACAATAGAACTCAAAGCAGTATCTCGTGCATCTCTATCGTCATATTTATCCGTTCAAAACAATCATCTGTACTGGAAGTGCACTTTACCTGATACTTTTTTTGAATTCAGCATAAATCTAGAATGATTAGCCGTAGGATACTGGAATTCAGTATTTGAAATTTCTGTAGCATCCAAATGATCATCTCCTGTTTCACTAAGCCGCAAGTGCACTTCATGTTACAGACTTTTCGAATTTTTCTCATAAATTTAAAATAATCAGTCACAGAATATTGAGATTTCGTATTAAGCACTTTTATAATATCTAGTTGTACGCCTTGCATTATGATTGTGATCGGCTAAGCCGGGAGTGCAGTTTACTCGATTTTTTTTTAATTTTCCGCATAAATCCAAATCGATTGAACGTAGAATATTAGAATACAGTATTCAAGATGATAGTACTGTCTAGATGCTCATATCCTATTTTCATTGAGATCAACTGAGTCAAAAGTGCACTATACTTGGCGATCTTGGAATTTTGCGCATAAATTCCAAATTGTTAGCCGTAGAATTCTGAAAATCAGTATTTAGGAATGTTGTGACATAAGAATGATGACATACTGTTTCCATAGCAACCGGTTAGCCGTGGAATGATGAGATGTTGTGTTTGATTATATATATCCAATGATGTACAAGTAAGTCACGTGATGTCCACGTCAGATTTTTCGAATGGGTGATATGATCGGAGCGCCACTGATGGCGTATTGGTAACTAAAATTAACCCGTAGCCACCAAGCGGTTATAAGCGGAACTATATTGTAAAGTGGATTCAATCTTAATTTCCATATAATCGTATGTTATTTTACTGGTTTTGTGAGCAATATTTAGTGGCTTTCTTGAGATTGTTTATATGAAATTTTATATTACAATAGTTCTTAATGGATTTGTTCAAGTTAATTCAGTGAAAAATACTCGAATTTCGACTTTATTGTTACATTATATGGTTCACTAAGGGAATAGGAACCCAAAGACATGCGCATGCGCGTAATTTGTACGTGTTGCTTTAGTCAGTGGCATTCAAACAGAGTGCATTCCATCTAAATACGTACAAGTGTGTGCCTCGCGGACAACAATCACCACTTTACTGCCTTCCAATCCTAGTTGGCTTAAAAAGCTCGGTTTAGGTTATGTTTCGGTTGTTTAGTGTACCCGAAGAAATTCCCGTTGGCAATAAAGCTGCTTCTTGTTTAGATGAAATCAAATCAAATAGCTAGTCCGCAATATTCACTGGGAGTAAAGTAATCTTACGGGGATGATGTTCATTACTGCTGGATAATATGTTATTGAGGATCACTAAGGCATTACAGATTCCCAATTTCCGCTCTGTGGGCCTAATAGCCAGTCCGCAATAGTCCGCGAAATTCACCAAGAGTGAAGTATCTCTATGGAGATGATATTTGTTACAGCTGGCTAATATGCTATCAAGGACCATTCAGACATTATAGACTCCAAGTTTTTGTTCTGTTAGGCTAAATTGAATAGCCAGTCCGCAAAATTCACCAAGAGTAAAGTACCCTTATGGGGATGATGTTTATTACTGCTGGCTGATATGTTAACAAGGACCATTCAGGAATCACAGATTACAAGTTTCCATTTTGTAGGGCTGAATTAAATAGCCAGTCCACAAAATTCACCAGGAGTGAAGTAACTCTATGGAGATGATATTTGTTACTGCTGGTTAATGTGTTATCAAGGACCTCCCAGACATTACAGATTACAAATTTCCGTTTTATGGGGCTAAATTGAATAGCCAGTCCGCAAAATTCACCAAGAGTCAAGTAACCCTATGGAGATGATATTTATTACGGCTGGCTAATATGTGATCAGGGACTATTCAGGCATTACAGATTACAAGTTTCCGTTCTGTGGGACTAAATAAAATAGTCAGTTCGCAAAATTCGCTTGGAGTAATGTAACCCTATGAAGATGATATTTGTTACTGCTGGTTAATGTGTTATCAAGGACTATTCAGACAATCCAGATTCCAAGTTTCCGTTTGTTGGGGCTATATTGAATAGTCAGTTAGCTAAATTCACCAGGAGTTAAGGATCCCCATGGAGATGATATTTGTTACGGCTGGCTAAGTGATCAAGGACTACTCAGACATTACAGATTACAAGTTTCCGTTCTGTAAGGTTAAATTAAATAGCCAGTCCGCAAAATTCACCAAGAGTAAAGTAACCCTAAATACTCATGCATAACATATTACAGGTTTCCGTTCTGTGGGGTTAAATGAAATAGCCAATCTGCAATATTCACAAGGAGTAGAGTAACCTTATGGAGATGTTGCTTGCTACTGCTGGCTAATATGTTATCACTCACGCATTAAAGATTACAAGTTTCCGTTCTGTGAGGCTAATTTGAATAGCCAGTCCGCGAAATTAACCTACAGTAAAGTGATCCTATTGGGATGACGTTTCTTATTGCTGGCTAATATATTATCAAGGGCCATTCAGGCATAACAGATCTCAAATTTCTGTTCTGTGGGGCTAAATTGAATAGCCAGTCCGCAAAATTCACCAGGAATAGAGTAACCTTATGGAGATGAAGTTTGCTACTGCGGGCTTATATGTCATCAATAAGGACTACTCATGTATTACAGATTACAAATTTCCGTTCTGTGAGGCTAAATCGAATAGCTAGTCCGCGAATAGCAGAAGTAAAGTAACCCTATGGAGATGATGTTTGTTACTGCTGGCTAATATGTTATCAAGGACCATTTAGGCATTACAGATTTCAAATTTCTGTTCGATGGGGCTAAATTGAATAGCCAGTCCGAAATAGTCCGCAAAATTCACCAAGAGTAAAGTAGCGCTACGGAGATGATGTTCATTACTACTGACTAATATGTTATTTAGGACGACTCAGGCAGTATAAATTCCAAGTTTCTTCTCTGTGGGATTAATTTTAATAGTCAGTCCGCAACCTTTTTTTATGGTCCGCAAATTAGGTACTACCCATTGCCTGTGTTTGTCAAGTTTATCGCTATACTGAGTGAAGCAAATATTTTAGAAAATATTCTTCAATGTATTTACATATGATATAAATGGTGTACTTATTTTTTGACTGCTTGGATGAAGCAAGAAATAGTTATTATTGTTAATAAATTTTATATTACTGCAATTTATTGATTTGCAATGGAGATTATTCAGATTTTTGCCGCAGGGAATCGCTGATTGTGCGATACGCACACAGCGAATAGCGATTTATTAATTTTTCACTTGTGACATCTGTAGCTAGCTTCACTTAATAAGATTTTATTATGACATGCTTGGACCTTGGGACTGTGTGCGTTGCAGAAACGGGACATCGTCCAAGGGTACGTTCCACTTGGTGAAACATCACCCGGAAATACTAGCTATCTCTGTCTAGTCTAATCTTGTTTTGGAGTAAGTGAGACTTATGGAAGGTCAGTGATGACGGCGGGATACACAAGAATTCAAATTTGACATTTCAGAAGAAAAACATTTTATAGAGAAATTTACTGAAATTAATGCTCGCATATAAAATCATTTTTCAAAGACATAAGTTTTAATGAAATTATTCATAATGAGAATATGAAATTATGATATAAAAATGTCCCAAAATTCACGCAAGAACTAATTTTGATAGTAACATGTTTTAAATAACAAATTATGAGTTTTTTATTGAATCGTAAAGAATAAGGTAAAATAAAGGGTTATCTAATTTTGATAGAAAACTGGTTTTAAATTGAAAATTATGAATTTTTTATTGAACCGTAAAGTACACAGTACAAGGATTATGTATGGAATATTATATAGAGCAAATGATCTCCACGACTTTGTTGGCACATACAGACTCCTGATTATCATGTCGCTCTTAGCGAGCACCATTAAATGTTTTTGCCTGATGATCAGTTGTTTCTTCAAAGAAGAATTGCTCGATGCTACCTTCAGCCCAAAATGTGCAACTGTAACACCTATTACATTTTCATAGTTGTGTATTGCTAGTTGCTCATGACTCTTACCCATTCCGTAGCACTAGTAGATAGATTTCGAACATATGGTATGTTTTCTACTAGGGATCCGGCAGGCAGTTTTTGCTTACATACTAGACCAAAATTTGAAGCTGTTAGTCTATGTTTTCTTTAAAGTATTTACCCTTGATGTATTCACTAAGAAATTAATACTTGTAATTTATTTGAAGGTGAATATCTCGGGCCTTAGAGCAGTGCAGATTTGGATCAAGTATTATTATTTGTAGAATGACAGATCCCAATAATAATTGATGGACTTGAATAAAATATTTTGTCGCTTGAGAAATATGATATTGATAACTTGTAATTCTCATCTGTACACTTCCAGCTATAGTAGTATTTAGAAATCTAAAAGAGATAAGTTTTACAAAATTAGATCTGAAGATTGATTTTTATGTATTTATCCAATGAACTTACTGTAACATAAATCAGATTTGTCAAATATCCTGGAATCCGAACCATTTTTCTTACTATTGTGGCAAGATCGGTAAAACTACACACACAGCCAGAAGCAGATATTCAAAATGGTTTTTGTTACTAAAATCAGCCATAGGCTATTTATTTTCTAATGAATAAATACATGATAAAATTAATTTTTTGACACTTGTCATGTAATACAAAATTTGGATACTAGATAGCGCCACAGAACAAATCAACTAGTAAAAAACCATATTCACACGAATAAAAGAAATGGAAAAGAAATTGAAGAATATTTTCCTAAATTATTATTTTGAAATACACAGCCGCTGAAACTCCGGAAAATATTGTAAAAAATTGCTCATAATTTTTAGATATAATAAATATATTTCTTTTTGTTTATTTGACGTTTCTTCATAACAAAATCTATGATTTGAACAAAAAAAAATTAATATCTCGAAAACTAGGAATCTCACGACTCTCAAAAAAATATATTATCTCCAAGAAATAATTGGCCATGGAATATAATTACTTTTGTCTTAATTAACCTTGCAGGGAATAAAAAAGTGTAAATGGACATCAGAGAAGTACCCTAAATATTGAGAATTTTGAGCCCAAAATCCAGTGACCGACGTCAAAAAAAATTAATTATTCATATATAATATCATAAGTGGTTAAATTTTACCGGAAAAATTTTTAGATTGTTACGAGAGCTTGTTGCTTAGCAATTTATTGAGTGATATTGGCAGAAAAATCACGAGCTGTCAAGCGAGTGATTTTTGATCAATATCACGAAATAAATTGGTAGCAAGCTCTCGTAACAATCTAAAAATTTTGCCAGATTAAATTTAATCACGAATGGTATTCGGAAGATTATTTTTCCCATCCAAATTCATCAATAGATTCCAGAGACTCGACTCCGAATCTGCTCATTTTCACATTCAATCCGTCTGTCAGTTTGACAGCTGCTGAATCAACGCGGCTGAATGTTCTTTGTTTTGTATATATAACCAACAGACAAAATTTCCAAAAAATTTCCACTTGAAAACCGTGTAGGTTGTACCACGTGACGTCGAATGGTGCAATTCTATTGGTCGAAATTTGGATGGTAAAAATAATCAAATATATATAATTTTTGAATACAAGACTTTGATTTTCCTCCAATTTTCAATACTTTTAGAAGTGCACAGAAAGGGTTATATACGAAATAATAATTGATAAAAATCGATAGTTTTTGCACAGCACTCTGAAGAATAATGTCATCTATAAGTCTACCAAATTTTGTCCCAAAAAACTGGATAATCTCTGAGAAATCAATATTTTCAGCACTAATTATTTTTTTTCTCAAAATTGTCAGGTTCAATATTCATGAAATTTTTTATATGATAACTGCAAGTATAGCGCCTAGTATATATATTTTTTCCAGATAAGTTGTTATCAAAGTCTCTGAGATATAGGATTTGCATGCTAATTTTATACGTTAGCACTAATTTTATACGGATTTATTGCAGACATAATAAAACTTTGACAAATTATCTAATTTTTAATATACACGCCACTAAAAACTTTATTAATTTATTATAAGAAAGTATTTATCAAACATATTGCTACAAGATTCATCAATTCAAATTTCGCGCTAAAATAGTACTTCCGAGTGATGTTTCACCTTAACGACTACAACGACCGCGCTCACAACGACCAAATCTCCGTCACAGAATATATATATATATATATATATATATATATATATATATATATATATATATATATATATATATATATATATATATATATATATATATATATATATATATATATATATATATATATATATATATATATATATATATATATATATATATATATATATATATATATATATATATATATATATATATATATATATATATATATATATATATATATATATATATATATATATATATATATATATATATATATATATATATATATATATATATATATATATATATATATATATATATATATATATATATATATATATATATATATATATATATATATATATATATATATATATATATATATATATATATATATATATATATATATATATATATATATATATATATATATATATATATATATATATATATATATATATATATATATATATATATATATATATATATATATATATATATATATATATATATATATATATATATATATATATATATATATATATATATATATATATATATATATATATATATATATATATATATATATATTTTCCAGGTTCTATAATGAAAATATGTTACCAATAAAATTTATAAAATATATATATATAGTAAACATTTAGATTGCTGAATTTTTTTGATCTTACTGTTTAATTATCCAAAAGAGATCTCACTCAATACAATAAATCAATATTTCATAGAGAAATCAAACATATTTTCAAGTCCATAAGAAAACCATGTTATCACTTTGTATTTATTTGAATAGCACCTGATTTCAGTGCAGGATTTTTTTTGTCATTGGACAAACTTTTTTGTTGCCAGCTATCTCGTAGGGTTAGACATAAACTGGATTCGTTTTTTCATCCAATCACCCCACATCGTCTCCAAAAAAAATAAACAGTTTTTGACAATGTATCCTGTATGCACGATTATTTTTAGCGTTTCAATAAAACCAGAAACTAACAAGTCTATCTTGTAGAGGACACTTTGGAGATGAGAGACCTATTTTTTTATTCCAATATTGGGCCTCAAAATGAGAGTTTTTAGCAGTTGCAGTTCACGGGCGAAATTTTTTGCGGGGCTTTTCTTCAGGAGAAAAAAATCACAACTGCTTATTGACGAATTACTCTTTTTAATGGATACCACGAACGTTAAGTTTTACGTTAATGTGAATTAGTCGCCCAAATCCTGCATTTTTCAGTTTGGAGAAGCTAGTTTCCAGATTCTATAATGAAAATATGTTACCAATAAAATTTATCCATAAAAACAGTAAGCAAATGTGCAATATTTGCGTTATCGTCGTGTATCTCGTTTTCTTAGCTTCAGGCCGAAAAATTTCCAATATAAAAATTCAAAATACGTGTCCAACGTAGTTCAATTTCCATTTCTTAATCAATCTTTATTCAAAGTAAACCAGAAATGTGAATACTAGCCTTTAGTGTGTATCTTTAAATTGATATTTACTGCAAACGTTCTGTGTCAGGCTTTTCTGAATTGTGGCTTTTTGTCTCTATGAATAAGTTTGTGTCTTTGTAATTTCTTAATGCTGATAAATACTTTTTGGCAGATGTCACAAACAGATGGTTTTTCGTCGCCATGACTTTGCTTGTGTCTCTCTAATTTCTTGGTGCAAGGAAATGTTTTTTGACAGACATCACAAGCAAACGGTTTTTCACTAACGTGTATAAGTTTATGTCTGTCTAAATTACTATTTCTTTCAAATGCTTTCTGGCAGACATCACAGGAATATGGTTTTTCACCATTATGAGTAAGTTTATGTGACTTCAATTGACTTTTTTGTACAAATGATTTGTCACAAAGATTACATGCATGCGGCTTCTCACCGCTGTGTATTAGTTTGTGCACATTTAAAGTACCTCTCAGTACAAATGCTTTCTGACAGATATCACATATATATGATTTTTCACCGCTGTGTACAAGTTTATGTTTCTTTAAAGCACTATTTTCAGCAAAAGTTTTCGGGCAGACATCGCACGCATATGGTTTTTCATCGCTATGGATAAGTTTGTGCCCCTTCAAATGTTCTTTCCGTAAAAATGTTTTATGACAGACATCACAAGCATATGGTTTCTCACCGCTGTGAATTTGTTTATGTCTATTTAAATCACTTATTTGAACGTATGTTTTATGACAAATATCACACTCGTATGGTTTATCACCACTGTGAACAAATTTGTGTCTATCTAAATTATTACTACGTTCGAATCTTTTATGACAGATATCACACTGGTATGGTTTTTCTCCAATGTGGATCCGCTGGTGTGCATCCAAGGTTTTCGAATTTTTAAATGGTTTATGGCATATATGACAATGTATTGGTTGTTGTCCATTTTGAGTAATTTTCTTGGATTTTGTTTGAGAGCCTGAAAAATGCAGACAACTAAAATACAAACATAATAATTAAATGCAGTAGTCCACATTCAGAACTCGATTCTGGAAGCGCCTCTCGCTAGAATTGCCACACTGCGAGTTGTGTATAGAAGTGTTACTACGTAGCTAAATTAAAAATGACTTCTGAATGTGGGCCGATGTGCCACTTATCAAATTACTCTAAATAATTTTGTATATTTGAAAGTAGAATATTTTTTAGTCAACATACTTTTTAATTAGATGCTCGTTTTCCAATAAAGTTTCACGTTGTTGTCAATACCACGCCTACTATAATAAAAGAGAGGGCTCATTAAGAAATTCATATCCGCAAAATCGTAAAAATTTACATGTTTTAAACGTTTCGATGACAAATAATCATTATTGATGACTGTAAAAGCTTATCTCATAATTTGAACAGTAATACTGCTTTTAATTTGAAAAAAGGAAATTTAATTTAAGAAAATTATGAAGAAAAAATTATTTAACATAGGTACCTGTAATGTTAGTATTATTCAAAGTAATATAATCAGAGTAGCTACTTGTATATTGTAACTGCGTGTCGTTGTCCTGGGATTTTGATCCTTCTTTTATTTCAAATATTGAATGTGCAAATGCGCCGTAAGATGGTTCTTGTTGAAATTTATTATTCATCTTCGAACAATTTTCCAACGGATCATCTTCCTTTATTATAAATTCTTCATTAATTTCTTTTCTTCCACCCGAATCCACCATCACATTTTTACAATTATTATCTTTTACATCTCTTGTTACCTCTTCTTTAATTATAACTTGTTCAATTTCTTTTTTTGCATCAACTTCTTCCTTTGTATCTTCATAGATGGGTTCTTGCTTTATTATAATTTCTTCAATTTCTTTCTTCACATGAAAATCGTCCTTCGTAGCTTTATTTGTTGTTGAATCTTGTATGTCTTTTGTTAAGATTGTTGAATCTTCACTGATTATTAATTCTTCATCAATTTCTTTCTTCACTTTTACTTGTAATCCCTCCATTATTGCATTAGTAGTTGTTAGACAAATCAATGTAATGTTTTGAAATACCTACAAATATCAATTTTTCAAATAAACAATTTGGTAAGAATCATCTTCTGATTTGTAGATTCATAGTATAATTCTGGTATAATTATTTGTAATTACACACATTAGAATAATTGAGATCAACTGTCACCTACCTAACCTAGATTTTATTTGTTTATAAATAAAACGGATGCTATAATTTAGAGTGAGAGTTACTATATTGTAAACTATTTATATTTTCTTAATGAAAAACCTGGCAAAAAGCAGAGTAATAATTGTAGTAGAACTACGTGAAATGAATAAAAACTGTAGGCGATTCGCCTACAGTCCAGTGGACTCACCACAGACCAACGATACTAGACTCACCCAACTTTAGATGGAATCAGGCTAGCGAAACGAGAATATAAATTGAATTTATCATATTATTCTCCTGCCATCTTTCTCCTGCCATCTATACGCGGTCCTATGGAACTATTAGAGATTTGTAATCAAGTGATTTTATATTTGAATTTTTGAATTTTTTGTATTAAATTTGTTTCAAAGCAAGCTGCAATGTGTCTTAAATATCAATCATCAATCATGGTGGTAAGTGATTTTGAATGTTACATGAATTAATAAAATGTTAACATACAATTTGCATAATTTTTAGTACCGATGCCTTGCTTGCTCAAGAGAAAATGTTCACCCATTCTTACATAGTATTCCAAAAATAAAGATAAGCGAGAAAGATGGTTATCAATAATAAATCGCAATGATCTTCTGGGCGAAGTAGCGTCTTACTTCAAATATTATAGAATATGCGACCAACATTTTTCGGCTGATAAAAATGCTATTCCAGACGCAATAAACATATTGGGACAAACTTCATCACAATTAATGAATGGTATTGAGTTTATTGAAGAAATCGAAGTTTCAGGTGAAGGTATGTATGCATTCTAAATTTATATATCTTATTGTTAATAATTATTTATTTTGTATCAGCTACATCACCGGGTAAATGTACTGAAAATTTTTTAAAGAAAACTGTCCGAACGTATTTCAGGAAACGTCAATCATTTATGGTCGATGAGGTTCCAAAAAAAATCCAGCGATTAGAAACATCAAATATTGACCTGTTCCAAGGTATTTATAATTTTTTCAACTCTCGTCTTACTACATCAGCACTCAAATAAGGTACTGGCTTATGTGCTTACATACGATTATCCAATTTATAGGTAGTGGAACTATTACCTTGCGAAAGATGGGAGTCTCTCGCAGATCGCAATTAGCTGCTAGAGAACAACAAATGTACCAGCAAGTGAAAAGGAAGGAGCATCTGCTAAGAATTATAAAGGTTGGAAGAGTCAATAAAAAAAAAGCCTTGAAAATTCCAGATCGTTTGAGAAACCTTCATAAATTCAACTCTCTTTCACCAACCCTTCAAACTTTCATAAATTGTCAGCTTCGTCTTTTAGAATATAAATCAAAAACTTCTTATCGATTTACTCTTCACGAAAAAGCCCTATATTTATCCATTTATCGACACAGTCCAAAATGTTATAGATACTTGAAATCCTTGATACCTACTTTACCTACTCCTAAAACTCTACAACATACTCAAGGCTCCTTGAAATTGAAACCAGGTATAAATATGCAGCTATTCTCTTTTTTAAATAATATAAGTAAAAGTAAAGTTTCCAAAGATCAATATTGTATTCTGATGTGGGATGAAATGTCTCTAGCAGCAAGTTTAAATTTTAGCAGAAAACACGGCATCCAAGGTTTGGAAGATTTTGGTACTGGACGTAAGCTTCGAATCGCCGATCATGCTTTGGTGTTCATGATTCGTGGTCTGTATTCCAGGTGGAAACAGTCTATTGCATTCTACTTTGCGCAATCGGCCACGAAGACATACACATTAAAAGCATGTATCAAACAAGTCATCCAGACCATTCATAAAGAAACTGAATTTAAAGTACTAGCTTCAGTGTGCGACATGGGTTGTAGTAACAAGCCTGCTTTTACCAGTTTAGCAACTGAAAATGGTAGGCCTGAAGACTATATTTATAACATCGATGGTCATGATATTATACATTTATTTGATGTGCCCCATCTTATTAAATGTATGAGAAATAATTTTATAACGAAAGATATAATTTATGAGGGTGAAACTGCAAAATGGAACGATTTAAAATTATTGTACCAATTATCCTCATCTGAGACTTCAGGGTGTCTGACTAAACTAACTGAAAGTCATATAAACCCAGAAGGTAAAAAGAAAATGAAAGTCAAATTGGCGACTCAAATATTTAGTCGTTCCATCTCTAGTATGTTCACCATTTTAGACAACCATGCAGCTGAATTAGGTCGTCCAAAATCTTTCGGAGGTACTTCTAAATTTATTAATTTTATGAATGATCTTTTTGACAGCTTGAATTCAATAAAAAATCTTTCAAACCTTTAGAATGTCGTGTTACCGCAAATTCACCACATAACAGCTTTTGGGCAAAAGCTAGGTCTAAACTTGCTGCATTGACATTCCAACAGGGTAATAATATTATTCGACATCCTCCTTGTGTTCTAGGTTTAATAATAACTATCACGAACATACAAACTCTTTGGAATCGTCTACAGGGTCTTGATTTTAAATATCTTATAACTAGATGCTTGAATCAAGACCCTTTAGAAAATTTCTCTGGTGTTATTCGTGGATTGGGCGGCTTGAATCCGAATCCATCATGTTCACAGTTTGTTTTTGCTTATTTCACTGCTATTGTGAACAATGCAGTAAAGAGTAGAGCAGGATCGAATTATGAAGTGGACGGGGATACGTTATTATTGAACTTAGAACTACTCCTTTCCAATTGTTCTGATACTTCATTTTTGCCGTCACCCATATCAGCTTCATCTACTAAATTCACTGAACTTGTTTCTTCTACTTCACTTTCTTCAAAGACTCCTCAGCCACAATTATTTGAAAAAACTGTTTCGAAAATATTGATAAATCAGAATAGCTCATATATAGCCGGTTTCATTTTGAGAAAAATATTAAATCGTGATTGTCAAGTATGTGTGAAGTACTTATTAAGTACAACATGTACTGACAAACACGCTTTAATTAAGCTGAGAGATTACGGTACACATAAACCCCTCCTTATGTATCCTAATCAACATTTTATTGATTCGATTCATCAACAGCGTTCAATACTTTTTAAACTCATTCCTAAATTTATTACTAGCCCCAATATTTTATATCATCTTAATAATCATACTAATCTTCATATACCACTACTTTGTCCCCATCACTCACACAGTATCAATTCATTCACAAAAACAACTCTTTCAAAATTAATAATTTACACTTTCCTTCATAAAGCCAACAAGAAATTGAAACTAAAAGATCTTCAACCTAATCCTATCCTCGATAATTTTCTTTTTCAAGCATATCCACCGTTAAAAGCTAAAATCAATTATGCCTTAAGTCGACGGTCAAAAAAATTTATTGCCCAATAAAAAATGATCTGGAATTTGTAACACTCTTTTAAAGCAGAATATCGTCAAGACCAAGACGAACTTGAAAATCATAAATAAAATGTCACAGTGACGATCCTTCATAAGAACAAACAGATAGATATGTATTATGTGGACATCAAAAAAATTACTTGCATTTTCAAATATGTATTTCATCGAGAAACGGCAAGAGCAATTTTCGCCGCAGAACGTCTTGATTTATAAAAATTCATCCATGAAGCAGCATCTATTCAGGAAACAAAACTAAGACTATGAGAATATGGGTACCAGAAAAATCCCATAAGTTATGAAACATAATTTTTATTGAAAAATGTGTAGAGCTCATTTCAACACAAAATTCTAACTTCCATAAGAATACACTTTTAATAATGCAGCAACTTGGAGAGAAATATACCAATAAAAAATACCATGATAAACCCCAAAACTCAAGAATTATGGAATTTAACGAAGAAACACCTACAGTAGTTTTCGAAACAGAATTTCATGTTTTACAAGAATGGCATCGTAATGCAATATCGCAATTTTACAGTGCCCCTATGTAGGAAAAGGAAGTCCTCAACGGAAAGACAGACGGACATAATTTTTTAGTGATTTTGGAAGATGAACTATATATAGTTTTTTTAATAATGTAATTGAACTATTTCCAGATGCAAAATTATTTGCTATTGTACATATAAATGTTGAAATAAGAAAATATTATCATTACTCAAAATGCTGTTATTGTATATAATTCATTTTTATTCGTATTTATTTAATTTGTGATTCAAGTTATCATGATTCATTTCATACTTCTAATATCTGAATCGTGAACACTTAAATCATAAATAAAAATAATCTATACATGCTTTCAGAATTATATTATAATAAATAGACTTTTTTGGTTTTAATTCTGTATATATATTTTTATTTTTGACGTTTCGACTCTAACCGAAAGTCTTCTTCAGAAAAAATTAAGAAGACTTTCGGTTAGAGAATCGATACGTCAAAAATAAAAATAAATATACAGAATTAAAACCAAAGAAGTCTATTTATTATAAATAAAAAACTTAAGAAAATTTTTGTATAAGGTTTCAATTGTATCTAGATTCGTATTCGCGTGCTATTACAGTAGTTCAATAGGACCGCGGATAGATGGCGCTACCAGTAATATGCTAAGTTTGAAATAAAGTGGGCGTTTCGCTTCTTCTTTAGTAGTTTTGTTCTGTGGATGGAATGCAATGAAATTTGATCAATTCCTAGTCTAATCATAAAATCAGAACACGCATGTTTTACACTTTAATTCTATTCTGTGTAATCTGTAAGTCAGTAATGTAAGAAGTATTCATATACAGTACAATCTTTTCATTGACAAAAAATTATTCTAACCAAAACCAAACATTTTTATGATCTATGCATGTTTTTCAGAATTAAATCATTGGATTTTTTGGAGTAAATTCTGTATATGTATTTATATTTTTTGACGTTTTGACTCTCTATTCGAAAGTCTTCATCAGACAAAATGATACAAAAATACTTGCCTTATTTATTTATGTATCATTTCTTCTGATGAAGACTTTAGGATAGAGAGTCGAAGCGTCAAAAAATATAAATAAATATTGGCGAGTCTGATTAAGCTCGCAGCGCCAAGTGAGAATATCAGGAACTAACGGAGCTGTGATTCAGTTTGTTTGGCCGTAAGGTATAATATTAATATAATTACCAATAACTTTTAAATACTACTTTTATTTCTATAATTTTTTTGTTGTATATATATTATAAAGCATAGAAATTTTATAAGTTGATTTAATTTTATATGATATAGTTTAGATATCGGGATTTTAAACTTTATTTATATAATCCTCGAAGTTCAAGAATAAGTATTTTGGTTGTTTTTTGAATTATTAGATTAGTTAATGATAGCCTTTCAAAAATATTCTGTTTTCTACAGAATGGATATCCTATTAAAGCTGAAATTGAAAGTAATATTTCATATATTTAAATGCAGATCACAATTCTAGATGTGTATGCGAAAGAGAAGTTTTAGATGCCGGACATATAATATTATGCGGTGTTTTGAATAAAAATATAACAGATGAAATTAATATTTACGCACTCTGCCGTCAGACATCGACACTAGCGAAATATCCGCATATTATACAGAAAATGCTAAAAAGTAATGGAGTAAATAACTTCAAAGTTACAATTATGACATGCTCTTACAAAGCTGGAAAAAGCGGCCGTTGCAAACATGTTTTGCCTGTACTTTTATTATTTTCCAGGTGCTTTATTACTAATATTTAGCTGCATGCAGAAATAATCGACTATTCTTTTGTTTTGTATCAAGTGCTTAATTTGTCACCTGATTATAAACGAAAGCAAGAGCCTATAGGTGACTACAAAAAATTGGAGTATATGTTGAAATAAATTACTTGACCTTATTATAATCAGAATCCGTTTGAGTGATTTTATTTATTCACCCAAAACTTATTTCAATGAGGTTTTTAAGAAATTTATCTCAGATTATACTCTTAAATATAAGTATTATCTCTTACTATTCCTATATTATGCTGGAATAACTAACCTCTATAAAGGTAGTCATTCTCATCAAAATGAGGGGAAAACACTTTCATAAACCTACTGACTGGTTTCCCATTCTTTGATTTCCAAGCTTTCAACTTATCTATTTTTTCTGTTTGAGTGAAAACTTGAATTTCTGTCTTTTTTTTGTATGGATTTACATCCATACACGGAACAATGAACATTACTCATGTCGACAAATAGTGCAGTATAAAATTTAATGCTTAAATTTGTTTAAATTTAAAGAAAACAACACGAATCCCATCTATGCTTATACAATTTATCACACTTCCGGTAGTTCTACAAAGTGCCACCAGATAGAGTATCGCTTAGCAAGACTCGCCAATACAGAATTTAATTTAAATGATATATTCATTGAACATTTTTATTTATGCTGTCTGCTTCAAACAATTTATTTCTCAATCATTTCAACTTACCACAATCCCTTATTAATTTATTGTAATTACGATCTAAAGGTGCGTTCTCACGAGTGAAGTTTAGTTGACCGATTTTAGTTGATCAACACAAGTTGAATGAAAACTGTAGCGAGAACCTCTGTTTCAATAGAGTTGATCAACAAAAGTTTTTTCTGTAGTTGTTCTTTCAACAAAACTACAGTTAATTGTACAGATTCACGCACAACTGCATTCAGCGCCATTTTTAAATTGAAACTGTTGATCAGTTTTTGTTGAAATGTGTGAACAAAATATTATGAGTTAAGTCGTATACAACTTTTATTGATCAACTGAAATCGTTCAAGAATAGTTGACTCGTGAGAACGCGCCTCTACTGTTTCAATTCTTCGCACGATAACAAAATTCTGCGTTGAGTTACTGTATTGCGAGTTTTATGTGGAATAAATTTGTCAGTTATATTTATTTCATATCAGCTTCTGTAGCTGCTGTATTGATAATAAGAGCAAAAAGAAGACAACTGCAAAAACCGCTGCCTAGTCGAAAAACCCCGGTATCTTATGTCGTAATTGCAGATGACGTTAAAATCATACATGGTTAAGATTCATAGAAAAATCAAAGTACAATGCCCGAATGTATTTTCAATTATCGTTTATCTCGTGCATGGCAAAAAATCGAAAATGTATTTGGAATTGCTTCTGCTCGTTTTCGACTGCTTGGGAGTTTAAAGAATCGTTTGTGGTGTACGTGTTTTATACAATTTTTGAACGTTCTTTTGAATGTTGAGCGCGAAGAGAATACAATTTTTATTTAAATTTTATTAACTGGAATTTCCACTTTACATGCGATTTCGATAAAAGCAATTCGTCATTTAGTTTGATTATGATAATCTTCGTGTTCAACAAATTCAAAGACAATTTCTTTCTTCCACCACTTCAATTAATTTCAAAGTCTCTTCACGTTTCCATTTATACGGTGGCATTATCTGGAATAATCATCAACTGGCATACTTTTCTTATGGAATTTAAATACTTAAACAACTTCACTTTGTGTACAAAACTGCACAAATAGTCGCAGCAAAAGTTTCACCCAAACAAATATTTTTACTGCGGCTACAAATCCGAAATATACCGTTCACACACCGCAACTTTTGAAACTGCGCCCATCATTAAAATGTTGCCTGCAACTATACTGCGATCGCTACTTTTCAGGTTGCAGTAGAGTTCACACGTTATGCAACTTTGGTTGCGAAGTTTTTAGATTGGTATCGCAGAAAAAAGTAGCTGTGTGTGAACTCTACTGCAACCTGAAAAGTAGCGATCGCAGTATAGTTGCAGGCAACATTTTAATGATGGGCGCAGTTTCAAAAGTTTTGTAATTGTGTGTGTTGACTTAGGGAGGATGTAAAAATAATGTACTGAATACAGCATGACGTTCGCGTTTCCCTTTACATAATTATAGTGTTCAAAAATTGGTCTAACAATAAATATTTTCAGAAGCTTAGGGGCCCCATTAAATTAAAATGGATCTCAATTCGGCACTACGAATATATACTCGCAAAAATTAATTTCGTAATATTTCAAAGAAATTGTCATGTCTTAAATAATAATTGTCTTATAAAGTGTGAAGGTTCACATTCCTAAATAAGAACGAATATGTAAGAGTATTTGCATGAATAAAAATAAGTGCTTTTTTAATTCAATATTAAAAAGTAATGGAAGAATAGGAACAAGCTGTAATCAATGCCAGATTATTTTCAGGCATATTAGGTGTCATTTATTCTCTACAACCAGGGACCCTAATAAATATTGTACCTAGGGGCTCCAAAGTGCCTCAATCCGGCACTGTATTGAATATAGTGAAGCTAATAGGGCTCTGCATCAACTCACCCTCACCACCTTGATTTAAAAAATCTTGAAAAATATACTCTTTATCCAACGTATATATTTTATTTTTTCTGAATAAGTACCAGATTTGAAGCATTTGTTTTTCACCTAATGCCATTTTTTCCCCCTGATATAAATTAGTAATAGGACTTATCCTATGATTCAAGGAATAGCTCATTGCTTCTCTCTAAACTTTACTTATCTGTCCCTCTATTTAAGAGAGGAATTAGATATAACATTTAGAGGGAAGTAAGCATTCAGTCAGCTACTCAAAGGCCCCCGATTTCAGAAATTTTCTTTAGTATAGCTGCTCAATAAAATACTGTACTTAGGAGCCCCAATGTATATTGACACTCTGTATATGCCAAATTTTTTCATGAATAAATCATGTTCCTATATTTGGAACAAAAGAAGGTCATGTGCTGGTTATATTTGCATAAATTTTCTGCCTGAATTCATTAACAAATATTTTCATCCACCCTGTATAATATAAAATTATTATGTATAAACAATATTACGATATTTCAGACAACGGAAGGTCATGTGCTGTTATATTTGCTTCATTTGCACGAATTTAATCATAAATAATTGTGTCAACAAATGCTCACTCTGTATAGTTTAAATTTACAATAATTGAATAATTTTGTTATTTCAAATAACGGAAGGTCATGTGCTGGACTTATTAATTTCAAATTCATATTTCTATTCAATTTTCAATCAAATTTATTAATAAATAGTGTTTTAAAAAATTCCACACTGTATAATTTGAATTTATTGTGAATAAATTATATTTTTATATTTTAAACAACGGGAAGTCATGTAATGGTCTTTTTCACTTTAAATGTACATCTCTATACAAATTCATTTATTAAAAAATTCATTTCTCATCAAGTTTAATTATATTAACTTCGCTTCAACTTATCTGCAAGTGTGTCTTTCACATTTTATCCAAAGATCTCATTTCAAAATCCACGGATACAATATACTCCATACAAATCACCCTGATGAAACAGCGCACGGAGGCACAGCAATAATAATAAGTGAAAAAATAAATCACTGCGAACTCGCAAAATTTGAAAAAGAGCACTTACTAGCGACCAATGTCAAAATTCAAGATACTTACGGCTCTCTAATCATCTCTGCAGTTTATTGTCCACCAAAACACAATATAAAGAAAAACGAGGAGTATTTTAAAACATTGGGGAACAGATTCATCTCGGGAGGGGACTACAACTCCAAACACCCCCACTGGGGCTCGAGAACAGAAAACCCAAAAGGAACTGAATTACGAAAAGAAATGCTAGCCAAAGGACACACTCACCTGAGCTCAGGAAAACCCACCTACTGGCCCACAGATACGAGGAAACGACCAGACCTATTGGATTTCTTCATTGTCAGAAATATTGTAATGAATTAGAAGTTTCGAGAATAATGTTCAAGTAAATTTTGATCAGAATTGTACTTGATACGATAGAAATTATGTTTGTCAGCAAAAATCGGAAGGAATAGGTTTCGCGCTTCCGCTGAGGGAGGCTGGAAGTAGTCTTCAATTGGTCTTCAAGTATTAAAGTTTAAAAGTCGTTACTTCCAAAGAAAAGTTGATAATAATTTTATTTTAGCCAAAATTTTCAAGATTTCTTCTATTATAGTTCAACAGAATAATATAAAGGCCCGTAATTAAATATTATATTAATTTTTGATGTAAAATAAAGAGAAAGACTTCGATCCCAAAAAGCTTCATTTGTTTAAGGTAGGAATGTTTTATTATTGTGTTTCATATTCAAAATTTATATTTCAATTATTCATGTTCAAGTATTAATTGCGTAATTATTTTTAATCATTGCTATTGTTGTATTATAATTCTATAATTTTATTAAATATTGTTAAAAATATTCAGTTTTTTATTATTCAAATTAAATAACGCCTCCGTATTATGATATTTTAGAAATAATCATTTACTAGAAAATAATAAATTTTGTTGAACAAAAAAGTTGGTAATAATATTTAACAATTCCCAGTTAAATAATAAGGTAAATGAGGGGAATTGTTACATTGGTGGCAGCGATAAAATGAATTAAAAGTGGAAAAAATCGGTGAAATAAGTAATTAATTAGTTGTTAAGAATTATTGCGCAATATTGAATAAGGTGACGTATTTTGAAGCGTTTATATTTTATGAGATAAGAAAGACAAATGCGTAATTCATTTCAATTGTTTGATATTTTATTATTTCAATATTAAGTTGAATTCACTACCATTATAATTTTGATTAATTTAAAAAAATATATATATATATATAAAAAGTATTTGAAAATGACTGATCCTGTTCCTGTAACAACAAATGTGCAAACACCCTCATCAACATCAATTATCACTCCAGCAATGATACCATTAAGAACTATTGGTCAATCTTTAGTTGGTATTCCACAATTTTCTGGAAAACCATTCGAAAATATTAAAGAATTTTTTTCAAAAATTTCACAAAGAGCAAAAATTGATGCCTGGACAGAACAACAAACCGTGATTATTGCTAAATACCATTTAACGGGTGATGCTTTTAGATATTTAGAATCAGAACCACAATTGAATAGTGATGATATACCTTTTGTTATATTCAAAAATACTTTAATTAAAAAATATTCACGAAAAATAATTCCGGGAGAAGATCAAGTTAATTTGAATAGATGTTTTCAAAGGCCTAAAGAAAGTGTAGACCAATATGCTACAAGATTAAAGGTAGTGGGTAGACAATTATTAGAAGAAAATTTAAGTTATGTACAAGAAAATGAAATTGAAAAACAATTAGTTGAAAAAAGACATGGAAGAGATCTTGCACATCAATTTCAAAAAGGAATATCAGAAGAAATATCAAAATTAATTATTATGGACATTTCAAAAAATTCAGATATGTGAAGTAATTGAATTAGCTATGAAAGCTGAAATTAATTTGAGTATATTAAGAAGTTCTCACTCTAAAGAAACATTTCCGGTTCAGCGTCAAGTAGATATAAATTATAAAAAATTTAATAAAGATCAATTTGTTAATTATAATAGAGGTAAACAGCCGATTATTTGTTATAAATGTAATAAACCCGGACATATTAGTAAAAATTGTACATTGGATATTAAATATCAAAATCAAAATCAGAATGTTAATAGAAGATTTAATCAAGATAAGAATCATTTTTCTAGAACGAATAATTTAAACTCAAAAGATCCGTCGGTTTTCCCCGAAACGGCGGACAATAAATAAAGAAAAGTATCCGAAATTTCATAATGTTTTGTTGCCCAATATTAGTAATAATTTTAATTTGTTCTGTTTCGTATATGTAAAAGTAAATAATCAAAATTATAAAATGTTAATTGATACGGGTGCTGCAGTTTCTATTGTTAAAGAAAAAATAATTCGGAGAATTAGGGGAATTGAAGTTGAACTAGATAATGATCTTAATTTACGAGGAATAAGTGGATTAAAATTGGAAGTATTAGGAAAAGCGACTGTACCTTTTATTATACAAAAGTCTTCCGTTCGAATGCGTGATTTGTGATAATTCATTACCGCTTCAAACTGACGGATTATTCGGTCGTGATTTTCTACAATCCTTTGAGGCCATTATAAATTTCTCGAATGGTCATATGAATCTACAAGGATTAAATATTCTAATGGAAAATTATTTTGAAGACTCGCAAGAATATTTATCTGAAAAAGATGAAGACTCTCAAGACGAAGAAGTATCAACTTTAGTAGTTGCTAAAAGTATTGAAAAAAGATGCAGAAATAGAAATGAAGTGAATCAAAGTAAAATAAAATGTGTGAAAACTCAAGAAGCAAAGACCAGTATAAATCCATTAATAAAAGAGATTGATGGAGATTTGTTTTCTGCATCAGCAGATTATTCCTTAGTTCACTGTGTTTCAAAGAACCTTAGAATGGGCAGAGGAATTGCTGCAGTGTTTAGGAAGAAGTTTAATAATGTAAACTTTCTGAAATTAAGAAAGCCAACAGTAGGAAAAATTTTGTATTTAAAATGGCACGAACAAAATCATAAAAGATTTATTTATTATTTAATTACCAAAGAGTTTCATTATCAGAAACCAAAATTATCTGATCTTGAGAAAACATTGCACGAACTCAAGGAACATTGTTTACATAATAATGTTAGGAAGCTAGCAATGCCTCGACTTGGATCAGGATTAGATAAGTTGAATTGGTCGCAAGTAAGAAGGCTCATAGGAAAAGTATTTGAAATAGAAATTTTAATATATAAACTCAAACCAGAAGAAAATAATAAGAATCGATTGACGCAATTGTCAGTAGAAAATAAGAAAGAAAACAAATTAGAGGAGCAGAACTATAAGTGTGTTGGAAGTAAAGAACATAAGATCAATAAAAAGAAATTATCTCATGAGAAAAAATATAGAAAAGTTCTAGAACAAAACGGAGAAAGTATCCAAAATAAAATAGCGAAAGGAGAAAATGGAATAAAGGCAGTTACAGAAAAGGAGAAAGAAAGAAGAGAGGAACGATCTCTTGGATGGACTAATCAATCGTCATCTCCTCTAGGGCCCAGAGTGCAAGATGATCTTGACAGGACAGTTGGCCGCTATCCTGTTCGAATTAAACATCATATTGATATTCCTCCACGTTGTCAGTTCATATGTTTGGGTATTCAAGAAATTCAAGATCCTAGGAACAATATTATAGTAGAACCGGTTGAAATAACTAAATATGGAATTCAAGTGGCTAGAACAGTGAGCAAAGCATTACCAGAAATAAATGTTTGTATTTTAAATGTGTCTAATCAGACAATTCAAATCCCCAAAAATACAGTGGTTGGGTATAGTGAAGTCATCGAAATTCCAAAACAAAATACAGGAAAAAGCAAAATAAATGTTATTGAACAAATAACAGATGAAGAATTAATACCTCAAATAAATTTAGACCATTTAAATAAAAATGAACAAGAAAAATTGAAAAAGTTGATACGAAAATATCAAGATATATTTATGGAAAAAGGAAGTCAATTAGGATGTACACATAAAGTTAATCATCGTATAATTACAGAAAATATACCACCAATTACAAAACAACCCTATCGTATACCATACAGTCAACGGCAAGAGCTTAAGAAACAAATAAATGAAATGTTAGAGCAAGGAGTTATAAAAGAATCATCATCACCTTGGTCAGCTCCAGTTATTATGGTTGCCAAGAAAGCAGCAGAAGGCGAAAATAAAATTAGAGTTTGTATTGACTATAGAGAGCTTAATTCTGTCACAAAAAGGGATTATTTTCCCTTACCAAATTTACAAGAGACTATTGATCAGTTAGGAAACGCTAAATTATTTACAACATTGGACTTAGCGAGCGGCTATTGGCAAGTAGAAGTTCATCCTGATGACCGTGAGGAAACAGCTTTTTAAACACCTGATGGACATTATGAATGTATACGAATGCCATTTGGTTTGGCTAATGCCCCAAGTACATTTCAAAGACTTATGTATTCAATTATGTCAGGAATAACCGGAGAAAAATGTTTGGTATATTTAGATGATATTATTGTATTCAGTAAAACATTTGAAGAACATTTACAAAGATTAGAAGAAATATTTGAGAGATTGAAAGATGCTAATTTAAAATTAAAACCGTCAAAATGTAGATTTGTAACAGAAAAAACTAATTATTTAGGACAGGGGTCGGCAACCTGCGGCCCGCGGGCCGCATGCGGCCCTTTGCAACTTTTTGTGCGGCCCGCCAAAGCACCAATATTTATTATCAATAATATTTATACTCGTATATGATATAAAAGCACTATTCAAGAGACATTTTACATCTCAATGTGCGGCCCGCATAAAAATTTTTATTGTGAAAATGGCCCACCATCTGAAAAAGGTTGCCGACCCCTGATTTAGGACATACAATTTCATCAGAAGGGGTTGAGCCTGATTCAGAAAATATTAAAGTAATAAAAGCGTATCCTGTGCCAACCAGCGTAAAAGAAATCAGAGCATTTATTGGATTAGTTGGATTTTATAGAAAATTTATTCCTGATTTTTCAAAAGAGGCAATTCCATTGACAAAATTAACAAAGAAAAATACAAAATTTATTTGGACAGATATTCAACAAAAAGCATTTGAATATTTGAAAGATAAACTTTGTCATTATCCTGTATTAATGTATCCAGATTTTTCAAAACCATTTATTCTTTCAACTGATGCTTCTGGTTACGCTGTTAGTGCTATTTTGAGTCAAAAATTTGGAGATACAGAAAAACCAATTGCTTATGCAAGTCGTCAATTAAATAACGCAGAAAAAAATTATACAGTTACCGAAAAAGAATGTCTAGCTGTAGTACGGGGTATTAAACATTTTAATTGTTATTTATATGGACGAAAGTTCACTGTATTAACAGATCATAGACCTTTAAAATGGCTATTATCATTACAAAAACCAATGTCAAGATTAATTCGATGGTCAATATTATTATCAGAATATGATTTTGAAGTCATACATAAACCAGGGAAAAAGCATAATAATGCTGATGCTTTAAGTAGAATTATTATCAATACAGTAGAAGATTCAAATTTATATTTACCAATTTGGGACAAGGACCTAATTAAACAAGAACAAAGAAAAGATGAGTTTTGTAAAACAATGATAAATAAATTGGATGGAGAAAACATCAAAATCGATTATTATATAGATGAAGACGGTTTATTGTTTAAAGAAAAATTAGAAAATGAAAGGTATGATAAATTGGTGATACCTAAATCAATAATAAAGAAAATAATTCATGATTATCATGATTTACCTTTTTCGGGACATCAAGGTATAGCAAAAACCTTGAATTTGATTAAAACACGAATGTACTGGATTAATATGAGACAAAATATTGAAAATTACATAAAAACCGAACAGAAAACCAGTTCCACTTCAGAAATTTGAAGCAGTAACAGAACCATTTCAGATAACATCAATAGATATAGTTGGACCATTCGTCACCAGTGATAACGGAAACCGATATTTACTAACTTTCCAAGACTATTTTACTAAATATCCGGAAGCAATTCCATTACCTGATCAATCAACTGATACAGTGGCCAAAGCATTCGTCACTCAAATAATTTGTAAACATGGTGTACCTCAAAAATTATTAACAGATCAAGGTAAAAATTTTACGTCTGAACTAATGAAAAACATTTGTAAATTATTGGGTATTATTAAAATTCAAACAACACCTTATCACCCTATGAGTAATGGAATGATTGAAAGATCACATCGAGTTTTTAAAGATATTTTATCTCATTACATATCATCATCACAAAAAGATTGGGATGAATGGATTCCATACATTTTAATGGCGTACCGAGTAACTGTGCATTCATCAACAAAAGATACACCATTCTTTTTAATGCATGGTAGAGATATGGAACTACCTTATGAAGAAATTTTGAAACCTGTTCAATTAAAATATGATTATGATACAAATTATACATCCGAATTGTTAGCAAGATTAAATTCGGCATTTAAAATTGTTAGACGAAATTTGGAAAAAGCTGCTGATGTAAGAGAAAAACAATATAATAAACGTAGTAAACCAACAGAATTTAATATTGGAGATTTAGTTTATTTACATAATCCAGCAATAAAAACTGGCTTATCTAAGAAATTAACAAAACCCTGGGAAGGTCCTTATCGTATTAAAGAAAAACCTGGACCAGTAACTTATAAAATAAAACAGCTTGAAGGCAAGAAAGAGCACACCGTTCATGCGAATAGATTAAAAAGATATTATGAATTCAATAAAGATTATTGTGATAATGATAATCAAAAAGAAGAGGATGATAAAAATACAGAAGTTGAAAATGAATTCTTTGAGGATGAAGAAACTGAAAATCAACAACCATTTTTTTTGTTTACTACACCCGAAGATTTAAATTTTGATTCAGGAAAAGAAGATGAAGAAAGAGAACACGAAGAGCAAGATATAATCGTCAAAAATGCAGATGAAGAACAGGAAGAATTGATACGGGCAATACCCGAAATCCGAATAGATGAAGGAGAACAAGAAATTAATCAAGAAATCCCTAATACTAGAAATTTAGAACTTCAAACGAGTAGTTCAAGCAGTTATAGATATCAAACAAGAAGTAGAGGACCTGTAAAGGATGAACCTTGGGTTCTTCCTAGGAAAATTTAGACCAAAAAGAAATTGAAGTAATGTGATTGTACAGGCGACAGTCGATATTACTCTACAAAATTAGTATGTTCAGCAGAAATTGATCCAAATCAAATCATTTGGGCAAAATAATTTGTTTTTATAAGGAAAGATTCTGTATAAATACTTTATACGGTTACTCTTTCTGAAACCATGTAAATAATAATAAACATGCTCAAAAATAATATATATCAGTTATTATAAAGTTTATATCATTATTCTTTTTATATAAATGTTAAATTGTTTGTTTCATGGAAATTATGCCAACGAAATCATGGGGAGAACAAACGAACAGAAAATGGCAACTTTTATTCACCAACTTCCACAAAGTAAACCACACTATGAACTAGAACCACCAATCAGTCAACATACATTCCATCGTATGCTCAACCAGTTAACTTTGGTCAACTCACTTTGGAGGGCGGCATCCCAAAGTAATCCCGCATCGATCGTTTTTTTGCAGTTTATACCAAGTTAACAAACATTGTAAAACCAACCATCATCAGTGATAAGTAATAAAGTAAAGTTTATATGAAACTTAGAAAAATTAAGCAAAGTGATAGCGAAAACAGTAAGTAAATAAATAAACAATTGGTGGAAGAATTGACTTATTAAATTAAACATTCTGTTCCCCACTGATTCATCGAATTTATTATTATGTAAGAATTTTCTTTTTTTTTTTTTGTTATGATTAATGTAATGGGAGAAGTCTTTCTGATATGAATTTTTTTTCTGAAGTCAAGAATTTCTCTATGAAAAATTCTTTTCCTAAGGGGGAAGGAATGTAATGAATTAGAAGTTTCGAGAATAATGTTCAAGTAAATTTTGATCAGAATTGTACTTGATACGATAGAAATTATGTTTGTTAGCAAAAATCGGAAGGAAAAGGTTTCGCGCTTCCGCTGAGGGAGGCTGGAAGTAGTCTTCAATTGGTCTTCAAGTATTAAAGTTTAAAAGTCGTTACTTCCAAAGAAAAGTTGATAATAATTTTATTTTAGCCAAAAGTTTCAAGGTTTGTTCTATTATAGTTCAGCAGAATAATATCAAGGCCCGTAATTAAATGTTATATTAATTTTTGATGTAAAATAAAGAGAAAGACTTCGTTCCCAAAAAGCTTCATTTGTTTAAGGTAGGAATGTTTTATTATTGTGTTTCATATTCAAAATTTATATTTTAATTATTCATGTTCAAGTATTAATTGCGTAATTATTTTTAATCATTGCTATTGTTGTATTATAATTCTATAATTTTATTAAATATTGCTAAAAATATTCAGTTTTTTATTATTCAAATTAAATAACGCCTCCGTATTATGATATAAATTTAGAAATAATCATTTACTAGAAAATAATAAATTTTGTTGAACAAAAAAGTTGGTAATAATATTTAACAATTCCCAGATAAATAATAAGGTAAATGAGGGGAATTGTTACAATATTACTCAAACCAACACCCACATCGAATCCTGCTACGACTTATCATCAGACCACTCACCGGTTATCCTAACGCTAGGCTCAACGCCGACAATCAAGGAGAAAAAACCCAGATTGCACAACAAAAATACCAATTGGATAGCGTTCCAGAACCACTTGAGCGAAAATATAAATCTACATATACCACTCAAAACAGCTGATGACATAGACGAAGCTACCGAATATTTCACAACCTGCATTCAGAGAGCTTCGTGGTACTCTATGCCGAAAGATGTAAACAAAAACGGAAAAAACATCAACTTACCGAAGCAACTCCGAGATATGATCGCAGAAAAAGGAAAAATAAGGCGGAAATGGCAGCAAACAAGACACCCTCAAGACAAAAATAAGCTGAACCACTTATCAAAAAAGATAAAGAACTTAATACAAAAAATTAAAAACGACGCATTTAACGAATATGTCAGCAACCTATCCGCTCACCCAGAAAAAGAATACTCTCTATGGAGAGCAACAAAAAAATTCAAAAGACCAACAGCACACATATCACCAATCATGAAAGAAGACGGAGCTTGGGTTAGAGAAAACGAGGAAAAAACTGAAGTACTAGCAAAATACTTATACGAAGTATTCCAACCTCACTCGTCGACACTGACAATCAACGAAGAAAACCTACTAGAAGAATACCTAACATCTCCCGTACACTCCCCATCAATCAAATTCTTCTCACCTAATGAAATAAAAAATGAAATAAAATACCTCAACAACAAAAAATGTCCAGGATATTACCTCATCACTGCACAAATCCTAAAACATTTACCTAGAAAAGCCATTGTCCTAATAACTCAAATATACAACGCAATCCTAAGATTACTATATTTCCCAGTGCAGTGGAAGCTTGCCCAAATAATTCCGATCCAGAAACCTGGCAAACCAGCTCACGAAGCCTCCTCATATAGACCGATATCTCTGCTACCACTACCATCCAAACTATTTGAAAAAATGCTCTTAAAAAGACTAAAAGCTACAATAAACATTGAAAACCTCATTCCACCGCACCAGTTTGGATTTAGAGAAAACCACTTCACCATCCAACAAGTGATCAGGATAACAAATGAAATAGAAAACAGTCTGCAGAGCGGCGAAATATGTGCTGGAGCCTTCATAGACATAAGCCAGGCATTTGATAGAGTCTGGGACACGGGCCTACAATACAAAATTAAAAATACTTTACCATATCAATACTTCTTCCTCACCAAATCCTACCTAGCGAAGGATGCACATCCCAGTTATACAAAACCCGAGCCGGAGTACCACAAGGTCCACAAGGTAGCGTTCTTGGACCAGTACTCTACCAGATCTTCACAGCTGACTTGCCTTGCACACAAAACGTCATAACTGCAACATACGCTGATGACACCGCGATTATCGCCAGACACGAAGATCCTGTCGAGGTTTCATCACTATTACAAAAATCTTTAGATGAAATCCAAAATTGGGCAAGACAGTGGAGAATAAAAATAAACGAAAACAAATCCGCACACGCAGTCTTCACAAACAAAAAAGTAACATGCCCATAAATCCAAATAAATAACAATCAACTCCATACAAAGCAGTAAGTTAACTACTTAGGAATGACCCTAGATAAAGGACTAGTATGGAACAAACATCTGAAAAATAAAAGAAAACAACTAGATTTGACCATAAGAAATATGTACTGGCTTCTAGGATACAAATCGCAACTATCAATTGAAAATAAAATTCTAATCTACAAAGTAGTAACTATCCCAATCTGGACATATGGAATCCAGCTATGGGGATGCGCCAAGAAATCCAACATTAACATAATTCAGAGATTCCAAAACAAGACCCTCCGCATGATCCTGAACGCTCCTTGGTACGTCAGTAACCACACAATCCACAAAGATTTAAAAATCAGATACGTTCATGAGCAAATAAACACATTCGCAGCCAAATATGAGAATAAGTTATACGACCACCCGAACGAGCTTGCATTGAACCTCCTAAACAAGGAGGACGATCCCAGACGCCTAAAAAGGACAAAACCCTTAGATCTAAAATACCTATAACTTCAAACTATATAAATTAGAAAAGGAATCTCCACTGGGAGTTAACCTCACACATGACAATGTATATATCATCAAATTTGCTGGTTGGCCAACAAAAGGCCAGTTGTAAATATATTTAACAATAAAAAAAAAAGTGTGTTTCGTTTATCGCTACTACAAGCGATACGTGACTATCAATGTCTCGTTCTAACTCATTGCAACCATTGGCTATATGAATGAAGTAGTTCTGAGTTTAATATTGATTTGTGATGCGACGCTTGGTGTTGAATTTATTGTTGTTCGAATATTCGTACTGTTTAGATCTACGTCACTCGACTCTAGATCATATCATTGATTTAAAATTATTTAAAAGAGTTCAAGTGAAATATTTGGGGTTGTGAATTTTGCTTATTAACGTAGAGATCAAAATTTTGTATATTTAAATATGTAAATTGGGATTTTTGTTCCGCAATTGCATGTGCGTTAGGTGCACATAATTTGCGATGTTAGTCTTTGCTTTTATTATTTAATATATTAATAAAATGTCTTGGTTTTTTTGCAAAGGCCTGTAATTAAAGGTCCAACGTGGGAATCGGTGCACACTCAGTACCGCTACAAGGGGCGCCCCCCTCTATTCACTCCATCGCGGGGCCCTGCTGTGAGTCCGAGGGAGGACGAGCGGGGTAATGGAGGAGTAATGGTATATCCTTGATATGTACTTGAGTAGTCGGAAAATGTAATGGCTGGCTGGAGTCCTTGATTAAGTTCAAGACACATCAAGCAGAGACCGTTACTTAAGGTCATTACATCGTGTAACTAGGCGGTATCGTGGGTCTCGGAATATGCATTGGCCACGTATTCAAACAACGTATTTTTTTTGCAAACGACGAGCACACCGGTGCTTGGGTGTCTGAGCGCTCAGGCACTCATTGGGATAGTAAAGTAGTCAATATCAGTAGCATAATATATCGGAGCACTTTTAAATAATCTCGCGAAATTAAAAAACAACAATCAATCGCGTTAGCTAGCTCTCCGAAACACACACAAAACACGTTTGAATGTTGAATGAATGTAATCAATAAAAAATTCCCTTTCGGCTTCTTCTTTCATCACCACCTCCAACAAATTAAAACCAGGACGTAAGTTTACTAATAAACTTTGCTTTTCAGGCTCTAATTTTTTTTTCAGCTATTATGTATTGTTTTTCCGCAGATTTCTAATCAATTTGTATTTTTTCAGATCATTTGCTGAGGATGAGCCCAGCTGTTGAGGTGGATGGACATCGAGGGAATGGACAACGTGGGAGGAGCTGAGGATGAGCCCAGCTGCCAAAATCAACTCTCAATATTTTTTTTTATTGAATATGATTCACCAAAATTTGTTTTAAGTTTCTGTTTCAGATTGGCGGTCATCAACCGTCGTAACATCATTGCATCATCAACTAGGTAATATAATATTACTCATTATAAAACTGCTTTTAGCCACTGCTAAAATAATTTGTCTAATATTGGAATTTATAATTTTAATTTAGATTTCATCAGTGGAACCAGAGCCCAGCAGCAGAATCAGAGCCTAGCAGCAGCTCCAGAGCCAAGCAGCTGTCCAAGAAGTCCTCCAGTAGCTTCAGAAGATCAGTATATCAGTAACAGCGGTATCAGAGCCCAGAAATCGTCCAAGAAGTCCTCCAGTAGCTGCAAAAGATCAATACATCAGTAACAGCAAAACCAGAGCCAAGAAGTCGTCCAAGAAGTCCTCCAGTAGCTGCAGAAGATTCATCTTTCAAAGAAGTCGTCTGATTAATTAAGGTCCGCTGCTTGCTGAGTTCAAGTGAGTTCAATTTCTTTCTAAATTTTCCGATTTGTAATTAATTTGTTCTTACAGTTGCAGCACGCGAAGAAGCCGCTTCTTTGGTATAGGTTTTGCTGGGGTTTCCCTAGGCCCAAAGGGAGAATTCTCGGAGAAGAGTTCGTCTCTTTCCTCTTAGTCATTGCCTGGGGGCAAACAAGGCTTACAGCAATGCAACAGCATTCCGAACAGTACTTCAACAACACAGCAGCATCGAATAATCAACAATTAATCTTCAAACCTTTGTACCCTTTCCTAATTTCCAAAATAAACTCTTTCCCACAAAACTTACAGTTGTATTCATTTCTAAAACCTATTTTCATTGTTTTCAGAAGTAGTTAGGCTTTAAAATACTCCTTGTACTGTAACATATTTTAAAATTATCGAATTAAAAACCTTTCCCACAAAATTAATTGTATTTTATTTATTTTAGAAACTTGTACTTGTTTTTCAGTCATAAATTAATAATAAAGTCTCATAAATAATATTTAATTTTAAATTTTGTAAGTTTCATTTGCGGGCAATCCGCAATGCAATTTTTTTAAGAGTTAAAAACCCTTTTTTCATTCTCTCAAAGGGTGCTAGTTATCGTAAAAATCATTTATTGTATGAATAATAAAATAAATCCTTTAATGAAATATGAATTTTGTTCTATTTATTTTAAAAATAATTAATAATGTAGCACGGAATAAAAAATATGCTTATCTGGTAGATAATTAAAAAATAAATTTAAAGTACCCCACAAATTTTTGAAAAAAATTACCCGTTTAGCCAAAAAAATTATATTTAAATTACATTTATTCCAAACGAGCTACATAGTGCCCCCTATGCAATGAAATGTCAACTAATAGCTGGACTTGACCAAATATACATATTTAAAAAGTGATTCATAAAATAATCAATAATTTTAGAGTTATAACTCTTATGGATAAAAAAATTATAACATTATTAAATGAGCCACCGGAGGAGACTTTTGGATTAGTAGCATTTACTTTTGATTTATGATATAATTTATTTCAATATCTTTCGGATTTAAGCCCTTGTGAGGGCTACAATCAATAATTTCTACCCCTACAAAACTGGTACTGAATACAAAAATTATTTTATGCTCAATCAATGCACAATTATAATTAAGTGATGTTTTATCAGGAAAAATTTTTCGAAATAAGTTGCCATTTAGTCACTGAACAATAAAATTAATTTAGTATTTCTCAAAACGAGATACATGCTGCTACCTTCTTGATTCTCGTGAACTAACAAGTAATCAGGTTATACATTAAAACTGCTCAACAAATAACCATAGTTTCAAATGTCAAATTCTAATAGAGAAGCTTATATCTCCTAAATAAATGATTTCAGGTTTACTAATTAACCTTTAATAGAAAGTTTTTATCATGTTATTCATTTCAAAACCAAGTCCAGTCCTCTATCTTTCAAATACACAAATAATAAGAGGTAACATGATGCAACGAGAATTTGGTCATACTTCTTATCTGCTCAACAGGTAGCCGCAAATTTATAAATCAATTCTAGTAAAGGGCTTATATTTGGAAAACTGTTGGCAAATTTGAATAATTTTTTTTATATTCTGATTTTATGGATTGAGATTTATAATAAAATATATTTGGTTGGCAAGTCAACAACAGTTATTTTATTGCATACCTCTTTAGCGGGAGCTGTCACATTTAACCGACGATCGACGCGTCGCTTGCCGGCATTGTGGTCATCGACGATTTGATATTGTTCATTTTACTTACTTGTACTAAGTACAAGGAAGTATTGTGAAACCGACAAAATTCACCTATCGAGATTTTGATGGAAATATCCGTTTTGAGCATCCCTGAATCCATTTTAACTATTTTTGGCTTGATGTCGGTGCGTATGTTCGTGCGTGCGTGCGTTCGTGCGTAATGTTGAAATTTTGTATTCTAGACTGGTATAGAGTCTAGTTGTGCACCTCGCCTTATGGTTCCAATCGTCTGTACCGGAGTTGCAGTTTACTTGAAACTTTTTTCAAATTTTTCTAATAAGTCCAGAATGATCAACCGTAGGATGTTGAAATTCAGTATTTGAACTTGATGTTGTATCAGAATGGTTATCTGCTATATTTGTATGAATCGGCCAAGTCAGAAATGCACTTTACTTAAAAAAAAATTTTGCATAAATCTAGAATGATCAGCCATAGTATATCGAAATTTAGTGTTTGAACTTGTTGTAGCATCAAAATAGTTATCTACTATTTTTGTATCAATCGGCTGAGCCGGAAGTCTAGTTTATAAGTATAACAGACATTCAAAATTTGCCGTATAAAAAAATCAGTTTAATTCAAATGATAAGGTAGGCAATGATAATCTGTTGTCAATTTTTTCATTTTGTTTGATAATTTACATCTCAAAATATTATTAAAATTAAATTAATTATAATCTGGAGTGACAGAAAACTTTATTAAATAAATTTGTGTATATATCAAATGATGTACAAGTAAGTCACGTGATGTTCATGTCAGATTTTTTTTAATGTTTCACAGATCGCCGGAAAGGTGATGTTTTTGTTTAACAGTTTGGAATTCTGACAGTTTAATTAATTTTTGTGTGTATTTTATGATTGCAGGACTTCAAGCTATAAGTAGCAGTCTTCCGTCGTTGGAAGTGGCCCAGCAGCTTCATCTTTAAGCCCAGCAGCTTGCAATAGTCCACCGAGGGAGCACCCCGCCGAACTAATCAAAACATTCCCTTTCAGCTCAGCATCATCATCTTAACATCAGAACTTCAAGCTTCAAGCTTCAATTAGCAGTCTTCCGTCGTTGGAAGTGGCCCAGCTGTTTTCATCTTTAAGCCCAGCTGCTAACAATCAACCACCGTGGGAGCACCCCGCCGAACTAATCATAACCTTCCCTTTCAGCTCAAAATCATTGCCACTACATCAACACATAAGATTTATTCAAAATAATGATAAAAAAATTACTAACCTTCAATTTATTGATCTATGTGTATTTTTATGTTTTCAGGCCTTCCAGCAGCAGAACCAGAGCACAGCAGCAGAGACAGTCCAGCAGTAGAACCAGAGCCCAACTCTAAGAACAACCCAGCAGCAAAACCAAAGCCCAGCAGCCGTTCAAGACGTCCTCCAGTAACATCAGAGCCAAAGCCCAGCAGCAGTCCAAGAAGTCTTCCAACAGCAGCAAAACCAAAGCCCAACAGCCGTCCAAGAAGTCTTTCAGTAGCAGCAGAACCAGAGCCCAATAACCTTCCAAGAAGTTCTACAGCAGCAGCAGAACCAGAACCCAATAACTGTCCAAAAAGTCCTCCAGTAGCAGCAGAACCAAAGCCCAATAATCTTACAAAAAGTCCTACAGCAGCAGCAGAACCAGAGCCCAATAACCTTCCAAGAAGTCCTACAGCAACAGCAGAACCAGAGCCCAACAGCTGTCCAAGAAGTTCTCCAGTAAATGCAGAAGATCAACACATCAGTAGCAACTGTTCCAGGCCCCAGATTCAACTCAACTTCAAAGAAGTCAACTGATTAATTTTACCCGTCGCTTGCAAAGTTCAAGTAAGTTAATTTTTTTTTAAATTTTCCGACTTGTAATAATTATTTTGTTTCAGTTGCAGCGAGCGAAGAAGCCACTTCTCTGGTCTAGGTTTCGCTGGGGTTTTCCTAGGCCCAAAGGGAGAATTCTCGGAGAAGAGTTCGTTTCTTTCCCCTTAGTCATTGTCTGGGGGCGAACAAGGCTTACAATAACGCAACAGCATCGCGAACTAGATTTCCAACATCACAACATCATCGAGTAATCAACAAATAATCTTCTCGAACCTATGTACCCTTTCCTAATTCCCAAAATAAAATCATTCCCACAAAATTTACAGTTGTATTTATTTCTAAAACCTATTATTATTGTTTTCAGGAGTAGTTATAAATGTATTGTTAAATAGCTTCTAGAATAAATTAAATTCATTATTAACTTGTATGTTTTATTTTTAAAGTGAATACAAAATTTAGAAACTTATTTTTACTATTTTAATTATCCAAAAATATCAAAACAAGATTTTCAAAAGTCTCTGTAATGAATAAACAAGCCAAATAGTCGCTTTTTTTCTATTTAAAAAATATAGTTCAAAAACGTGCTAGGTGCTGCCATCTCTGACAGACTAAACAAACTAGTTCCTATTAAAAAATGTATTGATTGCTGACGTACGAGCTTTTATACATTATTTTTGATCAAAATATGCTCTTTATTAAATTAAATTGAGTATAAATATTAGTTTAAAATTATTATTCAAGTAGTAAGTCAAGATTTATTCAGATAAACACGATGCCGGCAAGCGATGCGTCGATCGCCGGTTAAATCTGACAGCCCTGACAGCTCCCGATAAAAAGGTATGAAAAAAATAACTGTTATTGACTTGCTACCAAATATATTTTAATATAAATTTTGTTCCATAATATCAGAATATGCAAAGATTAACTCAAATTTACATACAGTTTGCCAAATATAAGCCCTTTACTACAAATTGATTTATAAATTTGCGGTTATCTGTTGAGCAGATAAAATGTATGACCAAATTCCCGTTGCATTATTTTACCCATATATGTAATACTCCCAATGACGTATTAACAGTAGACCCAGCACGCGGCATTTGTTTTGATGCAGGAATAAACAGTGGGGTGACGAAGGTAAACATCGTTGTATCGCAGGTTGCGTTTTTCATTTGAAAAAATATCGATTGTGAGATGTGGGAAAAATCTCGTATTTTTTTATTTTGAAGCAATTAATATATTATTACTTCTATTTCAACAAATATATACATACAGTACAGAATAAAGGCGTGCACTTCTCAAACATAAATAAAAGCAGGCAAACCGCATAACAAGCATGTTTACTCCCTTCGCTTCTCAAAACCCCTCACCTTGTAAGTGCTAACATCACAACAAACTGTGGTCTGCCATAGGACGCGCTGGGTCTACTTTAATAATACGTCATTGAATACTCCTATATTGCTAGTTGGATATGCGGAACCGACGAAAACATTACGTCTATCTCTTCTTACTTTATCACGAACCTTTTTAGCAGTTTTTTTAGTGCATAAATATTGCAAGATATTTATTAAATATTGTATTAATATTATTATAAATAAATATAAAACACAGAAATTGTTATGATTCAAATAACAAATTTAAATATTAATACAATAGCTACAATGAGTTAAAAAGAGATAGAAATACTTCTTCTACGTCACACACCAGACAAGCTGAAACAATCAAAACTATTATCTCTTGATTAAGTTTGGTACTGCATTTTGAAAAAAAAAATACAAAATATTAAAATTTTATTTTAAAAGCTCAACGTATATTTATTTATCTATATATATTGTGCTTCCATTACCTCTCTCTCTTCATCGTACTTTTCTTTTTTATAGCAATCATCAATCCACAATTTCAATCGTAATCCACAAATTTAATCCCAATGCACAATCCACAATATCAGTCTCAATCCGCAATCCACAATCCACAAATTCAATCCCAATACACAATTTTAATCCCAACCCACAATCCACAATTTTAATCCTAATTCCAATTAAAAATCCACAGTCACAACCCCAACCCTAATACACAATTTTAATCCCAATCCCAATTCACAGCCCACAATTTCAATCCCAATCCAAAATCTAAAATCGACAATCCAAATCCCAATCTCAATCCAAAATCCACAACCCCAATCCCAATCCCAATCAAAAATCCACAATCCCAATCCCAATCCAAAATCCAGAAACCCAATCCCAATCCCAATCCAAAATCCACAATTCCTGATCCAAAATCCACAAATTTAATCCCAATTCAAAATAGAATGGTGGATTATGGATTGTGGATTAGCTCTAATAAAATATTTTATTGAAGAAATTGGTCTTATTTTTAAAGAATTATGTTCGAGGCCCAACTGCCGCCTTCAAGGACATGGCGCCGGGATGTCGTGCATCCCTTGCACCCCCGCTTGAGACGCCTCTGACAAGATTTGTTCTACGATCCTCAACTTTTATACTTGTACAATTATTGAGGTCGTAGCAAGGGAAATCAGCGCATAAGTTCACATTTAAATTTTACAAAATCTGAACTATAATGAATGAATAAGAGTCGCTACAAAAATGAATTCATAGAAATCTAACTGATAAAAAGAATAACTTTACACATCACAGATACACATCGCAAACAATGCGTAAAGTACTCATTTTACGAACGGCCGTTGAAAAAATAAATCTGCACTGTGACCTGTAATATTTTTAAATCACAATATTTTCTCCGAAAGGAATTATTGGATAGGTCAAAATAATATTCTCAGATTTGGGCCAGTATCAACTAGAATAATTCAGTTCCATCCAAATCATTAAGTGGTTATGATCTCTATTTAGCTCCTTGTCGTGATCGCAATACATAATTAAAATTATGTATATAAAACAATTAATTATTTTCAAGATGAAGCATAATTTTGTTGTAACTAAATAACGGCCCAAAAAGATCGAAGCGCCTTCCAAAATAAAAAATATGTATGTATGTTTGATGATCTACATTCATTGAATAGCCTTCAAATAACGACTCTCCTTTCAAAAATTAAAAACAAGAAATACGGAACGATTCCTCAAAGTTAACGGTGCTGATAAGAACCAAGACTTTTGTGAAATATTCTGAAAAATGTATCTAAATTCTCATCATTGTGACGTAAATACATGCCCTATTAAAATTATAAATTGTGAGAGCTTATACAATTTTGATGAAAACTACCTGTTTTCAGTACTTCAATCACTTACTTATCTATATTTTTTATAATTTAATAAATTTGTAGAAAATCTTCGTTTTGTGCTTGACGGATTTCAATGAGATTTAACATGGTTAACCATTTAGAAAAATGAAAAGATTTCTACAATAAATTAAAAAAAATAAAAATACTCCTTTTATATCTACATCATCTACAGAGTGATCAAAAATGATTGTCCGTGCCGCCTTGTTCTAATTTTTTCTTTGCCGCCTGCTTGAGATAGTGATCTTCAAGTGACAGATGACAGTTCCTCTTAAAACACTATTCTAACCTGATAATTTGGTAGAATAATAATAAATTTTCAATAATCATTCAATAATACAGCTATTTACTTACACCCTTGTCTTTTAAATCAGAGTATAGATAAACTCGTCATAAACTATACGCCACTGAGTTCTTGAAATGTCGGTAACATAGGTATCAAAATAAATAAATTTATACTAACTTTATTCCATGAAGATAGTTTTGATCATAATGCGAACTTTTGCTGATCACGTGACAGACAATCTTTATTGATCACTCTGTATAAAGTATATCTCCACCGCTACAGTTTCAGCGTAACTGTGGTAACGATACAACGGGTGCATCAGGGATGAGCGCTCACGAGCTGTCAACACTCGTTAGCGTTGCTTATACATACATTCACCTATCTCGTACGCTTATACGTTGAGAATTTCAAGAATATAGCCTTAAATAAAATATTTTTTACTTCAGGATTGAACATCTGAGCTTTCATCATACAATTTTTACTTCATCTTATAAAATATTTTCTAAATTTAATTTTTGCCTCAGTGTCTTAATAGTTTTTTTTTTTTTGGTGTTTGACATTGATACAATCTTTTCTATATAATTTTCCAATCGTGGTAAGGTTTTTTTGAGAGAATGTATAAGACAATTAGCAATTTCATCGTCGTAAGCAATTTCATCCTCATCATCGTCAAATATAAATTTTTTTGTTGACACACAGCTGTCTGTATTTCATCGCTCAGTAGTGATAGCGTAAGCATTCACATTACAGAGCGAATGCTTAAAAATAGTATTAAAAAGTGTCAGCCCTGACAGCATTTAACAGTGGCGTGCTGTCTATATGTGCAGGGTTATATTAGAAATTACGTAAATAAAATTAATATAATGGTTTATTGGATACTTTATTTTGTTTCACAAATTTTCATTATGAAATCAGAGAGAGAGCGTATTTTATCTATTTATGCAACCAGAAATACGGGCGCGCCTTGCGGGCCACTCTGCTATATATTTAAAACGAATGTCGACGCTTGAGGTGCAGAATTTCTCGCTGCACCGCGAGCGAGGTCTGTTTAGCATAGTCAGTATTAGGAAAGTGAAGGAATAGAGTCTGACAGAGAAAAAGCATACCGATATTAGCAGATCTCCTATCGCTCGTTCTCTCTCGCTGGATGCAGGCAGACTTTCTGCACCGGGAGCTGAATATTCAACGTTTAGCTGTGTTCTTTTTTTAAACGCCTTTTGTAAGTTTGTTAAAATAGTTGAAATATTGTTATTTATTATTTAAGACAACAATATTAGGTAAACACTTATTTTATACGTTTTTTAAATTATTTAATTTCCTAAAGTTATCTTTTGTAGAATGACAACTGAAAATAAATCCATCATTTGTGATCTACTGGAAAATCCTTTTTCACGTCGTAATGTCGAATCGAAAAATGAAATTATGAAAACAAGACCAATGCCAGACATAAAACTCACTCAAAATATCAAAAGGCCAGGAGTCCGTGCGACATTTCCAAATTAAAATATATGAAAAATTTAAATGGATTGCTGGTTGTTGCGAGAAAAATAAGCTGTATTGTTGGCCATGTATATATCCCCTTCCTCACCACCGACTGTGCACACCTATCACAGAAAGTCACCGCACGCCACTGGTATTTAAAAAGAAAATGAATTAGCATTAGAGATAATATTAAATAATTTTATTGAAATTCTCTGCATTTTTTTGTTACACATTAATACATCTGTCTGATTCTTTATGTTGTGTATAAGTTTAAGTATCGTTTATCGTTTTCATAGTGGTGTCGCAGGCGCGGTAAGCGTGGTACGAAATTTGTAATTTCTATTTACATGGTGGTGTGAGAGGCGTGGCAACTGACAAATGCGTATAGGTATGAAAGTTGTAGTTTGCGTGAGCTCGCATTTTTAAATTACAAATAACAAAGTTATTGTATCAAATTTGAACATTTTTCATAAATATGACGACAACACCGAGACGTATAGCTTTCTTATATGAATATTTAAATTTACTTCGATATTAGGATTAATTTCTTATCAAATTCCATCTCACTGACTTTATAAAATAAGAACACTTTGATGTGAACAAGAAACTGTCAAAATATGAGAAGAAATACGCATGCGCGGAGGCGAGCGTGGTACAAAAGTTGAATATTTCCAACCTCTGACACCACGCTTCCAACACCGTGGTTCCAAGACCACAGTACGGTAAAATTCAAAATCCGGCAGTCCTATTGGCTCAATTTCTCGTACCACGCCTGCAACACCACAATGAAAACGATACTTTAATCGTTAGATTTCTCTGTACGAATGTTTTTTGACAGATCACTGTGAATAAGTTGATTTATTCAATTTTTTTCTGACAAACATCACTGGAGAATTGCTCTTAATATATTTATCTCTTTGATTCACATTTATTGCAAAATTTTCTGATAAATATTGCAAGCTGTGGGTCAACTTCATACTACTCCATTCAAATGATTTCTAACAGACATCACAAGAGTATACTTTCTCACTGAGTTAGCTTGTTTCTCTGAATTATTGGTCCCTTTTGTGCTCCTTCCCTTTCGGATTTGCTCGAATTATGATCCTGTAACAATTCCCCTCATTTACCTTATTATTCATCTGGGAATTGTTAAATATGATTACCAACTTTTTTGTTCAACAAAATTTATTATTTTCTAGTAAATGATTATTTCTAAATTTATATCATCATCCGGAGGCGTTATTTAATTTGAATAATAAAAAACTGAATATTTTTAACAATATTTAATAAAATTATAGAATTATAATACAACAATAGCAATGATTAAAAATAATTACGCAATTAATACTTGAACATGAATAATTGAAATATAAATTTTGAATATGAAACACAATAATAAAACATTCCTACCTTAAACAAATGAAGCTTTTTGGGATCGAAGTGTTTCTCTTTATTTTACATCAAAAATTAATATAATATTTAATTACGGGCCTTGATATTATTTTGCTGAACTATAATAGAACAAATCTTGAAACTTTTGGCTAAAATAAAATTATTATCAACTTTTCTTTGGAAGTAACGACTTTTAAACTTTAATACTTGAAGACCAATTGAAGACTAATTGAAGACTAATTGAAGACTACTTCCAGCCTCCCTCAGCGGGAGCGCGAAACTTATTCCTTCTGATTTTTGCTGACAAACATAATTTCTATCGTATCAAGTACAATTCTGATCAAAATTTACTTGAACATTATTCTCGAAACTTCTAATTCATTACAATCCTCAAAAATCCCTGACTTCCAGGCTAAATTTTAAAAAAATTTCAGATGTCATTTTACAATGACGAGAATGAAAATTTTATTGTTGGGAGAAACATAATTTCATTCAAATTCCCAACAGAGCAAATAAGTTTTATAATTGTCAAATTTCCAGATAATAGCGTGTTTAAATCCTGAGAAAATTAACTCAAGCAATAGAAGTCCCTTTGTATCTTTGATTCTTTGCATCCAAAAATATAATATAATGCGGCTGAATTACAGCTATTACATTCGAATAGCTTTTTTTTTTCTTGTTTATAGAAAAGACAAAGATGCCTCTGTTTTAAGCCCCACTCACAGCTCAAAGTTCATAAAAATTGGTATAAGGAATCCGATCTTTGATGTAAAATTCATTCGCAAATTTTTTTGACTTGTCCACGACTTTTCAAGAACTATATGAATTTCCTAATCTTTAATTTTTTCAGGCTATCTCTGTTTTACAAGTCTTATCAATCTTGGTTTTCTGATAGTTATAACAGTTCCTCTCAGCTATGAGTAAGTTTGTGTCTCTCCAATTTTCCTCTCTCTGGGAATGTTTTATGACAGACATCACATGAATATGGTTTCTCACTGCTGTGGATATATTCATGTCTTCTCAAATCATATCTCTGAGCAAACATTTTTTGACAAACATTGCAGGCGTATGGTTTCTCATTGCTATGAATAAGTTTGTGCTTCTTCAAATTACTAATTCGGTTAAATGTTTTCTGACAGACATCACACGAGAAAAGTTTCGTACTGCTGTGAATAAGTTTGTGACTTTTCAATTTTCTAATCTTATCAAATTTTTCCGAACAAACATCGCAAGCGAATGGTTTTTCATCGCTGTGGCTCTGTTTATGTCTTTCCAATATACTGCTCGCTGCGAATGTTTTCTGACAAACTTCACACGAATATGGTTTCTCACTGCTGTGAATGAATTTATGTCTCTCCAATTTACTATTCTCTGCAAATGTTTTCTGACAGACATCACACGAATATGGTTTCTCACTGCTGTGAATAAGTTTGTGTCTCTCCAATTTATTATTTTCTACGAATGTTTTCAGACAGACATCACACGAATATGGTTTCACAACGCTGTGGTTAAGTTCGTGCAACTTCAAATGTTCTTTTCGTAAGAACGCTTTCTGACAAATACTACATACGTATGGTTTCTCACCACTGTGAATAACTTTGTGTCTTTCTAAATGACCTTTCTGAACGAATGATTTTTGACAAACACTGCAGGTGAATAATTTCTCGTTGCTGTGAATCAATTCATGCCTTTTTAAATCATATCTCTGAGCGAACATCTTTTGACAGATATTACAAGCGTACGGCTTCTCATTGCTGTGAATAAGTTTGTGCTTTTTCAAATTACTAATTCGATTGAATGATTTCTGACAGACATCACAAGAATATAGTTTCATAAGTTTATGTCCCTCTAATTCAAACTTTTCCTGACAAACATCATAAGCGAATGGTTTCTCTTGGTTGTGAATATGTTTATGTCTTTCCAATTTAGTACTAGCTGCAAATGTTTTTTGACAGACATCACACGAATATGGTTTCTCACTGCTATGAATAAGTTTGTGTCTCTCCAATTTATTATTTTCTGCGAATGTTTTCTGACAGACATTACACGAATATGGTTTCACAATGCTGTGAATATGTTTATGTCTCTCCAATTTACTACTCTCTACGAATATTTTCTCACAGATATTGCAAGCGTTCAGTTTCTCACTACTGTGTTTAAGCTCGTGCAGCTTTAAATATTTTTCACGTAAGAACGTTTTTTGACAAGCATAACATGAGTATAGTTTCTTGTCGCAGTGTTTCTCTGAATAACATTTGTGTGTAATTTTTTTCTGACATAAAAGACATTCACATGATGCTTCTTCAGTGTGGATAATTTTGTTAGATGTTGGTAGAGAGCCTGCAAAATGAAGGAAACTATATTGCACACAAAACAAAGTATCTTTCAATTAGATGCTTTTTTTCATTAATGCTCCATTCACAGCGCGAAATTTGGTGTAATTCCAAATACGAAATTTCAACTGTTGAAATTTGTCCGTTCACAGCCTGAAATTTAGACATCGAAATTAGTGATTAGCGACAGCTGTAGGCCTAATTTCAAAGTAGTTTTGAAGCTTGAGTCATTTACGGTGTTTGTGCATTTTGTTTTTATTCAAATTAATATTATAAATATGATAGTCCAAGATCCCAGACTGTTTGAGCGCAAAATATTAAGTAGAATATTCGGGGCAGTAAATGACGGGGGAGTTTGGAGATCAAGAATGAATTTCGAGTTAGAAGAGATGTTCAACGATGGTAACATCATCGGAGTCATTAAAAGGCAACGACTAAGATGGCTGGGCCATCTCATACGCATGGATGGCGAGAGAAACGCTAGCAAAATATACAAATCTAATCCAGCATCAAGAAGGCCCAGAGGGAGACCAAGAAGTCGATGGAACGACGAAGTGATCAAAGACATAAAAAAACTAAACATCCCAAACTGGAGAAATTTAGCCAAAACGAGAAAGGTATGGAGGAACAAACTGAAGGAAGCGCATATCCTACTAGGATAGTCCAGCTAAGAAGAAGAAGAAGAAAATCCCAGACCTGCCAGACGTTACTTCTTTCTGAGAAACAAAATGTGTGGATTAGAGTAGTGTTAGTCGGTACTTTGATCATATGCATATTTGCTAGTTTATGCCGACGGCCAATTACTCACTTTACTTAAAGTCTTATGTAGGTATGTTCTACAAAATATTACTGAAAATTGATAATCAACACTGCCAGACACTTACCATCGGCAGTAATTCCTGCTAAACGCTTTAAAGCTCGCCAAAAAATAACGTGATCTTATTTATAGGCTGAGTCCTAATTTTTATATATGATACTCAGGGAACAATTTCAATACTTTTTGTAAACAGCCAGACCGAGGGAGAGTTGGATGCCCATAGATACTTCGCTTACTATCAAGCCTACAAATAGTAACCTCGCGCTTTTACTCACAGCGATATTTTAATTGTGTCTGGGGGATGTTTAGCCCTACGATTGATCTGGCTGGTAACAAAAAGTATTAAAATTGTTCCCTGAGTATCATATATAAAAATTAGCACTCAGACTATAAGCAAGATTACATTATTCTTTGCGACCTTCAAAGAGTCTAGCAGAAATTATCACCGATGGAAAGTATCTAGCATTGTTGATTATCAATTTTTAACAATATTCTCTGAAACATACATAAAAATCAGCACTCAAGACTTTAAGAAAAGTTAGTAATGTCTTAACGTACCTCTAGCATCTCGTATCTGTAAATTGGCCGTCGGCACAAACTAGCAAGTATGCGTATGATTAAAGTACATACTAACACTACTCTATTCCATAAATTTTGTTTCTCAGAAAATAAGTAACGTCTGGCGGACCTGGGATCTGACTCATGATAGCTGAAGAAGAATTGTTACATTTAATTTCTTGTTATCCTTATCTTTATTATAGGAGAAATTTAAATTATAAGAATACCAAATTAAAGAAGGAAAAATGGAAGTCTTTAAGTACTTCCTCCAATCAAGATAACTTACTTGAAAAAGATAAAAATGAAGCAAATAATTAAATGTCAAATGAAATAAGAGTACATTCGAAACACATATTCTTTTTCATTATTTTTGTAGAACGTAACTTAAATTACAAGAAAAGTTTGGAGCTTGCAAGGTTTGATCAAAGTGGAATTTGTATGCACCAAATTTTAGTGTGAACGTTATCACGGCTTTCTCATACACCTATCTTTACGAATTTCAGGCTGTGAATGGGACTTAAAGGTTTAGATTGGGAAAATCACGCCTATTATAATAAAAAAAAGTGCTATGAAGAATGGTTCGGAGAAATCGTCAAGATCAAATGATTAATTATAAATAATCGAATATGCAAGCCTCCAAAGTAACAATTTCTTAAAATTTCACGAAATACAAGTCACGTGATTTCGATGCGTGTTCTGATTGGCCACGGATAGTAATCAGCAACGAAGCAAGTTCGAAAAATAGCACCGGATCTATCTTGCAAATAAGCCATGCGACAAGCACAGCGCCCAGCAGCGGATTAAGTTTCTAGTATCGGAACCAGCATGGCTCCAAGCAAATAAAATAATTTGAAAAATTTACTCGTGTGCTGCGGGCTTACATGAATTTTTTTTTAAATTTTTCAGATACTTAATAGTATATTCTACAATTAGTATTGGAATGGCTTATATTCTGAACGAGCGAACAGATTGTTCGCGAGTGTGGAATACGCCATTCCAAACATATTGTAGACTATACTTTCTCTAACAAGGTTTTGGAAACTCATCAATATTTCAGAGGAAACTTAAAAAATTATTAAATGTCAAACGTAAATCCAGATATGAATACTTGAATTGTTAGGAAGTAACCATGGTAGTAGCCAAACTAACAGCTTCTGATTCGTCGAAATGATTCTAATGTCATACACGTTATACAGAATCATTCTAAACGGCATACGGAATCATTCTAAACGATTTGTTGGAATGTCATTCGTTCCAACATAATTTTTGGTTATGGAATATGCAAATTCCAAAACAGTGTTTGAGAAATGTATTTTTTGTAACACTATTTTAGAATTTGCATATTCCATAACCAAAAATTATGTTAGAACCAATGATATTCCAAAATATCGTTTAGAATGATTCCGTATGCCGCTTAGAATCATTTCGACAAATCAAAAGCTGTTAGTTCGGTTACTACCATGGTTACTGTCTAACAATGCAAGTATTCATTTCTGGTTATACATTTGACATTTAATAATTTTTCAAGTTTCTTTTGAAGTATTGATGAGTTTTCAAAACCTTGTTAGAGAAAGTATAGTCTACAACATGTTTGGATTGGCGTATTCCACACTCGCTCGTTTGGAATAAGGGCCATTCCAATACTTATTGTAGAATATACTATTTCTAATTATCGTTACTGAATGTCGTTTGTTCATTATTATAGAATAGAAGAGAAAAGGTATTTTAAAATGATATAATCTTACTTTAGGAATTGGTAAGGGCTTTTTTAATAAAAAAACCATAAAATTCTTGATCACACTGTTTTCTAATTATGTTTAGTTACCGGTTTCGATCACTGGGTGATCATCCTCAGACTACCGGAGAGACTACAATGAGAGGAAATAAAACGTAAAACAAACAAATATTCTCGTAGAAATTATATCTTGTAATGGCATTAGAGTCTTGATCATTACTTTAGTTACATTATCTTTTTGTTCCTTTTGCATAATTCTGATTAAAGTTTCTTTATTCCGTTTTAAATTTTCTTCAGTAATTTTCAAGTGTTCAACAAGTGAATTTAAAATTATCACATCCTGAACAGCATTATGTGCTTCATCATCTGATATTCCTAATAATTATTTCGCTAGATATGTTTGACTACAAAAGTTTTTTTTACGATTCAAGATACGTTTGAAGATAGGAAGGGTATCATTGAAGCCTGAAATGATCTGAGCAAAGGGATCCATTGTATTCGTTTGTCTGATAGCATATAATAAACGAGTTTTATCAAAATTACAATTATGGGCAACAAGTACACATGGTTTTTCAATAGACTTTAGAAAAGCATGAAAATCTTGCAATGCTGATAAAATAGATTTTGATGAAACTCTTTTTTTATGATAGAAAAGTTCACCATTAATACTTGTCAAATGATTAACATTGGATGCTGCTGCTGAGATAGATTTAGTTGGAGTAATATAAATTTCAAATAAATTCTTTTCATACTTAGCAGCTATTTGAAGAATTTCTGTCGTAGATGAAAAACTTGCAGTCTCAATATCAAAGAAAACAATACCTTCAGAAATTATTCTATCATTATCATCTTCATTGTTATTATTATTATTAAAATTCACCGCTGATACACCCAGAAGTCCCATAGCTGATTCGTAAGTTGTACCCTCTTTTTTTTCTTTTCTTTTACGTAGCATAGTTCTATGTCTTTTTAGAAGATTACGTCTACGTTTGAAGGCTGGTGTATTAATGATATTTTTTCTCCTATCCGCATAACGTTGTCTCAATTCAAGATATTTTTCAGTAAATTGGCCAGATGACAATCGCATAAACTTCAAAATTTCAGGAATGTAATTTGAACCTAAATTTTCACTAGCTATTGCCATTGCAAATCGAAAATCTGCGGAAAAACTTAAATTATAACAACGTGACTTAGACGATTTACTAGCCATTATTGCATTCAAATTTTCATTCAATTGACTCGAAGTTGCATTTGTAAACTTGTCCACATTATCCACTAGTTGATTAAAAATTTTAATTATTGCTTCGTATAATGATTTCTCAGTAAACCCACCATCAATTATTTTATGCTGATAATTATCTTTATCGTTTTGATATCCACACCATTGACCACAATTTTGGTGATTGTTAAATGCATGATCTGGAATTTGACGAATAGAATTTGCCATATCTATTTTATTTCCTTTATTTTGTACAACTGCGAAAGAAAAACACCGTTGTAAATATTCTATGGCATCTTTAGTTAGTTCTTTATGTTCTTTTTGAATATTATATAAATGTTTCTTGACACCTTTATTCGTATGGTTCATATCAGAAAATTTTACAATTTTACGATCAGCAGCTAGTCGTACTGCAGCAATAGTAGAGCTGTCATCATCGCCAACGAAAACTCCAACTTCTACACGAGCATTCTCTAGTATACGACTTTTTGTTATTAGATCTACAGCTAAACTAGACTCCATTCCCTTTGAACTTCCAGAATAGTTTAAACGACAATTATGACTGACTTTAAAGTGACCTAGCTCACATCGTCGACATTTTCGATTTTTAGTACCATACTCAAGTACACAGCCACTTAAGACACCAATTAATGCACCGTAACCATTATTACTATCATAGTTTCGTCCCGAACCTCTTTTACTCCAACCCATATCATAAGATACCATAATACGAACACGATCAGCAGGTTCTTTGGAGTTAACCAGAAAATTTGACAAAGGTTTCTCAGATAAGATATCAATTAGTGAATCAAAAAGGAAATTTTTCTCCAAATTATCAGGTCTATGAAATAAAGAAAGAATAGAAATAATATAGACCATGAATAAACAAATAGTAGAGAAGAACAAAGCTTTGAATCTAAGCCAATCAATATATTCCAATAGAATAATAAATAAATCATGGCTCACAGAGGAATATTTTGGAAAACTTACAACATTTCCTGTAGAGTTTCTAAGTTCTGTAGAGTTAAGTTTCGTTCAAGAATGACAGCGTTCTCACAACTTTTTTTTGCAACTTTTTCAGCAGCTACCCCTATTTCTAGTTCATAGTTTTGAAATAAATGATTATTAAAACTTGGCATATCTAGACAGTCCAACAGTTTATTCAAATGAGTGCATCCCATACCAGCATCATAAATACCTACAGCAAATGTTCGAAGAAAATTCAATAAGATATATTTTTGTGTTCAATATTACTAAAATTAATTCACCTAATATCATTCTTGTATTAGTTTCATATAGAGTCTTGCCAGTACTACCTTTCAGCTCGATATCTGTTGAAACAGAATTAACAAATAAACAGTCACGACAACGAATCTTGAATATTGAAGCTAATCCACTACGAGATTCCTCTTCAATATCCTGTAGTAATAAAAATGAGCCACATTCACACATCATGCGCTTGGCTAATATATCTACATTTATCAAGCGTCTTCCAACAATTTTTTTAGATTCACTGTCATCATCTTGGAGCTTGAGTCTTTTTGGAGAGTTATTTGCACATGGGCTGGATTAATGTTTTCTTGCCCTGAAAGAATGGCTAAGTCGTTGACGGTAAACGGACTCAGTTACCCATTTATTTCTCCATCGATATTTTTTTCTTGGTGTAGAGTCATGATTTTCCATCATCAATAAGTATTTTTTGTTCATGAAACTAAACGTCAAATGTCAAAAATATATCCAAAAATCTACAGCGTTGCGAATTCTACACATCATATTATAGCTTTGTCAAAATATGAAAAAACAATATTTCAACCGACGGAAGCTCTTTAAAAGAATATAATCATGAACCAAATTATTCAAAATCATGTATTTTCAACAAAAAACCAACATTTTCATTAGTTTTAATCATTAAAATTTAGTTTATTTGAAGTTGGCAATCGATGTTTCATCCAATATATTTAGCATGGAGCAGGGTTCCCACCACAACTACTCCCACTCCTCTTCTTAACAACCTTAAACAAAGGTTTCTCCCTGCTACTTCTCAATTGTCATTGCGCAGGTTGTAATGAGAAAAATTATGTCTTTGAGCGCCCTATTCAAGAATATAATGATGGGTACAGCATTGAGTTCCGTAATTGAAATGACTTTATTGGGTGCTTCGTTCAGAGCCTCTCGTACGCATCGACGTCTTCATTTTCGAGAGTCATATTCCGTTTTCCGTACATGTGTTGCAAAATGGGCGACATCATTTTGGACTTCATGGTCAGCGTCTTTTTCCTTCATGCAAAGTTCTCGGCAAATTTGCCTAATTTTGGCAATGTTGAAAGTTGACTCGAATTCTTGTCTACGTTGCACTATAACTATATCGTTGTCATCATATATTTGAACAAATCTCTTTTCCGCCAGTATTTCCATCTCTTCATCCCGAAAAGGTAAATGCAACGTTACCGTTTCCCTTTTATATTCGTTAGCATCAGCAGTCATATCGTAATTACGATATCGAATTATACGTGGATTTCGTCGACGTTTCCAGGTGTTGTTTACTATCGTATAATGAGCAACCGCCTGAGCCAAAGTAATGTCCTCTAATTCTTGTGGTCTTTTCTGATATTTGTCTAAGCAATTACTTGACTCATCACCGATATTTTCAGCTTCCATCTGTTTATTGGTTTTACGAACACGTTCTCGTTCCACAGGCCAAGAGGTGGGAATATAAATCACGTCACCTGAATTTTCTGATACAGGTTGTCGTAGAAGATTCCACGCTACTTCTTGGCTAGTGAGCTCGACGCAGTTGAGCATATCAGTGCTGAGTTTTCTAGTTATCTCAATTATGTTGAACTCAGGGTGTTCGTCCATCGTTTTGATCATTTTCTGTTGTAGGTTGCTAATGCCTCTGTTAGTTTTGTTGACATATTCGACCATGTAAGCTGCACTCCTCAATGATAAACTAAAAATCCATGTTGGATTCAAGTACCTTAAGTATAAACGGATTGAAAGGACTAATCCATTTTTGTGCAGGCTGATGCTTGAGAAATACTGTAGGTTTCAAAATTCCTGCTCGTAGAATATTTAAGTACAACTCTTCAGAATGTACATTGTGTTCTTTCAGAAATGCATTCATGTCTGCATAGTCTTTTTGCTCTAGTGCCTTCCACATTCGTTTGTAAATAGCACAATAAAACTTGCAACGTGAATCTGTTTTTGGCATTGGTTCAAGAATAATCGTGGATCGAATTGGCATAAAGGGCGCTCCAAAGCGATAATTCATTATTTCGGAATTGGATGTATGCTTGTTTGTTTGAAATTTCACATAGCCTGAAGCATTGGCTTCATCAACTGGAACCAAACTGTCAATTAAAGTTTCTGCCATTAATCTACCATATCCTAATACATCCGATGGCGCATCATTGAGCCAAAGAAAAACATGCGCGTGTGGACTGCCTCTGTTCTGAAATTCAATTCGTTTGAAGTAGTGCGTAGCGTAGTGATTGCCAAAAGGACTCCAACGTTTAGACTGAAGGATAGAAACGATGCAATTTACCAACTTGTTGAAATGGATTGCACAAGTGACTGGATCCTCATTAACAAGCATGGCTTTCAAGTTGTAGTGCATGTTTTTGAGGTCCTCAGGACTTATACAGGCTCCGTCATTTTTGAGCTTGTAGAGAAGATGCATGAGTTTTGGCCAACCAATTTCATTTGCGCTCATTGCCAAAAAAAAAGTTGGTTTTCCAAGCTGTTGAATCATAGCAAAAAGATCGCGCTTGCGTTGTGATCAATAATAAGTAGAATTGGGAATCGATCGGAGAAACGTTAAATTATTTTCAATACATCCATTTATGAATTCGATAGATTCTACTTGAGCTCTTGTTATATTTGAGTCTTTTCCAAAAAATTTAAAGACAATCTTCAGTGATTCGTGAATTCGAAGGCGCATAATTTTCATGGCTACGTACAACAAATGAGTCGGAGTAACTCTGCGTCTGTCAGTTCTTCGCAATTCACTAGTCGACATCATAAACGGCGTAACTGTGACTCCTTCCTTGAACTTTCTAGATTAGCCCAAATAAATTGACGGAAAAGATAATTCCTCGCAGTGCTCGTCAAACAGAATTTGAATTTGCAGAGATATTTATCCTCATTCCACAGAAGAGTGTGCTGCTGTGCCGTTAAGCTCTCTTCAATTTCAATTAATTCACTGATATCTTCACGCAGAACAGAATCTATTGGTTTAACATCATCTTCAAATAATGATTCGTTTAATTTTACATCATACAGCTTGTATAATGGTGTTTCAACGAGATATTCAAGCCATGCTTTAACGATGTTTTTTCGTACCAAGTCAATAATGTAACTTGATTCGTGATTTTTTTTGCGCAAAATATGAACATTTATACAATAGTCATCATTAAGTTCAAGAGGCAAACAGTTTACCATTGTATTAACTGATACTGGAATATTAATGACTTGACTGAAAATTTCGTTTTGACCTTGGACATGTCTAATCCTTCTAATTTGCAGAAACGGTACCTGGAGTGAAATTAAACGCTCAGTTATCAAATCAAGCTCTGGCAAATTATTAGGCCGTGTCACAAGAAAGTTCCGGAAATTCTGCTGCAAGAATATCTTTAGAAAATGGCGGAGGAATTTGCAAGTCGCTTTCATACCATAATCGGTCGCACACACAGCAAGAAGCACCAAATTCATCATCTTAAATTTTTTATGCGCTGCTAAGTTTTTCTGATAGTGCGGATAAAGCACTAAGGACTTTCCAATGGCTGTTGCTTTTCTTGAATTGTTGAAATGAACGTTCTTTGATGTTTCCTTGTAGCAGAGATTTCCAGTGGCTCCATTGCAAGTCGTTTATTTCCTACTTCTGTTTTCGTACCTACAGTTTCACAATCTGTATCCATTTCACGACGGGCAGTCTCAGCTGCTTTTTCGGCAGCTTTCCGGGCTCGAAATCTTCGTACCCGGTCAGCAGTTGCTGCTCGTTTTATATCCCTTGCTGCAGCGTTCATTATTTGCTTGGTCTTTTCATGTTCTTGAATTTTTCGCATCCGTTCAATTTCTGCTGCTCGCATTTTAATGAAACTGTCATCCTGGGCCTTGCTACTTGTCAAAGTTGAAGTGCAGATGATTAAATTTACTCCTGCTGCAGTTCCAAACGTTTCTTTGGCAGCTTTACGTGCTCGATATCGTCGCATTTGTTCAGCTTTTACTGATCGTTTTCTAATCAAACTATTATCTTGCGTCTTGTTATTTGATATTACATCTTCCATCTCTGTTTCCTATTCCCACATTTTTGAAAATTATTTAACAATCGTAAACAATTTTAGAAGTATGAAATTGCTCTGGTGTCAAATTTTTTGAAAGTAGAACTTCTTTTGACCAAATAAAAAAATATTTCAAATGAAAATTTTAATATCGAAATCTCACAATTCGCGCATAATTTGCACGGCACTGCTGGTTCCGATTGCTCCGCTACAAGGGTTAACGCAATAGTCGCGCTTATTTACTCCAACCTCTCCAACATACGAGAGCCTGTTTCGTTTCAGTGAGTTAATTTGAAAATCTAATACCTCACAAATCATATTAGGCGACATTTCTATTCGCGGATTCGTGTTTCTCAGATAAAAATGCAAGAAACAATCGCAATTGGCATCATGCAAGTGGATTTTTTACCGAAATCATTAAGGGCCGGTTTCTTTATTCTCGGATAACTTTATTTTTTGGACAAACTGGCCCTAAAACTGAGAAAATATCTAATTGAGTAGATATGAGAAATAATAATTATTATTAAAATTCTGATTTAGAAAATAAGTAAGTGATAAGCTTTCTCACCTTGTTTTTTTTCAATAATTAAATTTGTAATCGTAATTGGGGAATGATCATCTAATTCTTCTTTTATGGTAAGTTCTTCATTAATTTCTTCCTTTAAATAAAGATCGTCTCCTGTATTTTCTTTTAATGGAGCTACCATAGCATCCTCAAATGTATTTAATTCTTCTTTAATTAAAACTTCTTCAATTTTCCCCTCCACATGGATATTGTCCTTTTCCTCTTCATATTCTATACTTTGCTTATTTTTTTTCAAGATATTAGAAGCTTCTTTGACTATTGCCTCTTCATCAATTTCTTTCTTCACACAAAAATCATTTCTAATATCGTCATATTCTGTATCTTTTGAATCTTCATTAATCTCTTGTTTTATTTTGATTTCTTCAATTTCTTTCTTCACATATAAATTGTCCATCTTAATTTAATATATTGAAACTAGACAATACAAAATTGGTTCTATCTATTTCTTTCTTTATAATTAATTCCTTGTTTATTTTTTCTTCATCTGAAATTTAATTGTCATACAATTGATATAGAATTTCTATTAATTTATAAAAAGGGGAACTTGTTTCAGTTTTTAGCACCAAAAAGAAATATCACTAAATCCACATTAACAGAAGCATTCTAAATCAGTCTGATGAAAAATTAATATATTATGCTACAAAGAGCAAATAACCGTCATTATTGTCCAAGATGAAGTTGGCTGCACTCGATAAAGACAAGGGCAAAATCAGAGGCGAAGGCTTCTTTAATCTATCTTTCTTATATCAACTTTTTATTCTAAAACTAATCTAAATATAGAGAAAGAATGATTTCTAGAGCTTCCCTGACAGGATAATTCGAAATTTATTCTTACTTGTAAAAAGAGGACTCAAAATATAAATTTCACATTCAACTGTCAACCCTTAATGGAGTCTTAGCTGAGAAACGTTGTTCTCAAGGCAATACATACTAGAATCCCATCTTGATATTAATTGATCCATAGCCCAAAATATTTATTCTAACTAATCATTTTGAACAATAAAAAACAATAATTATCTTATTTTTCGCTAATACAACATTAGGCCTGCTTCACATTATGTAGACATGCAGAATTTTGAAGCTTGAGAAGTACGATTTGTGTCGCTGTAAAATAGGGAGAGCCATTATTCTCGTAGCTACAATATTTCTTAAGAGATTCATTTGTAACATTAGATCAGTCTTTAATATTTTAATATTAAAAATTGATATTTCAAATAATCAATCTGTTCAAATCAATCATTAGGTGAGTTAAAAACAATAAACTAATAAAAACAAAGCATATTTAAAATTGAGCGTTGATTAATATTGCAATTCTTTACAAATCAATCAGTCTTATAGATCTATAAATTCATAAGAAACTGATAAAAACTTCTTTTGTTGATTAATGTCGATTTGTTCATAAGGATGACAAGTTCATTGCGATTTTGTTCATAATTTACGGATTTATGAATTTATAAGACTTATGGCCAGTTGCAGTGCTTTATGTTACAATTATGTGCATACCTTTCCTTTTTATATCTACCGTACAACAAAATCGTATTAAATTTGTAATCCTTATGAACCAATTAATATGAATCAACAGAAGTCTATGCGTTTTTATCAATATTTTATGGATTTATAAATCTATAAGACTTAAGGATTTGCACAGAATTGCAACACAAGTCTAAATTTAAGCTTCACTCAAATAAAAATATCAAATCGGAGTAATGACAACAATGTTCACATCACATTTAATTTTTCAGTTTAAGAATAAGTGGCTGCTAGGATCACTCTGGTGATACGATATTGTTTAGTTAAGCGACACCTGAAATTGCCTGAAATTTTAAGGAGTAGCGGTGCAATCGGTCAGTACAGATTTACACAGAATTGCAACATAAATAAGCAATTTGCTTTTTATAAAAGGTTGATATGCTTTATTGGTACTATTTATTGCCCTAAAAAAAGAAACATATGACTAAGTAGGTATCCAAAACATATATTTATTATATTACTGCTTTACAAGTTCTTCGTTTTGAATATGGAAAAAAGAAATTTTGAGGCTAAAAATAAGTTCATATATAAATGGTCGGACCACAGCAAATTCTGACTGTGCCTTCAATTTGTGCTTGAGTGAATTTTTTTTACTCGCTTTTCAAATTTGGTATCAGCTATGATTCTTTTAGTAGTGAGTTTAAGACAAATATTTATAAATTTTTAAATTGAAATTTACCTCAGAAATATATCCTTAAACTGTCTTTCGAAGTCCAGGATACCTTGTAAGTATTATTAAAATTATTAAGCCTATGGATACATTTGTAAATAACTTGGAAGTGATTTCTGTCAGCAGATTCGTTCAGATGTCATTTCAGCTATAACCTCAAATTTTCCTTCCACTCATTTTTATTATTGAACGAAAAATTCAATAAACTTATTTGTCATTTTCCCACAATAACCAAACATAACATCAAACTCTGTATTTGACAGAACTGTCACCACACAAAGAAAAATCCCTAGATTTGATATTAAAATTGCATTTCCCTGTTGTTAACAGCTTTGTGGAATATGTTTTTATTTTATACAATGTGTTTTGGAAGCACTTTCAATCATAATTGTTATTCCTAGTCGCGGTAGCAAATCTTGCTACTTCTATGCATGGTTGAATTAATTTCTTTTCACCCCAATAACTTTGTATTATTTTTATGACCGGTTGCACTGTTGCATTCATTTTGAGCGTTGACTTAAAATAAAAATATCGAATTGAAATAATAACTGCAATATTAGTCATATTTGAATTTTGATGAATAAATTTCATCCGAAGCTATAGTTCATCTCAGTTAAGAACGGTCCAAGGGCTCTTATGGGAATACGATTCAAGCCATCTGATTAGCCGGGATACGATCACGATCAACTCAAATTACAAATTCAATCTTCGAATTGCACAAAATTATTTAAAATAAACGATGAACGACTAACAGATAGCCAAGTGCGATTTTTGTGCTAATTTAAAATTAGTTCGCATTGTGGCCAATCAGAAGGCTTAAATCGTAGTCCCATAAGAGCTCTTGGGCCGCTCTTAGCTGAAATGAACTGTAGTGTAGTATTTTGAAATAATTAATATTCATCATTAGTTAGAAAAAAGTATGTACCATAATAACCATCTTACGGCTTTGTAATCTGTAGAATATCTTGTGAATATCAAACATTAAAATATCATATGACGTTTTAAGAGAGATTTTTGGTAAAACGTATTACACTCGTTCCGAGAATAATTATATCGTATTCCACACTAGTACAATAAATTAATGATACGGGAGAATCATAAAAAACCACGATTAGATATTGTTTGAATTTTTTTATTTAATATAAGAAAACACCACTTCATTTTTCACATTTGATTTTGTCGTTATGTATCTTATAAAAAATGAATTAATAAAAAAAAAGATTATCAATCATGTCTTTTACGCGATACGGGTGTAGCAGACACAATTTTTATTGCACATTGATGAATTCATTGATATTTGATTAGGCCATGAGGTGCGGTTACCAATCGTTAAACCAAGGATATTCTAAACTTTCGTGAAGAGTGGATTTATTCCTCGAGGTTGTTGGAAAAATTTATGCACCTTGACAAAAAGTACTTCTTAAAGGCTCACCTGTTTGTTTGTCTTGACTAGCAAACTTATACTCAATTCATGAGCCTTTTCGCTCTCGATACATGAGTAACTAATAAAGACATTTGCAATATTTTTCAGTCAGGCATTAAACTTTCAACTTTTCACCACTATGAATAAGTTCATGCATCGTTAAGGGATTTTTCTGTACGAATTTTTTTTGACAAACATCACAGGAATATGGTTTTTCATTGGTATGAATAAGTTTGTGTCTTTTTAGGTTCCCGCTCTCTAATAATGTTTTCTGACAGATATCACAAGCGATCACTATCACTATAAACGTTTTTTCGCAGACATCGCACGCAAATGGTTTAATACCGCTACGACGTCGTCGGTGGTACCTTAGTTCATTAGTCCGAGCAAATTTTTTTTAACAAATATCACATGCATAAGATTTTTCTGCGTTATGAACGGTTTGATGATTCTTTAAATCAGAATTACGTACGAAAGTTTTCTGACAGACTTTACATTTATATAGTTTCTCACTGTTGTGTATAAGTTTATGTTTTTTTAAATTTCCGCTTTCTGTGAACGTTTTCTGATAGACATCACACGAAAATGGTTTCTCGCCGCTATGAATAAGTTTATGTTTCTTTAAATTACCGTACATGATAAAATATTTTTGACAGATATCACATGCAAATGGTTTCTCACCACTGTGAATCAGTTTGTGACTCTTCATCAAATTACTAATGCGGTCAAATTTTTTCTGACCTCACAAGCATATGGTTTCACACCACTGTGTATAAGTTTGTGCCTCTCCAATTTTTTACACTGTTCAAATGTTTTCTGACAGACATGGCAAGCGAATGATTTCTAATCGCTGTGTATTAGTTTGTGTCTCTCTAATTTATTAATTTCTGGAAAAGTTTTCTAACAGAAATCACACGAATATGGTTTCTCATTGCTGTGAATAAATTCGTGTCTTTTTAAATCACATTTATGGAGAAACCTTTTCTGACAAACACTACGGCATACGGTTTCTCACTGTTGTGGATAAGTTTGAGTCTTTCCACACTTTCTGCAAATTTTTTCTGACAAACATCACAAGCGTGTAGTTTCTCACCGTTGTGATTAAGCTCATGCACTTTCAAATGTTCCCTTCGTAAGAACTTTTTCTGGCAGATATTACATGCAAATTATTTTACAGAACGTGAAACTTTATTTCTTTCACTGAGAGTGACAATTGACATAACATCACATTTCACCCAAGAAAAAAAAAACAAGCAGTTAGAAATTCCACTTTCTTGTTATACAGTAGAAAAATATATTCATTTTGTATGACAGTATTTTTGAAGCACTTTCGTAAAAAATACATATTCATTTAAAGTCATTTTTATCGGAATTGGGTGTCATAAAGTGTTCTTTATGAAACTCGTTTGGATATCGTAAAATGTCTCTTTATAGAACTCAAATCTAATTTTTTTTAGGTTGGTAGCTACGCTGCTAAATAACCTAGCTGTCATTTAGATATGTCATGTCAAAATAACATATTTTGAAGGATATTCTCAAATTGTTCGTGTTCATATTTATTTATTACTAAAGAATAACAATATTCAAACTAACACATTTTGTAAAGTAATTTTGATTTGCACAAATTATCTATCTGTCAAGTCTAGTGTTACCAAAAGAGTCAAATAATAGATATTAATGATACAAGTTTGATACAGCCGTTGTAATGAAACGTGTGTGATGTTAAATCACGAGGCGATCAGCCGAGTGTTTTTATCACTCAAGTTTCATTACACTAGCTGTATCAAACGTGTATCATTCAATATTTTCTCTACGACGGCCTTAATTGCTGCTGAATTAGATTTTTTTATTTGATGTTTGACATTCGAAAAACATTTAGTGTAAAATTCATAGCTTGATCAAGTCACAGAACAAAACTACTAAAGAAGAAGCGAAACGTCCACTTTATTTCAAACTTAGCATCCAGGCTAGCGAAACGAGAATACGATTTGAATTTATCATATTATTGTCCTGCCATCTATACGCGGTCCTACGGAAGTATTAGAGATTTATGATCAAGTGATTTCATTTTTGAATTTTTGAATTGTTTGGCTTGAATTTGTTTCAAAGTGAGCTGCAAAGAATCCTAAATGTCAATTATGGTGGTGATTTTGAATGCCACATGAATCAATAAGATGTTAATATACAATTTATGTATTTCAAAATTGGTCTGGAATTTGAATCACTCTTTTGTAGCAGAATACCGTCAGAATCAAGACAAAATTGAAAAACAGGAATAAAATGTCACATTGATGATCCTTCATAAGAAAAAACAGATAGATATGTATACATATATGGACATCAAAAAAAATTACTCAAATTTTGAAGTATGGATTTCATCGAGAAACGCCAAGAGCAATTCCCGTCGCAGAATGTCTCAGTTTATGAAAATTCATAAACGAAGCAGCATCTATTCAGGGTACCAAAAAAATCCCATAAAATATGAAACTTAATTTATATCTGAAAATGTGAAGAGGTCATTTCAAGACAAAATTCTAACTTCCATGAGAATACACTTTTGATAATGCAGGAGCTTGGAGAGAAACATACGAATAATAAATCGGTATTTACCAAATGAATACCATAGGAAAACCCCATAACTCAAGAATTATGGATTTTATCGAAAAAACACCTACACTATTTTGCGACGCAGAATGTCATATTTTACAAGAACTGCATCGTAATACAATATCGCGATTTCATTTTCTCTATGTATCAAACACGAGATTAAAAAGGAATCCGCAACGGACAGACATGCGGACATCATTTTTGTGATTTTGTAAGATGAGCTATATCTATATATAGTTTTTTAAATAATGTAATTGAACTATTTCCAGATGCAAGACTATTTACTATTGTATATAAATGTTGAAATATGAAAATATTATCATTACTACAAATTCTGTGATTGTATTTAATTTATTTTTACTCGTATTTATTCAATTTGTGATTTGTGATTCTAGTTATCATGATTCAATTCATATTTCTCATATTTGGATCATGAAAACTTGAATCATAAAAATAAATTTGTGTAAAATTTAACAGTAGGTCCCTAGATTCGTATTCGCGCGCTATTACAGTAGTTCAATAGGACCGCGGATAGATGGCGCTAACAGTAATATGCTAAGTTTGGAGTAAAGTGGGCGTCTCGCTTCTTTTTTAGTTTTGTTCTGTGCTTAGCATATTACTGTCAGCGCCATCTATCCGCGGTCCCTTTGAACAACTAATAGCGCGCGAATACGAATCTAGATACATTGAAATCCTATACAGAAATTTTCTTAAGATTTTTATTTATGATTTAAGTGTTCATGATTCAAATATTAGAAATCTTAAATGAATCATGATAACTTAAATCACAAATTAAATAAATACGAGTGAAAATGAATTAAATACAATAACAGCATTTGGAGTAATGATAATATTTTCATATTTCAACATTCATATGTACAATGGCAAATAATTTTGCATCGAGAAATAATTCAATTACATTGTTCAAAAAACTATATATAGTTCATCTTCCAAAATCACTGAAAAATTATGTCCGTCTGTCTTTTCGTTGAGGACTTCCTTTTCATCTCGTGTTTTCTTTATAAGGAGATTGTAAAATTGCGATATTGCATTACGATGCCATTCTTGTAAAACATAAAATTCTGTGTCGAAAACTACTGTAGGTGTTTCTTCGATGAAATCCATAATTCTTGTGTTTTGGGGTTTTTTATGGTATTTTTTCTCGATAAAAATTATGTTTCATATCTTATGGGATTTTTCTGGTATCCATACTCATAGTCTTATTTTTGTTTCCTGAATAGATGCTGCTTCGTGGATGAATTTTTATAAATCAAGACGTTCTGCGGCGAGAATTGCTCTTGCCGTTTCTCGATGAAATACATATTCCAAAATTCAAATAATTTTTTTGATGTCCACATAATACATATCTATCTGTTTGGTCTTATGAAGGATTGTCACTGTGAAATTTTATTTTTGATTTTTAAGTTCGTCTTGGTCTTGACGGTATTCGGCTTTAATAGAGGGTTACAAATTCCAGATCATTTTTTATTGGGCAATAATTTTTTTTGACCGTCGACTCAAGGCATAATTGATTTTAGCTTTTAAACGGCGGATATGCTTGAGAAAGAAAATCATTGAGGATAGGATTAGGTTGGAGATCTTTTAGTTTCAATTTCTTGTTGGCTTTATGAAGGAAGGTGTAAATTATTAATTTTGAAAGAGTTGTTTTTGTGAATTAATTGATACTGTGTGAATAATGGGGACAAAGTAGTGGTATATGAAGATTAGTATAATTATTAAGTTGATATAAAATATTGCGGCCAGTAATAAATTTAGAAATGAGTTTAAAAATTTTTGAACGCAGTTGATTAATCGAATCAATAAAATGTTGATTAGGATACATAAGGAGGGGTTTATGTGTACCGTAATCTCTTAGCTTAATTAAAGCGTGTTTGTCAGTACATGTTGTACTTAATAAGTATTTCACACATACCTGACAATCACGATTTAATATTTTTGTCAAAATGAAATCGGCTATATATGAGCTATTCTGATTTATCAATATTTTCGAAACTGTTTTGTCAAATATTTGTGGCTGAGGAGCCTTTGAAGAAATTGAAGTAGAAGAAACAAGTTCAGTGAATTCAGTAGGTGAAGCTGATATGGGTGATGGCAAAAATGAAGTATCAGAACAATTGGAAAGGAGTAGTTCTAAGTTCAATAATAACGTATCCCCGTCCATTTCACAATTCGATCCTTCTCTAATCTTTACTGCATTGTTCTCAATAGCGGTGGAATAAGCAAAAACGAACTGTGAACATGATGGATTCGGATTCAAGCCGCCCAATCCACGAATAACACCAAAGAAATTTTCTAAAGGGTCTTGATTCAAGCATCTAGTTATAAGATATTTGAAATCAAGACCCTGTAGACGATTCCAAAGAGTTTGTATGTTCGTGATAGTTATTATTAAACCAAGAACACAAGGTGGATGTCGAATAATATTATTGTCCTGTTTGAATTTCAATGCAGCAAGTTTAAACTTAGCTTTTGCCCAAAAGATGTTATGTGGTGAATTTGCGGTAACACGACATTCTAAAGGTTTGAAAGATTTTTTTATTGAATTCAAGCTGACAAAAAGATCATTCATAAAATTAATAAATTTAGAAGTACCTCCGAAAGATTTTGGACGACCTAATTCAGCTGCATGATTGTCTAAAATGGTGAACATACTAGAGATGGAACGACTAAAAATTTGAGTCGCCAATTTGACCTTCATTTTCTTCTTACCTTCTGGATTTATATGACTTTCAGTTAGTTTAATCAGACACCCTGAAGTCTCAGATGAGGATAATTGGTACAATAATTTTAAAACGCTCTATTTTGCAGTTTCACCCTCATAAATTATATCTTTCGTTATAAAATTGTTTCTCATACATTTAATAAGATGTGGCACATCAAATAAATGTATAATATCATGACCATCGATGTTATAAATATAGTCTTCAGGCTAAACTGATAATAGCAGGATTATTACTACAACCCATGTCGCACACTGAAGCTAGTACTTTCAATTCAGTTTCTTTATGAATGGTCTGGATGATTTCTTTGATACATGCTTTTAATGTGTATGTTTTCGTAGCTGATTGCGTAAAGTAGAATGCAATAGACTGTTTCCACCTGGAATACAGACCACGAATCATGAACACCAAAGCATGATCGGCGATTCGAAGCTTACGTCCAGTACCAAAATCTTCCAAACCTTCGATGCCGTGTTTTCTGCTAAAATTAAAACTTGCTGCTAGAGACCACATCAGAATACAATATTGATCTTTGCAAACTTTACTTTTACTTATATTATTTTAAAAAGAGAATAGCTGGATATTTATACTTGGTTTCAATTTCAAGGAGCCTTGAGTTTGTTGTAGAGTTTTAGGACTAGGTAAAGTAGGTATCAAGGATTTCAAGTATCTATAACATTTTGGACTGTGTCGGTAAATGGATAAATATAGGGCTTTTTCGTGAAGAGTAAATCGATAAGAAGTTTTTGATTTATATTTTAAAAGACGAAGCTGACAATTTATGAAAGTTTCTCAAACGATCTGGAATTTTCAAGACTTTTTTTTATTGACTCTTCCAGCCTTTATAACTCTTAGCAGATGCTCCTTCTTTTTCACTTGCTGGTACATTTGTTGTTCTCTAGCAGCTAATTGTGATCTGCGAGAGACTCCCATCTTTCGCAAGGTAATAGTTCCACTACCTGTAAATTGGATAATCGTATGTAAGCACAAAAGCCAGTACCTTATTTGAGTGTCGATGTTGTAAGACGAGAGTTAAAACAATTATAAATACCTTGGAACAGGTCAATATTTGATGTTTCTAATCGCTGGTTTTTTTTTTGGAACCTCATCGACCATAAATGATTGACGTTTCCAGGAATACGTTCGGACAGTTTTCTTTAAAAAATCTTCAGTACATTTACCTGGTGATGTAGCTGATACAAAATAAATAATTATTAACAATAAGATATACAAATTTTGAATGCATACATACTTTCACCTGAAACTTCGATTTCTTCAATAAACTCAATACCATTCATTAATTGTGATGAAGATTGTCTCAATGTGTCTATTGCGTCTGGAATAGCATTTTTGTTCAGTTTCCTGCTTTCTATTTTCTGATATTTATCAGCCGAAAAATGTTGGTCGCATATTCTATAATATTCGAAGTAAGACGCTACTTCGCCCAGAAGATCATTACGATTTATTATTGTTAACCATCTTTCTCGCTGATCTTTATTTTTTGGAACACTATGTAAGAATGGATGAACATTTTCTCTTGAGCAAGCAAGGCATCGGTACTAAAAATAATGCAAATTGTATATTAACATTTTGTGACATTCAAAATCATTTACCACCATGATTGATGATTGCACTTTGCAGCTTTCTTTGAAACATTTAAGCCAAAAAATTCAAAAATTCAAATATAAAATCACTTGATTCATTGTTATGGCAACTATTTGTTTGTTTGACAGCTGTCAAAGTTATAAAGAAAATAAACATATCTAATTGTAAAAATCTTGTCGTAAATGTTTAAGAAACAAATTTATGTATGTGTATTAATAGTTATTTATAATGAAAGAAACTTAAAATTTGATAGAATTTCTATTTTTATTATTTCTCTTACAAAAATGTGTGTCATTATGAATTTCATAATGGCACTAGAGCCATTATGAAATTCATAATGACACGCAAATTAGTTGGCAAATCACCTATTGGCGTGCAGTCGTAGATAAAAAATTGAATATTGTTTATCGACATTTTCAAAATAGAGAATTTATTATTTTTTGACATATATGAACCCAAATAGAAAAAATTATATAAGACACGTTTCATAAGATATTTTAGGCCCCAACAGGAACGCGTGCCCTAAAATCATGTCTTATTAAACTTATTTCGATTACTAATTATTTTTTTACAACTTGATTAGATTATGCCAAGTTTGGGATCAACTAAAGCAACTGGATATAAAGCTTATGTCCATTGTAAAATAAAATAATAATTTCATATTTATAAAGCACCAATAAAACTAGCCATAAAATTCATGATCGGGGAAGAACTATGTGGCCACAGCAGATTTTTATTGAATGAAACTGAGCAACTTTCCATATAGTCCGTGAGACAGCGCATAAATTTTTTGTTGATTACCGCTCACTTGAAACTTTGTGAGTGGCTTCATTGTGATGAGTCCGACAACTTTTTCATTTGGCAAAATTCTAGATTTGGGGGCGTTTACCCGCGAGGGCTAATTAATTGAAAGAATATTACCGTGATACTGATCTTTACACTAATCGAAAGATTTTTTGATAATAAAATGAAGGAAAAATATTGTCCGACATGAATATTGAGGCTACCGGTGAGTCCGAATTGTCATAAGTACCAACATACTTACCATTAGTACCAACATACTTATGACAAGTGCGACTTGTCGGATTCACCGGTAGCCTCAATATTCATGTCGGACAATATTTTTCCTTCATTTTAATATCAAAAAATCTTTCGATTAGTGTACAGATCAGTATTACAGCAATATTCTTTCAATTAATTGGCCCTCGCTGGAAAACGCCCCCAAATCTAGAATTTTGCTAAATGAAAAAGTTGTCGGACTCATCACAATGAAGCCACTCACAAAGTTTCAAATGAGCGGTAATCAACAAAAAATTTGGGCGCTGTCTCACGGACTAATATTTTTCGAAAAAAAAAAAACAATTACCCATAATTAGTTTCATTAGTTCTAAAAAATACGACTTATATCGAAAAAAAATCGATTTTATTGTACAATTGAACAAGACAAACGTTGCATTATTCGATTAACCTTTTTCAAGGTATTGAAATAGAACAGCTTAGGTGACGAAAGCGAAAAACCAAATAAATTTTCCTAGAAGTTCTTATAACAGAAACTTTTTATATTAAAAATTAAACAGGAATAAAACTTTACTGTTTGCCATTTACCTTACTGTATTAAGTTAAATGAATATCATTTCAATGCTTCGAAAAAGATTAATTTGTAAACTGCTGATTATGCAAATCTAAATCTACATTTTGAAATAAAACTTTTTAATACATTGAAATGTAAGAAGTAATCGATATTAAGTATAATTCAGTACATTCGTGGACACACTGCTCTGCATGTTTTTTTTTTTATTGATAAATTGGTGTGTATTTTAGTAGCATTTTCTATAAAAAAATAATGAACCTAAACGTGTATAGATTCGGGATTCTTGTGTCAATAATTTCAGGATAGATTTCTCTGAACTGAATGGGATCTTCCCAAAACAGAAATGCTCCATTTTATTTTATATGACAATAATAAATTCACTAATTGGAAACATTTTTGTACAAAAAATGATGAATAAATAAAACTTTTAAAATTGAAATTCTGAAACATTTATTTGTATTATTCCATTATTCTACAGCATATCATTTGTCACAATTTATTTGGTAAAATCTACTTTATAAAACTTTTCATTCATAACTTCGATTAACAATTTGCGGTATTTAATGTGACGTCACAAGTGCAACAATCTATATAGTTCCAGCAAGCGAAAATAAACAGAAAATAATATTTCTCAATTGATCAGTTACAGATGTGATGAATGCGATAACGCCTGTACCATTTGTTTAAAAGTAAGTAAATAAAACGCCATTGCATTTTACATAATCATTCTTGGTATTTTTGAAAAATCATTAAAGCCTGCTTTCTCATATTCTGATTTAATTCTAAAAACTAGAACAATTGATAATATCATGTGCTTTAGAATGACATTTGTATAGTCCTAATTTTACTCATCGCTGCAGTTATATCGTTTGCACTTGTGACAACACCAATAAATTTGAAATATAATTAAAATTATCACATATTAACTGTAAACGATTTTCCTCAGGAAAATACGCTCATGATTTTTCACTGCTGTGAATAAATTTGTCTTATGCTTGGTTTTATAAAGGGCAGAGTAATTTATTTCCAGAGTAAATAAAATTCGCTCTGTCGATTATTTGATAGCAATGATTCTGATGTCATAAGGAAACTCAAACTGATTAGAATTTGTTAGATAAAATAAAATTACTCTAGGAGTAGATTTATTTGGTCTTTTATAAAACCGGCCATTAATTGTTGGAAAGTTATTATAACTCATTTTATAATTTCAGTTTTACTTTTAGTTTTCTAACAATTTAATATTTCTGACACTGCATGCGCGGAAGTTTTTTCCGCTTGTTTGGGTTGATTTTTGACATCTACAATAATTATTTTTTTGAAAATATTATCGTTCATGACTTTTCATCCTCATGAATAAGTTTGTGCAGGGTTAAATTATTTTTTTGTATAAAAGTTTTTTGACAGACATCGCACGAATATGGTTTCTCTTTCATATGAAGAAATTTGTGTCTCTTCAGATTACCACTCTCTGTGAATGTTTTCTGACAAATATCACAAGCGTATGGTTTTTCTCCACTATGAATAAGTTTATGCTTTTTTAAATTACAGACCATTAGAAACGTTTTTTGACAGACATCACACGCAAATGATTTATCACCGTTGTGACTTCGTTGGTGATACCTTAATCCGCTCATTTGAGTGAATGATTTTTGACAAACATCACACGCATAAATTTTTTCATCGTTGTGAACAGATTGATGAACTTTCAAGTCAGAATTACGGGCGTAAGCTTTCTGACAGATTTTACATTTAAATGGTTTCTCATTGCTGTGTATAAGTTTGTGTTTCTTTAAATTTCCGCTCTCTGTAAATATTTTCTGACAGACATCGCATGAATATGGTTTCTCGCCGCTATGAATAAGTTTGTGTTTTTTTAGATTACCGTACACGATAAAAGGCTTCTGACATATATCACACGCAAATGGTTTCGTACCGCTGTGAATAAATTCATGTCTTTTCAAATTACATTTCTGAAAAAACATTTTATGACAAACACTACAGGAGTACGGTTTCTCACTGCTGTGAATTAGTTTATGTCTCTCCAGTCTAGCACTTTCTGCGAATGTTTTCTGACAAACATTACAAGCGTGTAGCTTCTCATCGCTGTGATTAAGTTCGTGCACCTTTAAATTTTCTTTCCGTATGAACGTTTTCTGGCAGGTTTTACATTCGTATGATTTCACACCGCTGTGAATGAGTTGGTGTCGCTTCAAATCACTTATCTGAACGAACGACTTCTGACAGACACTACATACATACGGTTTTTTACCGCTGTGAATGAATTTATGTCTCTCTAAATTATTATTCCATTCAAATTTTTTCTGACATACATCACAAGAATATGGTTTATTAACCTTAGATGTTGCAAGCAAGCCTAAAAATGTAGAAATTCAGATAAATACAATATTATTGTGAAAAACCTGCTATATATAATCATATTAATAATCTGAAATCTGAGAGGCATTTTTATTTGCGTCAAAAATTGCAATAAACAATCGTGAAAATTTAGATAATAATTATTCAAGTTTGAATTTAGCGAAAAAGTGAACGTTTATAACATCTTTTCCAAAAAACATACTCACTTTGTTTTTCTCCATTTATTGAGTTTGTATTAGTCAAGTCTTGCTTTATAATTTCTTCATTAATTTCTTTCTTTAAATGAAACTGGTCTTTCGTATTTAAATACAATGGATCTATCATAGAATCTTCAAGCGTATTTATTTCTTCTTTGATTAAAACTTCTTCAATTTTTCTCTTCACATGAATATCATCTTTTTCCTGTTCATATTCTATTCTTTGCCTATTTCTTTTAAATATATCGAAATCTTCCTTGACTTCAGTTTCTTTCATCACACAAAAATCATCTTTTATATCTTCATATTCCGTATCTTGCAAATCTTCATTGATCTCTTGCTTTATTTTAACTTCTTCAATTTCTTTCTTCACAAAAAAACTGTCCATCTTAATTTAATAGGTTTAAAATTGAAGCTCGCACAATGTTGGTTTCTTCCTTTATAATTCTTTTTTTTTTCTTCAACTGAAATTTGTTCATCATTCAATTGATTCAGAGTTTTTTACACTTGCATATAAAACACTGCTTTTTTTTATTATTTTTTTCTTCAACACTCTGTTTTCAACACGCTTTTATAATAGGTTATAAATATATTTTCACCAACTTCTAGACGTCTGAATACCTAGAAATTTTGCAGACGTATTAAGAACCGACGACAATACAATAATTTGAAATTTTCATTCATAATTGAAATTTGAAAATTGTTCCCGAAACAAGCAACATGTCAATAATTTAATTTCATAGTTTATATTTTACCATACCACCCATTTGAGGGTATAGTCCGAGATCCCGCAGCAAGCTATCTACGTTCATCTGCTTTTTGATTGAAATAATTTTTTTATGTATAATTATTGATAGGGGAATACACGGTTTTGCAGGGCTGTCTATCAAAATATGGCCGCAAGTATTTTTTATTGAATTTTATTTAGCTCATTTTTTTTGAACAATTACGTTCATTTGTTTTTTGGAAATTAGATGATTTATTTGAAAGAGAGGTACATAAAGGACCTAAAAGGTAAGGGTTGCCACCTCTCACTTGACCGCAACCTCTTGGCAGCCAGGTGTGAACAGGTACATGAACGTTGATTTCATACGTTCACAACGTATTCAAATGAATTATTATATCAAATTGTAGCCAATTTAATCAATTTGTATCGGATTCGCGGAATTCGACGCAGTATTACGGAAAATAAAGCTAATCAGATCTTGAAATTGATCGCTAGAATAGTTTAAAAGCTATTTTGGAGAATCAATCTTCTGAAAATTAGACTAATCCAATTGAAATTCTTAGGAAATCTCAACCAAATAGAACTCTATCGAATGTCGCATACGCAATCGATCAGTTTGTTCAAAAACGCGCCGTTATTTTTCAGATCAATTTTTGATATTTGAAAATTCAATTGACTTTGTAAATAATCAATTTATTATTGAAAAACAATGAGCTAATGGAAACAAAGCACATTCAAAACTAATTAATTAAATATGCAATTTGGTTATCATTTGTACTTTTACTAAACGTTAATTTTAATATATTTCATCTACAACCAAATAAAAAGTAACCGTATTTAAAGAAGAAAAATAGGTTTGAAAAATCGACTATATTTTACGAAAATATTTCTAGTTCTTTAAATCTCATAGCACTAAGTTTCACCTGAGGAACACATCCTTAAGCTCTCTTCCCAATCTTGTGATACATTGTAATGTTATTAAAGTCTATTGAGACATTTAAAAGCATCTTGGACGCAGTCTCTGTGGGTAGACTCGTTCAAATATCATTTCCATTATAACCTCAAACATTCTTTCTATAAAATTTTATCGGGTGTACATTTGATAACGTTATTGATTAGAAAGCTCGATGAACCAAATTATTATTTCTTGATAATTTTTTTACAAAAATGGAACGAAAAATTGTTTATAAAACGTCAAACTCAATTTGACAGGGTCACCAATCATCTCACAGAAAAATCCCTAAATGCCTAAAAATTTCCCAATTCCCAGCTTGAGATAGGCCGCTACAGTCCATTTCAGTTAAGTACGGCTCAAGAGTATTTATGGGACTACGATTAAAGCCTTCTGATTGGCCAAAATGTGAACTAATTTCAGATCAGCACAAAAATCGCGATATCTGTCAGTTGCACCATTTGTCAGTCATTCATCAATTATCATAAATAGTTCTGTGCAGTTTGAAGATTTAAATTTGTATCTATTTAATAATGTGAATATCCTGCTTTCGTTTCCAGTTAGTTTGTTTTGAATCCTGGATTTAGTGTGAGTGAATTGTGTTTGCATTTCGGCCAATGAGAAGGCTTAGATCGTAACCCATAGGAGCTCTTGGACAGTTCTCAACTGAAATGAACTAAAATTGTAATTTTTTAGATAAATGAAATGAAACTGAAAAATATTCAAATAAAGTCTGCGAGTGAAATGTGACTTAATTCTTTCACAAATAGTAAAAAATCACTAAATGTGCAGCACACAGCTTTCAAAAGATATGAATGAATAATGAAAGCAGCGCCCAGCTGCACCCCTTTAAAATTGAATAATTCGGATACTATTTTAATTTGAATGTTTTATATGAATCAGATAAATGAAAGAAATGATTTTAATGAAAAATATTCTTTATTTTAAAAATTGCATACATTTTAACCAGCTCACTCATCAAGTGAATATGCACCACCTTGCAAAGAACAGAACAATGATCTAGTCGATCTAGTTGCCAACGTTTTTTGATATTTTTTCGCTAAATGCGCACGATTTTATCAAAACTCATTTTCAGATTTCATTTCGGACTATTCAAGAAACGTTTCATTTCTTGGGATTAGATTTTTCAATACATAGTTGAAATGGATTCTCAAATAACATTGCGAGTTTTGTTTTTTAATGGAAAAATATTTTTCCTTTTTTAGCAATGTGTGTGAGCTTATGCTTTTTTAAAGTTGGTAAATGTCGGAACGACTTGTCGCAAACTTCACAAGTAAATGGTTTTTCACCAGTATGTATAAGCATATGGTTTTTCAAAGTTCGCAATTGTTTGAATGATTTGTTGCAAACTCCACAAATACGGGATTTTTCACTTGAGTGAGTCAAACTATGTTCTTTTAAATTGAATAATTGGCTGAATGATTTGCTGCAAACTTCACAAGTGAATGGTTTCCCACGAGTGTGAAAACGTTTATGCTTCTTCAAGTATTCAGGTAGTCGGAACGATTTGTTGCAAATTTCACAAGTATATGATTGTTCAGCAGTGTGTAGAAGTCTATGGTTCTTCAAATTTTGTGAATTTTTTAATGATAGGTTGCAAATTTCACACTTGAATGGTTTTTCACCAGTGTGTATACGTATATGCCTCTTCAAATATTGCAATTGACGGAACGATTTGTTGCAAAGCTCACAAGTAAATAATTTCTCAACATTGTGTAAAAGTTTATGATTATTCAAATTTTGTGCATGCCGAAATGATTTGTTGCAAATGTCACAAGTGAATGGTCTGTCACGAGTGTGTATCAGACGGTGTCCTTTCAAATGATCTAATCGGTAGAATGACTTATTGCAAACTTCACAATTATATGACTTTTCACCAGTATGCAGAAGTTTATGCTGTTTCAAATTTTGCAATCGTCTGAATGATTGATTACAAATTTCACAAGAATGTGGCTTTTCACTAGTGTGAATTAAACGGTGACCTTTTAAATGGGGTAATTGTCTGAATGATTTATTGCAAACTTCACAAGTAAATGGTTTTTCACCAGAGTGTAGACGTTTATGCTTCTTCAAATTTTGTAAAAGTCTAAATGATTTGTTACAGACTTCACAAGAATATGGCTTTTCACCAGTGTGAATCAAAAGGTGATCTTTAAAATGTTTTAATCGTGAAAATAATTTCTTACACACTTTGCAAGTGTATGGTTTTCTATTTGTATGATTGAATTGGTGCCTTTTCAAATTTTGCAAATTTTTGAATGATTTATTGCATATTTTACATTTATACAACTTTTCATCATTATTTTGAGATCTATACGGCACTGTATTATGTGAGCGAATATGACTTTTCAATTGTACTTTAGTGAGATATGTTTTGTGACATACATGACATTCATATTCTTTTTTATCTTGTTCACTAATATATGCAGAATCATGGGATATTTGTTCATTTTCTCTAATAGTATTTTCATTATCGTTACATGGTACATTTGACTCAGACTTCTCTTTTTTAATCACATGCAGTAAAGATCCCAATTCTTCATTTCTCATCAATTCTTTGTTTGTTTCTTCCTCAACACTAATTTCTCCACTGTTTGCTACATCTACAAATTCTATTTCATTGTGTGGTTCTAAATTATCTTCTTTTTTAATAGCGGGCAGTGATGCTTCTAAATTGACATTTAATACCAAATCCTCGTTTGTTTCTTCTTTGATAATAAATTCTTCATTTTTAACATAACTTAGATCTATTTCACTTTTTACATGTAAAATATTTGAGTCGTCCATCATGGTTATTAGTTGAGCAAATTTTTTGTATCTTATAATTCGTCTAAATTTATAACCCTTATTTTACATTTTGGCACAAATATATATGGAATATTTGAGTAGAGTTCCTAAAACAATAATAACTACAGTTATGATAATTTTAGGTTAATCATATGTTTACGTACAAGTTCAGGTAGAAAATATTACAGTTTATTTTTAATAACTGTATGAATTTTTAAGACAGATCAAACATATCAATGAAATAATTTGAAGCCCTCATAAGTAAACCCTACACAGATTACTGCAGAATTACTGGCACATTATTGGTTCCAATCCCTGTTCCAATCATTGCAGTTATGAAGACAATTGAACGAAATATGGATAATCTTATTATTATCAAATATTATTTATAATGAAACCCATTTATTAATTTCATGTTATTCACATATCAATCAAATTTATATACAATTTATTTAGATTTTCGCATGAGTTTCTGGGAGCAGTCCTATTTTTACCGTAACTTTTAGTTCTGGCTTGGATCGGTACCATAACTTGGGTGGAGCCAGTGATCTGTTTGTCAATCTATGATTTTTATATATCTTTAGCTTCAAACAAATATTTTAATATTTGTTTGATTTGCCTTGAAAATTCAAACAATTTTATGCATAAGTCTTCAAAGTAAGGTAGAACAAATATTGAAACCAAACTGAAATATTTTGTATCTTAATTTGTACGTCAGTATAAAACTTAACCTGAATGAATTATATTTAGGCATTTATTATTGTAGGAACTCAACTCAAGTATTTCGAATATATTTGTGCCTGAAGTGCAACTAATCAAACGAAAATATAATCAACTAATTATCACGATGGACAGTTCTTATGATACAAACAATTTACAATTAAAAAATGAAAGAGAAGTAGATTATGAGATCAATGAAGAATTTATTATTAAAGAAGAAACAAACGAGAAGCTGGTGATAAAGGAAGAACTAGAATCATCATTGGACAATTTTAAAGAAGAATTACGTGGCACATGTCCTGATTTTATGTATGAAAAAGCAGACACATCTGAGGAAGAGAATGATACAAATATTCTAGAATCACACACTGAAATAGAATTTGTAGATGTAGCAAACAGTGAAGAATTTAGTATTAAGAAAGAAACAAATGACGAACTGGGGTCATTATTTAATGAAAATATTGGAGAAAATATGCGAATTTCAAATAATTCTGAATTATATCCAACTGAAAGCAGAAATGAATGTGAAAATAATAAGACATGCAATGAATCATTGAAAGATTTGGGAAATTCAAAATGCCACCAATTTACAAACAAAAATAGAAAAAGATACACTTGTAAAATTTGTAAAAAAACATTTGGACGATTAGAACATTTAAAAGGTCACCATTTGAAACACACTGGTGAAAAACCATTTACTTGTGAAGTTTGCAACAAATCATTCGCATTGTCGCATCATTTGAAGCAGCATAAACTTATACACACTGGTGAAAAATCACATACTTGTGAAGTTTGTAACAAATCATTTGTACTTTCAGAAAATTTGAAGAAGCATAAGCTTATACACACTGGTGAAAAACCACATACTTGTGAAGTTTGCAATAAATCATTCAGACTTAAACAACATTTGAAGCAGCATAAATTTATACACTCTGGTGAAAAGCCATTTTCTTGTGAAGTTTGCAATAAATCATTCAGAGGTTCACAAAATTTGAAGGAGCATAAACGTATACACACTGGTGAGAAGCCACATACTTGTAAAGTTTGCAATCAATCATTCAGACATTCGCAACATTTGAAGAAGCATCAACTCAAACACTCTGATGAAAAACCATTTTCTTGTGAAGTTTGCAATAAATCATTCCGACAGAAGGAAACTTTGAAGAACCATAGACTAATACACACAATTGAGAAACCACATACTTGTAAAGTTTGTAACAAATCGTTTGAAGAGTTGCAACAGCTAGAAGATCACCATTCGATACACACTGGTGGAAAACCATTCAGTTGTGATATTTGCGAAACATTAGTACGAAATAAAACTTAGAGTGTCGTTTGAGAATTCATTCCAGATAAGAATTTAAATGTGCAGAGTTTTTCACAAAAATCTTAAGAGATGTGTATATTTGATACACACATAAAGAGAAATACAGTGAAGAATAATAAATAATCTGTACATTTGCAACCTTCCAAAAATTGAAAAAATAATCACATCGCCGGAAGAAATGATAAAGCAGAAATAGTGAAATTATTGATGGAAATCTATATAAGAATAATATATTTATTTCAACAAGGACATATTGTTTTTTTCTTACTCCATGTGAAATATTTTTAAAATCTGCTGCTGATTCACAAAACTTGAAGTACATATTATTATGAATCTCGGCATTATGACAAAAACAGACATATCCCGATTACCTAACGAAATATTTGTAAGAAATTAATAGAAAACCAAGGGCTACACTACTTTCCTCCAGTTGCTATCAATTTAATTCAACTTGTAGATTGTAGGATATGAAGGTACCTTGAAATGACCTCTACATATTCCGTCCAAAATCGGTACAGCGGTAGTGGGGAATCTGTAATATACTTAGCTTGTGGGCTCTGCTAAGTCCACCCTAGCAAATAATGCTGCGATTTTATTAGTTTTATTACTGTTAATGGACATTAGAGCTGTATTCTTTCGTTCACGGAGTACTGATCTAACTTATCTGGTTCACTATGTGCTTGTTCTTTCGTTTACGGATTAGTTACCCCCACTCCAAATTTCAACAACTCCAGATCACCGACAACTCCTCTTACAAAAAGCTAGAGGAGTTCATGTGGTTCATATGTATTCAAAAAACGGCGGGGTTCGTAGCATTTGAACCATAAGAAATGAATAAAAATATCTTGAAATAGCTTTGATTAGGCAAAATGGAAAGTTTTGTGATAATCATCCTGAAATTGAATTATAATTATTGAAAAGATGAAAAAAATTACATGTATTTGTTTTTTGTATATTTAAAAGATAATTTCTATTAAACTTTTCTGAATATTCATAATTAAACGAAATCAAAACAAATTTTAGGTCATTAATCACAGACCAACGCAGACTTAACAAATGTTTGGTGTTCTTTCGACTACAACAGATCATATGATCTCGACGCCATTTCAAATTGATCTTTAGATTCAGTTGGATCAGTAACCCGTGAACGAAAGAATACAGCTTAGAATAGACCTTCGCCCTACGCCCTCCCAAGTATATAAGTCAGGCCGTCACTGGTTATGTCAAAAATTATACGTCGAAAAATGTGTCGAGTATATAGCAAATAATAGTTATTTACAATCAAATGCGTCAAAGCAATATATTAAAGCTCGATAGTTTTATTCTCAAGTTATAGTGAAAATAATAGATTTTATTATTTTTTTATATTTATCACTAATAATCTGTAACGTAACGTTTTGTTACATAAATTTCTTTATTTTCTATTTATTTGATTATTTGGATATTTGAAAAGAGCAGAGTTTTCTGAATTTTTCAATCACTGTAACTGAACTTTACAACATTGGATGAGTAAAAATTACTAGTCGCGTAACAACAATTATAACAAGTGTTGTACAGTTTGGGATACCAAAAACTCTATTTAAATTTTGAGTATTTTATTCAAATGATATTTCTCTCAAATTGTACATTTGATTTATCATAGTTTTTGAAACAAAAATTTTAAATGACACCCTTTTTGTTTGGTACGTAATATTTAAGAGTAAAGAATATATTTTCTTTATTTGTGTGAATATTCATTTCAAATCATGATTTTGATGAACTTACCTTGAAAGTTGGGGTTTCAGGAATACAAATTCAAACTTACTACAGCCACGATAAATTTCAATTTCTATATTTAATCATTTTATCTATTGAATTATATTTAAATAATTCATTATTTTATTGGCATTCAGTAATAATAAAAGTGAAATGAAGCTTATCTAAGAAATTATATTAAAAAATTACAATTTAGTACTTGATATAGTATAACAACCAGAAGTATCTCCAATTATATTGGCAAAAGTTTGTCCTTTATAATAGCAATTATTATAACTGATCTCATGAAATACTTGGAGTCCCATTCTATCAGCCATTTTTTTAGTTCTGTTTATTGTTGAACATGAGACCAAAAATTTTGGAAAATCTTCTGAAGATATTTTTTTATCATTTATAGGAGTTTTAACATTTAGCCTTTTTGCTAATAATTTAGCCATTTTAAAACTTGATTCATACAAATTGGAACCTATATGTTGGCGACTATATTTTGGATCTGTTACCATAAACAGGAGTTCCACACCACAACTGTGATCATAATAATCAAAAAAATTACAGTTTGAGTCTGCGTTTATTATGAACTGCAAAAATCCCTTTGAAGATTCTTCTTTACAACGATCCAAATGTTTTTCAAACACAGTTTTCTTGTTGCGCCACTAAAATAAGAAATACACTGTTACCACATTTACCAAAATTATACTGTTGACCAATTCTCAAGAAACTCTTGCATATCAACTTTCTCTACTCTATTTATTATCTAGTATCATACCAATTTTTCTCTCAAATGAGAAAAGGGAGTTTTACTCTCTGGCAATAGCTTACCAATATTTTATTAAATAGAGCACTGACTATTTTTCCGTTCTATGAATCTTGTGCGACTAATGAGATGCCATCTTCGGCGGCATCTAGAGCTAAATTTGTTAATTCATCTATTGATTTAATATTATTTTGGACACCAAAGACATTGGATATATTTTCATTTTTGAAAAATATAGATTTCATTAAAGACAATGCCGGTTCCAATGTATCTGCTGATAGAGATATAATTTTAAAGCGTCCTGAAGGAAAAATCAATATTTGAAACTGGTTTTAATGAAGAAATAGTGCCATCTTACCATTATGTGTTGTGGACCATAGGCGAGGAATCATGATGAAATGATAAAAACTAGTAAAGAACAATTAAGTAAGACCTGAATTGGCATTTTTGACATTAAGATACAGAAACTATTTACAAAACTTTTATCTATAATGCTTTGTTGTTGATTATACAACGGACAAATTTTTTAACTCATTTTTGAAGTACATTAAATTTTGTATTTCAGGAATAATTAAGAATGATCCAAACAGTGATGGCTCGTAGCTAAAACTAGTAGAGATTAAAACTACGAGTATATTTTTTGCTGTTATTTATGACAGGTTAAAATATTAGAATATCAGGTGTTGAATGACTTATTTTTTTAACTGTAATTTTCTCATGGAGAGACAATTGTTCAAATCTAATCCAAGCTTTCACCAGTACACCACGGTCTGCCACTTCCGTAGCGAGTAAAAACCGACAAAATTCACATTTCTCGAGATTTTGATGGAAATATCCGTTTTGAGCAACCCTGAATCCATTTTGATTAGTTTCGGCTTGATGTCGATACGTATGTATGTGTTGATGTGTGTATGTGCGTTCGTAATTCGCAAACCTCGAAACCTGTCGAATGTATAACATTGAAATAAATTGATGACACTGATAACAATAAATGGCCGGTTTTAAGTTTAATTTAAACAAAAAATATCGAATCGGAATAATGACAGCAATATTCATGTCACATTTGACTTTTGAGTCTTGATATGACATTGTTCAATTAAGGGATAACGGTGCAACTGACCATAAATGTTTTGAATGAGATTTTAATTTACTGGTACCGGAAGAAAAAATCATCTGACGCTGTGTAACGAATACATTATCTTCGTCTATATTATCAACAGAAAACATAGAGATATCGTATTTTATTTGTACTAAGATTTTGAATAAAATTATAAACAAATAAATGATATATTTATAATTTATTAGTCTGTTATCATCCAGTTATCAGTCAGTTGTCAATAGATAGCAAATCATTTTATAAGTGTAATGAAACTAGAATATACCTAATCAGGTTTTTATTAGTTGAAAACGTCAACTCGTCAATCTAATGAAAAACATGCGATATTACATTTAAACTACTATGATAACAATATTTTACACAAATACAAATCTAGAAAGGCACCACATTCGCCCCATCTTCTGAAAAAACAATTAGATAATAAAAATGTTGAGCTATTTTGGAAAAGGACAAATATATTATAACTTTTACATAATATAATCCTTAAAATAACTTGGCAGCTTCCTTTCTCTACGAGGACGTTCGTCATACTTGTCTGATTTTTTTTGTTGATTATTTCAGTCTGTGTCATAATATATTATTTTATAACTAGGTTGGCAACATCTAGTGCAATGTAAAACAAGAAGTGAGAACTGTCAAGTGTTTATAAGATGATTTTGACCTTGTGTTTTTTAAGTAATAAAGTTAAGCTTTCTCGAGAATACGATATTATTTATTTACAACAAATAACATAAGAAAGTTTAACGAACAAATATAATAGATAGTACAAGGCTAAGAAGAAAATAAAAACAATGGCGACAGATGCTAGATTGCCAGATCCATTGAGATTTACTGGTAAAGTGAGTGAAAATTTTGAACTGTACATGTTAGCAGCAGAAAAATCTGAAAAAAGTAGTTCAATAAAATGTGCCTTATTACTTAATGCAATAGGGGAAGAAGGCGTAGAGGTATACAATAATTTCAAACTATCTGCCGTAGATAGGAAAGATTATGAAAAAGTGTTGGCTGAATTTCAAACTTATTGTAACCCACGTAAAAACGTCATATATGAAAGATATCACTGGTCTACAAATTTCGACTTGAAAAAAGTATTCTTCACGTAAAGTAGCTTTTCCTATTAATTATGGTATGCTGAATACAAAATTTATTAAAGACTCACAAAATTAGTTTCCGTTTGTCAGAAAAAAAAATTCCAAGGTTTTTTCAAAAATTAACAGAAATCATACTATTTTCTATATTTTAGTAGAATTGCGACGTGGTTTTTCTGCCGCCATCTCTTATTCTGCTTTTGTAACATCTCGACAAATAGTCCAGCAATAATCTGCCAACATTGAAACGTTCCACTTGCCCTGATATCGTTTTTTCATGTATGTGATATTCTGATGGAGCGCTTTATATATTCATAGCTAAAAGTCCCACAATTGTCCAGAAAAAAGTTCGAATGAAAATGTAAAAAGTACATTTTGAAGGACATGTTACAACCCAGTTCTTGGTATGATGAATTGATGATGACATATTTTCGTTGAGTCCAGTATAGTTGTCACTCCTCTTATTTCAAAGAAATTTTTCACGACATATGTTCATATCTAAAAATCCCACAATTGTTCAGAAAAAAGTTCAAATGAAAATGTAAAAAGTACATTTTGAAGGACATGTTACAACCCAGTTTTAGGTATGATGAATTGATAACATATTTTCATTAAGTTCAGAAAAGTTGTTACTCCTCTTATTTCGAAGAAGTTTTTTACGACAAGGCGAAAATCGTTCCAGGCTTTTTTTCTTTATTTTCTAGAAGAGAGTTGTAGTTCTCATCTTCAAATGAATTTTTAATTTGAGAACTGACGTATATAATTTGCTTGATTTTAGTCATACACAATCTTGAAAATTTCTGGCAAATGAATTAAAAATCAGCCACATTTTTGCCCATTGTTTTAACAAAATTCTTAACCAGCTCTAGTTTTATACTTCGTTTTATATGTAATGGTGGAACTGATATTATTTGTGGGTCAACTAAAGCGTGATTTTCAACACTATCGAGTTCAAGGAGGTTGGAATCGTTAAATTTTGAAAATAGAAAATACCAGGTATCGTGAAAATTCAAACTAATAAAATACTTTTACTCATCAACTCGTATTCAGTATGGGTCGACGAGCAAAAATTGGTTTAAATTATTCCGAATACTTTTTCACTGTAGACCAGTGTATTTATTCTACAATAGAATGCAAAGAGAAAATGAACCCTTCGACCAATTTTTAAATGATGTTAAAAAGTTGGCACAGTCATGTGAATTTGGTGATCAAACTGATAACCTCATTCGGGATAGACTTGTATTGGGAATGAGAGATTTGGGACTACAAGAAAAACTTCTAAATCTAAATGATCCAAGGCTAGATTCAGTTATTACGTCATGCAGAACGGCTGAAGTAACTAAAACGCAAGTTAAAACAGTTCAAGAGCAAGAAAAAGTAATAGATGCAGTCAAAAAGAAAAGTTTCGAAGAAAAATATAAAAATATGCCGAGGCAACATGAAAATAAGAAAGAAAAACAAGGAGAAGCTTTTAATAACAATACATTTAAATGTGGAAGATGTGGCAAGATACATAAACCTCGACAGTGCCCTGCTTATGGGAAAAAGTGCAACAAATGCTCAAAATATAATCATTATGCAACATGTTGTCGAGTAAAAAATGTAAAAAATGTTGAAACACGAGAAGAAGAAATAGAAGAAGATTGTCTTTTCGTAGGATCAGTAATTAAATTGCATGAAATTAATGTAAAAGAATGGACAGAAAAAATTAAAATAGAAGATAAAATAATAGACTTCAAATTAGATACAGGTGCTGAAGTTAATATATTACCCATGTATTTGTATGAAGAAATACACAAGAAGAAATTAAAAGAATTGAAGCAAACAAAGGTAATTCTTGAATCCTATGGAGGAATGAAATTGATACCAAAAGGCAGTGTAAAACTTGCATGCCAAGTAAAAAATAAAAATTATGAACAAGAATTTTTAGTTGTGAACATGAAAGTCAAACCACTGTTAGGTCTACAGGCGTGTCAAGAACTAGGGTTAGTGAAGAAAGCAGATAGTCTGATCAACAAAAATGAATTTTTAGAAACAAATAAAGATGTGTTTACTGGAGTAGGAGGTGTCACAGATAAATGTACAATTATTTAAAAAAAGAATGCAGAACCAGTTGCATCCCCTCCTAGAAGAGTTCCATTGAAAGTATTGGATAAATTAAAGCTTAAATTGACAGACTTAGAAGAAAAAGGAATAATCAGTAAAGTTGAAGAACCAGGTGAATGGGTCAGTAATTTAGTAATTACTGGAAAAGCAGATGGGTCATTACGCTTATGTCTTGATCCCCGAGAATTAAATAAAGTTAAGCTTTCTCAAGAATACGATATTATTTATTTACAACAAATAACATAATATTACAGTCTGGGAGTCATTTACCAATGGAGCTGATTCAACAGTATTGTCTAAACTGTATTCGTAACTTATTCCATTTTCAAAATCATTTAATGTTGACACTGGTTTTCCTGGAATGATTTTATTTCTTTCATCACTTATATTTGTGTTGGTAGAATCTTCAGGCAGTGTTTGCAACGAGTTCTTGAGTCGTAAATCCTTCTCCTCTCTTGGTGCTAAATGCCTTAGTGAAACAGTAGACTCAGTTCCATCTTTGCGCCGTATTAAAGCATATTGTGGATTTGCTTCTAAAAGTTCAGCTTCTTTAACAAGATCTTCATATTTGGTAAAGTGTCTCCATTCATATCGTTCTCCTATTATGCTTTAAAAATATTTCATGAGGTGTACAATTAATAGAAGTACACAACAAAGATCTAAAGGAATGAAGTGATTCTGCCTGCACTTCCTCCCAATCTGTAGACTATAGATTTCGAGTTTTCAAAGCCAGATTAATGGTTTTCCACATTATCCCATTATACCGCTCAATTTGACCATTTCCTTGTGGGTTATACGGGGTGGTTCTACTTGTAGCTACAGTGTTTGAATTAAGAAAACTTGTAACTTCTTGAGAAAGAAAAGATGAGCCTCTGTCGGTATGAATATATACTGGTGCTCCAAAAATGGAAAACAATTGTGTGAAATATTTTACAACAGTAGAAGAACTCAAATCTGAACACGGATAAGCAAAAGGAAAACGAGAATACTCGTCTACAATTGTTAGGAGATAACGATCCCTAGATTTAGTTGGAAGAGGTCCTTTAAAGTCGACATTAAGTCTTTCGAAAGGGGCAGTAACCTTTATAAGGCGTCCTTGTTGCTTATGAAACCTAGGCTTTACTTCAGCACATATTGGACAAGCAGATGTCATTTTCTTGATATCATCAATGGTATACGTCAAATTCTTGCTGCGTATCCAATGAAACATTCTTGTAATTCCGGGGTGACAAAGTGACTGATGTAAGTTGAATAATTTAGTATCAGTGGTCGCATAACAATACCTTGAGAGTGCATCCGCTGCAACGTTCTCTTTGCCAGGACGGTAAAGTATTTCGTAGTGAAAAGGAGCTAGCTCTAATCGCCATCTCATTATTTTATCATTCTAATTTTACTGACATGCGTTTTGCTAAATATATGAACGAAAGAGCTTGCTGATCAGTGATGAGATGAAATGTTCGACCAATAAGAAATGATTTCCATCTTCTCAATGCTTCTACTATTGCTGCCGACTCCTTTTCAATAGAAGAATGTAATTTTTCTAAATTTGACAGAGTCCGAGAAAATAATGCAACTGGACGACCGGCTTGACTTAATGTTGCTGCTATAGCTACATTTGAAGCATCAGTTTCTACTATCAAAGGGATATTGTTGTCAATAGTTGTAACAGCTGAATTTGAAATATCTTGCTTGTATAGTTTTTTCATTGGGGAAGAGTTGAAACACTTTAAGTTAATAATGGTAGGAAGAGTTAAGTTTCAATTTATGAAGATGACTTCAAAAGTCGAAATGATCATCGTAGAATAATAAAAAATCATAAATTGAAACTTAACTCTTCCTACCATTATTATCTTGCTTTATATTTTCAAAATCTTCCACAGATTTTTTAGTCAGAGTAAAAGAGCTGCTTTCGATCAAAGATCTAATTTTATCTGAAAATCTTGGTATCCATTTAGAATAGTGAGCGAATAATCCCAATATTCGTTTTAAAGAGGAAGAGTCATGAGGCAAAGGTAATTCAAGAAGTGACTTCAGTCGATCCGGATCTGGTTTTATAACTTTGTGTGATATCAAGTGACCAAGTAGCTTGATAGATGACTTTGAAAATTGACATTTTTCTTTATTTATTGCTAAATCATATTTTTTAAGGGCTACTAAAAATTTTTCCAAATTACAATCATGTTCAGCTTGATTTGGACCACATACAGTAATATCGTCCGAATAGGCGTAAACCCCAGAAATTTTTCTGTTTGTTGTTACTTTGTCAATTACTCGCTGGAAACATGCTACTCCATTAGTCACACGCACACCGAAGGGTGTTCTATTAAAATGATGTAATCGACCTAGAGCTTCAAAAGCCGTATATTGTTTTTCTTCTTCATGAATTGGTATTTGATGGTATACACTTTTAAGATCAATAGTACTAAAAATATTATAGGAAGCAACTATAGTTATCAAATCGTCTATATTTGGCAAAGGATAAGCATGTAGTAAAGTGAATCTATTTATAGTCTGCGAATAGTCAGTAACTAAATGTTTTCTATAAAATTCATTTGCAACAACGATTATCTGAGCTCTCCAAGGAGAAGAACTTTCTTCAATAACCCCGCCAACAAGAAGTTTGCTAATTTCTTGTTTTATAAAATCAGTATCATCTTTTGAGTAACGTTTCGATTTTGTGGCTATAGGTCTGCAGTTGCTTGTTAAATTACTGAATAATCTTGGAGGCTCCACTTTGGCACAGGAAGAACATATTGAAAGAGCTGTTTTAGGGCCATCAAACTTTACTTCTACATGAATATGCTTATTCATAAGATCGTGACCAATCAATATCTCTGTGCATAGTTCTCTGAGAACAGTTAACTTGAAACCAGAATATTCGTATCCTGAGATCTTCAAATTTACTAGGACGTATCCTTCCACATTTGATATTAAAGTGGTTGTAGCCATTGAAACTTTTCCTTTTTCCGAATAGAGTTTGATTTTGTTCCGTTTCACAAAATCATGATTTATAAAACTTATAGAACTTCCGGTATCTATTAGGCAGTTTGAAAGTATTCCATTGACTTCAGCTTTGACAATAGCCTTTTGAAGTACATGTGAACCAGTGCTACAACTTGAAGCTATTATTGAGGCATTAGTTGTTGATTTGTTGCCTGTAGATTTTGTTGACCGACAAACTCTTGCATAATGTCCTATCTTCTGGCATTTATTACATGTAGTTTCCTTGGCAGGACACTTATAACGAGGGTGTCGATCTCCACCGCAGAAGTAACATTTTCCCTTAGATTTATTCGATACTGCTGAGACTACATTGTCTTCAAATTTATTTTCAGAGACAGAATTCTTCAAATTCAATGATGCTGAATCTTGAATTGCACTCGCATAATTTAAGTGCGTATATTGTTCTGCATGCATTTGTGCCATTTCCAATGCTTGTGCCTGCTTAACAGCCCCACTTAGATCCAAACTCTTATTCTCTAATAATCGTTGCCTAATATGCGAAGAAAGTAAACCATTAATAAATGCGTCACGAATGTATTCGTCTCGGTATATTTGAGCACTAACTGCCTTAAACTCACAATCTTTACTCAAAGTTTTTAGATTCTGGACAAACTGATCAATAGTCTCTTCCTGTTGCTGTTTTCTGATAGCCAGCAGATGTCGAGCAAATATTTCATTTTTCTTTTCCACATACGTAGAGTTTAAAATATCAATGGCAGATTCATAGGTACTGCATTCACTTATCAAATCATATAAATCATGTCCTAAGTAATTAATTAGTACTTTAAGTTTGTCTCCGTCATCTTTTAATTCAATTATTTGAAGAAAATTTTTGAAAGTTGTCAACCAGTGTGTCCTTTCCTTTCCAGCAGATGAGGAGTTGGGATCTGTTTCGAATCTTGTCGGTCTCAAGTACTTCTCCATACTTGTTTTGTGGATTCTATATATTTTAACTAATAAAATTGTAATGAAACTAGTATATACCTAATCAGGTTTTTATTAGTTAAAAACGTCAACTCATCAATCTAATGAAAAACATGAGATATATTACATTTAAACTACTATGATAACAATATTTTATGCAAATACAAATCTAGAAAGCCACCACAATAAGCATCACGTTTTTATTTTTGTTTGTTTAAATATTGTTCATTATTCAAATAAACCACTTAGTTATTACGTATATGATTTTATTCACGAACAATCAAGTCTAAAGGTATCTTTTAGACATTTTAAGTGTTTCCACACATAAAAGCGAAACATTTGTGGTATTAATTCCTCTCCTACAATAAGAATCAGTTGCATTGATTGATAAAAAGAATTATTTCATTTAATTAAGAGAAATTTTATTCAACTTTCACTTATGCGCGAGAGGCTCAAATATATATTTTTTTAAATAAATTTTGAAAGCACAAGACTTTTACTCGAGATCGATTATATTAATTTGAAAATGACAGCTTACTCACTCCAGATTTATTGCATATAACAGGAATGGCCAAGCTCCTTGATACTCCGAGCCATTTTTCCAAATTAGAAATTTTTCGCGAGCCGCAATTAAATACATATTAAAAAGTATACAAAAAATCTGACGTGAACATCACGTGACTTACTTGTACATCATTTGAAATATACACAAAATTCAATAAAGTTTTCTGTAACTCCAGATTATAATTAATATAATTTTTCGCACTCCCGGGAGTAAACAACGAATTTAATCCCTCATTTCAGGGACTTAAGTTTGAGTTTAGTCCCTCCGGGATCTAAAATGATCAAGAATCCCAAGGGACTAAAGTAAAATAAACAAATTTTTCTATGACAACTAAATAATCAAAGTACTTACCTAAATGTCAAATTGAATTTTATTATTAGAATTCAAACCTTCATTCTTAATTTGTATTAGCATTATTGCAATTCACACAATTTCACAAATGCATCGTATTGTTGTTCGTAAATTTTCTAGACTTTTGGCAAAATCATTTTACAGTTACCTCTTCCGCAGCCTTATCAATATCAATTTTCTCACTCATCTTTTTGACAGCAAGCTTATTTATTGAACAACTGCTGTAGTCAGTCTTGTTTCTATGGTGAATTTACTCAACATTTTTGTATCAAGTTTGTAGTTGTCAAAATTGTAAGATTAATTAATCTACTTTAGACTATTGTGATTCAATATAATACGGTAGTGCGAAAAATAGCGTAGATAACACATGACTTAAGTGCCTTCAATCCCTCAGGTGAGTATTGCCCTCGACTGCGTCTCGTGCAATAAACTCCACCCTCAGGATTAAATCAAGCACTTAAGTCCCTCGTTATATAATATACTATTAATAATATTTTGCCATGTAAAATGTCAAACAAAATCAATAAACTGACAACAGATTATCATTGCCTACCTTATCATTTCAATTAAACTGATTGTTTTATACAGCAAATTCTGAATGTTATACTCATAAACTGCACTTCCGGCTCAGCCGATTGATACAAAAATAGTAGATAACTATTTTGATGCTACAACAAGTTCAAACACTAAATTTCAATATGATGACAGAATTATCTAATTGTGTTTTTACTTACTTGTACAAAGTTCAAGGAAGTATTGTGACTAGTATAGGGTCTAGTTGTGCACCTCGCATTATGATTCCAAGCATCTGTACCGGAAGTGCACTTTACTTTAAACTTTTTCCGAATTCCTCTATGGCTGATCATTCTAGATTTATGCAAAAAATTAGAAAAAAGTTTCAAGAAAAGTGCACTTCTGGTTTTGCAGATTCATACAAAAATAGCCGACAACCATTCTAATACATCAAGTTCAAATACTGAATTTCAACATCCTACGGTTGATCATTCTGGATTTATTAGAAAAATTCGAAAAAAAATTCTAGTTAAGTGCACTTACGGTACAGACGATTGGAACCATAATGCGAGGTGCACAACTAGACCCTATACCAGTCTTAAATACAAAATTTCAACATTATACGTTCAACCTTTTGATATTTGCGAGTTACAATCGCACGTACGCACGCACGAACTCACGCACGCACGAACATACGTACCGACATCAAGCCAAAAATAGTCAAAATGGATGCAGGAATGCTCAAAACGGATATTTCCATCAAAATCTCGATAGGTGAATTTTGTCGGTTTCACAATACCTTACTTGTTACTTTGTACATGTAAGTAAAAATGAAAAGTGAACTCGGGTAAATTTATCGAGAGCCACAAAAAAATAATCCTTCAAATAGCCGCACGTGCTCGATAGCCATAGGCTGGCCTCCTCTGGCATATAAGCTGTATTCTTTCGTTCACGGTACTTATCCAATTGAATTTAAAGATCAGTTCCATAATGGCGTCGAGATCATATGATCTGTTGTGGTCACTGATCTCTAATATAACACTGGATTGGGTTTAGACCGTATTCTGGCATCTGAAAGCGGCCCCGGTTGAACGGCGGCCTTGACAGTAAAACTAAGTTTTGTGTCACTATTCGGCTGCAAATTCAAAACACTTATAGAAGACACTCGATGAAATTCAAAGTATAATGCAAGTTAGATGATGAAATTATTCTCAATATACGTCAATATGCACACATTAATAATCAATAATAGTTAAAAGTATTTAAAAATTGTTATAATAGTTAAAATATTTAAAAATATTCATTAATAACTCAAAATATTTGTTAACTTTTTAGTATCAGTATTTTAACTATTTTTTAAACATTTTAGCTCTGAATTATCAAATTCATTGAATAGTTTTACGATTTTTGTTATAAATCTAAACAATAAATAAATCGAATTGAGAATTGTGTGACTATTTGAACATTTTTTTTTGGTTTTGCAGTTAACGCTATAGTTTTTGTATAGTTCGTAGAAAATAGTCGGAACAACATAATTTTCCAGAGTCGTGTATCCGCTGACATGTTGCTAATTTTGAGCGAGTGTCGTAGTGGGTTCAGAGCAGCCGCCAGGAAATGGCAAGAACGCTTTCTGAACGCACTCCACACTCAAAAAATGTGTTTTGAAGACTGTGCAAGCCTAGGTTACTTAGTATTAGCCGTTGAAATGATTACGAAAAATATTTAATCTTTGCGATTACAGCGCCATTTGTCAGGAACATGGAAAAAGTTTCAGACAAAAACTTCATATGTTTCAGTTCCAAATCTGCATTTAAAAGTAGGGGTTGCCATTTAAAATTTGAAAGTCGCACCCTCCTTACCCTCAGGGGGTGAGGGGGTGGACTTAGATTTGCTACTATTCAATAGAATCTTAGAAATAATTTCACACGTATTTTTTCTTTTTTCAATCCTTTCAGCATTTCGCGAGATATTTGAGTGGTACGGGTGGTCTGAAACACCCGGTATATATATCAAGTTCTTTATTCCAAAAGACTGTCAAGCAAAGTGCACTTCTGGCTCGGTGGATCTCAATAAAAATAGGATATGAGCATCTAGACGGTATAATCGTCCTAAATACTGAATTATAACAATCTACGTTCAATCGTTTTGGATTTATGCGGAAAATTCAAAAAAATGTTTCGAATAAAGTGCTCTTCCGGCTCAATCGATAGCAATCATAATGCAAGGTGTACAACTAGATATTATAAAAGTGCCTTATACAAAATTTAAATATTCTATGACTGATTGTTTAGAGTTTAGGCGAAAAATTCAAAAAGTCTGTCATATAAAGTGCACTTCCAGCTCAGCCGATGGTTACAAAAATAGATGACCATTGAGATGGTACAGCAATTCAAATGCTGAATTCCAGTATCCTACGGCTGATCATTTTTGATTTATGCGGAAAATTTAAAAAAAGTCTTAAGTAAAGTGCACTTCCGGTTTAGCCGATCGCAATCATAATGCAAGATGTGAATACTGAGTTTCAACATCCTACGATTGATCATTCTTGATTTATTAGAGGAATTCGGAAAAAGTTTCAAGTAAAGTGCACTTCCGGTACAGATGCTTGGAACCATAATGCGAGGTGCACAACTAGACCCTATACTAGTCACAATACTTCCTTGAACTTTGTACAAGTAAGTAAAAACACAATTAGATAATTCTGTCATCATTTTTCTTCCCAGACACTGCAAATAGTTTTTTTTTTTACTTACACGCGTTGTAACTGAAATGACAGTTGTGCTGAACAGACTTAACAACACAGTAGACTAGATTAGACCGTGAGTAAAAAAAAGAGGAATTGGATGCTAATAGATATTTCGCTTACTTTCAAGCGTACAAATAATGACCACGCGCTCATACTCAGGGCAATATTTTAATTTTGTCTGGAGGATGTTTGGCCCCTACAATTGGTCTGGCTCTTTACAAAAAGTGTTCAAATTATTTCCTGAGTATCATATATAAAAATTAGGACTCAGACTATAAGTAAGATGAAGTTATTTTTTTGCGAACTTCAAAGGGTCTAGCAAAAATTACCGCCGATGGGAAGTGTCTGGCAGTGTTGATTATTGATTTTCAACAATATTCTCTAGAACATACATAAAAATCAGTACTCAGAATTTAATAAAAGTTACCAATGTCTTAACGTACCTCTAGCACCCCGTATCTGTAAATTGGCCGTCGGCACAAACTAGCGAATATGCGTATGATCAAAGTGCATACTACCACTACTCTATTCCACACATTTTGTTTCTCAGAAAATAAGTAACGTCTGGCGGGCCTGGGATCTTGCTCTAATAGTTTTTGTATAGTTCGTTGAAAATAGTCGGAACAACATCATTTTCCAGAGTCGTGTATCTTTTCCTTTGTTTTAGCGCGGACGCAACAAAATTTTGAGAACATAACCTCATGTTTTTGGCTATTTCTAAGTTTGGCAAACCCATTTGTTCGAGCCATTTTTAGAACGATTGTTCATCGGATGGAAGTCTTGAAAATATTCACATCATAGCATAGCAATAATAGTATATTATTATACGAGCATATAATGCAGGCTATTATTCACGAAGGTTAAGTTTATGTCACGAGCGTAGCGAGTGGCATAATTAACCTGAGGGATTGAACTAGCGATTGAGACCCTAGTTCGCGAACTGTATTGAATATATAACCTGCGCTGTGTTGATGGTATTGAATATATAACCTGCGTTGTGTTGATGGTATTGAATATATAACCTGCGTTGAGTTGATGGTATTGAATATATAACCTGCGTTGTGTTGATGGTATTGAATATATAACCTGCGTTGTGTTGATGGTATTGAATATATAACGTGCGTTGTGTTGATGGTATTGAATATATAACCTGCGTTGTGTTGATGATATTTAGTATATAATCTATGTTTGTGGATGTGATTCTCCTCACTAAGCAAGTAGTTTGCTTATGTTATATTCTATTTTCAGATTACATGAGATCTACACTCTGAGACCGACGGCCCCTATGCATCAATTAGATGAATATTGGTTTATTGTAATGTTTAATTGGAATTTAATACAATTTTTATATTTAATTATGCTGTGTTTAATTTATCCTTAATACCCTTCAGTCCATAAAGGTGTTGCACACAAGAATGTAAAGATTTCGAGATTTCTCAGTCAACAAATTCAGGGAGGTGACTTTTGCAGCTTCTGTTATCTCCGGTGGAGTACAAATACACAATATCTCTTTCTCACTATTAATTTTAATTTTTTACGTATTCTGGATCGAAATTATGACGTTTTAAAATTGACAACAATTCATGCTTCGCTTGTCATGTCATATCAATGGTAATGGCTTACTTGATATAGTTTATTTAATGTCAACTTTTTTCTAGAAGTGCATTAAAATAGTTATTTATGTATCAAGTACCGAAAGTGCATATTTTCAGTACAAGCATGGATAATTGCAGCCCGAGGCAACGCCGAGGTCTGCAATCATGCGAGTGCTGAAAACGCACTTTCTGTACAAGATGCATACAATATTTTTTTAAAAATTGTGTTACTCAAGAAAATTTACACATTATTACCTATTCAGTTTTTGATTGACTTAATTTAAATAAAATCAATTCATCGTTTCTAAGGAGACGAAAATTGAAAATGTTTATTGACAACAAGAAAAATAATATTTCTGACAGATGCTTCATGTAATAGTGTAAAAAAAGTAAAAGTTATCGATAAAATTATGAACGAAAAAAGTAATGGAAGTGATTTTGAAGATCCGGGTACTCCACCTGATATTGCAGAGGCTGCTAACGCAGCAACTTTAAATTTACTGCCTTCAAAATCGCGAGAGAAGTACGAACATGAATATAAAAAATTCCAAGATTGCTGTACACAAGGAAAAATGAAGAAAGTGTCTGAAAATATTTTACTAGCTTATTTCTCAGCATTAGGTAAAACCTATAAAGCTTCAACACTATGGTCAAAATATTCCATGCTGAAGGCAGTTTTAATAGTTCGCGAGAATATAGATATCAGCCGCTTTTCAAAATTAATTGCGTTTCTAAAACACAATTCGGAGGGTTACAAGGCTAAAAAATCTAAAATATTCTCGAAGGAAGAGATAGACAAATTTATGGTGGAAGCGCCCGATGAAGATTATTTATTAATAAAGGTTATTAATCTGTTACTTTTAGATAATACTTTATTAACACCCTTCTCTGTAATAGGTTGTAGCAATAATGGGTATTGCCGGTGCTTGTCGTCGACAAGAATTAATATCTATGACTATAGATGATATTCAAGACCTAGGATCCTTAATAATAGTAAAAGTGCCGGTCACCAAGACTAAAATTGAAAGAGTCTTTACTATCACTGCTCCAGAAGATGCATCATACAATTCTATCGATATTTTCAGAAAATACTTGAGCCTTCGTCCTGGACATACTGGACACCGTCGATTATTTATATTTTATAAAAAATGGAAATATACCGTACAGCCAGTTGGCTTACACACTATGGGCAAAATACCGACTAAAATTGCTCAATTTCTTAACTTAAAAGATTGTTCGATGTATACAGGTCACTGCTTTAGACGCTGTTCTGCATCTTTTTTAGCAGATACAGGAGCAAATTTAACAACAATAAAGCGCCACGGGGGATGGAAGTCTTCAGCTGTTGCTGATGGCTACATTGAAGATTCTATCGAAAATAAAAAAAATATTGCAAATAAAATTTTTTTACGTGAAGATTCAAAGGAATCTACCACTACTAGTTCTAAGCCGCTAGATGTTAACAACTGTATAAATGGAATATTTGGTTCAGAAGTTTCTATGCCATCTGAGTCTGGACTATCTGGACCATCTGTTAATAATTGTTCTAATTATAATATTAATTTTAAAATTATTGTAAAAAAATAAGTTTCGAAATATCAACTAGTAATTATTATGCCTAATTAAGTCTCATATTCATGTAATTATAATTTCATTAATATACTGTTTGAAAAATTATATACCTAATCTTTGGGCTACCTATTTATTAGTACTAGTACCGAAAAGTAATTATTTTTCAGTACTAGTACCGGAAAGATTGATTTTCTGTTGATGTCTTGGTTACCATAATGTACATATTTTGTTTCAATTTAAAAAAAAATATATTAAAGTAATATTTCGACAAGATTTTTGTGATTTGTATAAAGTTAGCTAATCAAAGTGCCTGGTTATTGCTTAAACGTACTGATAAATGCTTGCCAGATTCATGATATATACCGCGTGACCTAGGAACTCTACACCAGTGAATAATGATTATTCACTGCTATTATTCACGCTGTGAAAAAACCACTATCGTTTTGCTTCAGAAAACTCATATATAAGGTATATATTATAAGGTAGCCGTGGACAAAAATAAGTAATGTTTACTTATTTCAGTCATAACGGCGGTTACTTCAGGTTATTTCGTTGTACTTACTTGTGCAGTGTCAAATTTCTCGATGAATCGGGTTTCTTTCCGCAAAACATGCACTCGATCATCATGTTTGATAAATAAAATACCGACAAACCAAACAGCTAAATTTTAAATATCGCGGCACAACGCGGTATTGATCTGGCACAAAACCTCAGTTTTTGCCAAGATGGCGACGCTCAATTGGGGCCGCATTCCAGCGGCCTAAATCCAATCCAGTGTTATATTAGAGATCAGTGTTATTAACCCAAAATTTGTTTTGATTTCGTTTAATCATCAGTATTCAAAAAATTCAATAGTAAATCTCTTTTAAATATATAAAACACAAATACATATAGTTTTTTTCATCTGTTTAATAATTATAATTCAATTTCAGGATAAATTATCATAAAATTTTGCATTTTGCACAGCCAAATCTATTTCAAAGTAGTGTCTTCCATTTCTTATGATTCAAATGCTACGAACTTCGCCGTTTTTTGAATACATATGAACCATATGAACTCCTCTAGCTTTTCGTTAGAGGAGTTCTGGAGGAGTTGTTGGTGGTCAGGGAGCTGGAGCAGTTGAAAATTGGAGTGGAGGTAAGTGATCTGTAAACGAAAGAACAAACACAGTTGGCAACATTTAGGCGTGTTTCTTCGACCTAATTATAGTGTAATTCTCAGGATCATAATTCGCTCAATCATTATTATTTATATGAATCATAATTCTTTTTAAAACGAGAAAACAACTAACTACGAATCATGGGTCATATTTCAATTTGAAAATATTTATATATTCGTTTTTAAATAGTATATTCTACAATAAGTATTGGAATGGCCTATATTCTGAACGAGCGAAAAGTTTGTAATCCGAGCCGAAGGCGAGGATTACGGTTTGCGAGTGTGGAATACATGTTGTAGACTATACTTTCTCTAACAAGTTTTTGGAAACTCACCAATATTTCAGAGAAAACTTAAAAAATTATTAAATGTCAAACGTCAAATCCAGATATGAATACTTGAATTGTTAGGAAATAACCATGGTAGTAGCCACTAACAGCTTCTGATTCGTCGAAATGATTCTAACGGCATACATAAGATTCTAAATGGCATACGGAATCATTCTAAACGATTTTTTGGAATGTCATTCGTTCCAACATAATTTTTGGTTATGGAATATGCAAATTCCAAAACAGTGTTGGATAAAATATATTTTATAATTATGATTTTTGGCGATTTTTTCTCTTGTAATTGGTTAAAATATCAGAATTTTTCAGTATTGATTTTTATTACAATTTATTAAATAGTTTGTTTTTCAAGGACTATTTATTATTGCATGAGTATTCGTATATTAATCCTTTCATATTAGATGCGGGATGTGCATTTATTGTTTTACCAACGATTTTCTTGTTGTGTTCTATCCGCCATACTTCAAATTTACACAGATTCTGTTATTGCAATCACCGTGAACATGCAAAAAGTCCGATTCAGAAGGGTAAGGGGATTGTCACTTTGTGATCACAAAGTGAAGAAGTGGGATATCGAATAACGACCAAAGAAACATGATTCACTGAATTATGTAGACTTAGATCACTTAGATTGCCCAAAGAAACACGCCTTTTTATAAATAGCAAATGAAATTCGATAGACATGCGCAGTTCGTTTCACTTCATTTTTATTTAATTATATTTTATTTCTTTGTCCCTCTAACGTAACCTATATTTTCCTCTATTTTGGCATAACCGTTCGCAAAAATGTGTTGTGTGATATAGGACTCCTTCCCTTCCATCTAGATATTATTTATGATCTAAGCTTTATAATCTAAGCCATATCTAAGCTTTGTGATCACAAAGTGAAGAGTGGGGATAACGAATAACGATCAAAGAAACATGATTCACTGAATCATGAAGACTTGGATCAAAGATCACTGATTGCCCGAAGAAACACGCCTATTATTGTACGAGGTACATGGTACAATGTGTCAAATTATTTCGTGTAATGGAATGTCTCATTTTATGGATATCTATTTAATTTGTTTCAAAAATCAAACAGTTGAACTTATTTAGTCGTAAGATACGATTGATGTAACTACTGGAGATGAATTGAAATTTGTTTTATCTGAAAATGTACGTAAACAAAAACATAACCTAAAATTATTAGGAAATTCATAATCTCATCGCAGGAATTTCAAAGAGTATTTGCACTCAATATAAAAATAATTTGAATACATATGACATTCGAAAAATAATACGAAAGGTAGTTCTTATAATTCTTGATGAAAATAATTCTAATACAAATATTTTAGAATCACAAAGCGAAATGGATCCAGGAATAGTTAAAATTGAAGAAATTTTTATCAAAGAAGAACGTAGCGAAGAATTAGTATTGAATGACGAATATGAATCATTATTGCATGAAATAAAAGAAGAAAATTCTAAATTAGATGACACCTGTCAATTAACAGCCGATTCTGTATTTACTGGAAATGCGAATACTAGTGAACAAGATGAAAAACAACTAAGCAATTGCCAGAAAACATATCTTGATGAAGGGATATTGCACAGTTCTATCGAAGAACAAGGTTTTGAGGAGCACAAATGTGCAAATTGTCACACAAAATTTAATAATTATGAAAATTTGAGACGACATGAACTCAAATATCATGATGAAAAGCCGTACCAAATTTGCAACAAATCATCCAAATATCCACAGAGTTTGGTATTAGATCAGACAAGTCATACCAATAAAAGACCATTCACTTGTAAAATTTGTGATAAATCATTTAAATTATTGCATCATCTAAAAGCTCACAATTCAACCCACAGTGGTGAAAGACTTTACAAATGTGAAATTTGCGACAAATCATTTACATGGTTCACAACTTTGAAGTATCATAAGCTTTCACATACTGGTGAAAACCCATTTACTTGTGAAGTTTGCAACAAATCATTCAAAATGTTGACAGCTTTAAAGCAACATAAACTTGTACATACTGATAAAAAGCCGTATAATTGTAAAACTTGCAATAAATCATTCAAACATCGACATAATTTGAAACAACATGAACTTGTTCACACTGGTGAAAAACCGTACACTTGTGAAACTTGCAACCAATCATTCAGGATGTCATGCCATTTGAAACGACACCGTTTAACACACTCTGGTGAAAAACCATTTTCTTGTGAATTTTGCAACAAATCTTTCAAAGATTTACACAATTCAAAGATGCATAAACTTCTACACACTGATCAAAGCAAAAAACCACTTACATGAAATTAGAGTTTGGTGTTGAGCGTGTCCACAGTTTTGAAGACGCTACTTTTTTTACACATCGTTCATTTTAAACTGAGAATAATTGGACACAGCAGTGACAGTCATATTTATTTCATTCTGTTAAAATTTGTATTCAGTAAAGTAAACTATGATAAACCTAGGAATGTAATATATTTTATACAATAAAGTATACTAAACCTAGGAATGTAATATATGTTTTTTATAGTTGATTCTGTTTATTGTTGCTTTTATTTATAGTTCGAGAATAAAATATGCCGTCAAATAAATTGTTTTCAACTCAAATTAACCGATGTTAAATCTTTGAAACAGTCGTTCGTACATTTCAAATAAACTCACAAACTATTTTAGATCAATACTTTTAAGATCTTGATACACATATTACATTTTACAAATATAGAAATTTTTTAGTGGGATATTTACTAATTTGTAAAATCTATCGCACGTTCATATCTCGAGCGTAAATCTTTCTTCAACCACGAATAACTTCATCCATCGGATAATATCTATAGTTACAATTATTGACACACTCGTTATTATCCGAGACTGAAGAAACTGGCCCCGAGATAATCATAGAAATTCTAGGAAACAAGTCTAACATAAAAAAGATTCAAGGGAAAATGAGTATCAATAAACCACAAATGATCAGATATTGTTTCAAATTATTTATTGGAAAACAAAATTCATTCATTTTTTATATTCCTTTTTTTTTTCGATCTGTTAACTGGTTTCTCAAAGTTTTTAATATTTTTTTTTACAACTCCAATACCTATCTATAAATTTTTCCAAGGGATCTGGAACGTATATCGATTCACGACACACTAATGTCGATAATTTCTGCATTTATTTGCAAATCTTTTGTCAGGCAAACACGCTCATGATTCCTCAACACTGACAATAAGTTCGTATTTTCATGTTTCATTTGACTTTTGATACGATATTGTTCACTTGAGATATGTACTATCCTATTCCAAAAAATGTACAAGAGGTTCTGTACAAGATAATTTCAAATTTATAGTTCATTTCAGTCAAGATCAATCCAAGGGCTCTTATGGGACTACGATTTAAGCCATCTGATTGGCCAATAGGTGAATCATTTTCACATTAGCATAAATATCACATTTAGTAATTGGTTATTGCACCATTATCATGAATCGGAAACTGTTTTTTTTTTTGCCAAACATTCAGACAGTTTTTATGGAACGTAGCACAAATTTAACAAAGATGCTAGCTAACATAAGATTTGAACATGCTGTAGTGAAACAAGGCATTTCGAGTTTTCATTTTATTCAAAAAATGTTATGACATCCTGAATAATAGATATTGAATTTTCTTAATTATAAAACTTTTTTTTTCAGTCAATATAGAACGATATCCATTCCACACGCTGCACAAATATGGGTTATTCCGCACGCTCAGAAGTTCCTAAGAAAGCCGTGTGGCGTCGTGAAAAAACTGTTTCATTGCTGTCATAATTTTATTTATTTTTGTTTTTCCTATCATTCCTCCTCAAAATGGAATCAATAAGAGTAATTTTATCAATGTTTGATGAATTGGAATAAGATCAATGAAGCAAATTCTTTCTCAGAAAACAGCATACTTTGGTTATAGATATTTCTGCGGACTGTAGAAAAAATGGCATCCGTCACTCGTGCGGATCAATCATTCCACGCTCATGTGAATTATTCACATGATCTCCATACGCCCAAATCGTCAATTTTAAGGGAATTATATAATGTATTCAAATCATAACAGAGAAGTTATCCCACTTTTGTTGCGCTGAATTTCTACTCACTTCAACTAAACTGTAAGTATGCTTGAATTGAACAGCCTAGCCATCAAGTATTTTGCGGCCGCCAAGGTAATTCAGTTGTTATCTGTCAATAATTATATTGCATAATTATTTATCGACCTGTTAAAATTAGTGAGGTTGACAGAAAAACCTTACTTATTTGTTTGCCTCAGCCAAAAAATTCATATTCAGTTCTTCTGATAACTGATATCGACATATTCTACATTTTTTTCTTTCGGCATTATTAAACTCTTAACTTTTCATCGCTGTGAATAATTTTGTGCATCGTTAAATGATTTTTCTGTATGAATGTTTTCTGACAGATATCACACGAATATGGTCTCTCGTTGGTATGAATAAGTTTGTGTCTCCTAAAATTACCACTATCTGTGAATTTTTTCTGACAGACATCACACGCAAAAGGTTTCTCGGCGCTATGAATAAGTTTGTGTTTCTTCAAATTACTGTTCAATGTAAATTGTTTTTGACAAACATCACAAGCATAAGGTTTCACATCACTGTGTATCAGTTTGTGTCTCTCCAATTTACTACTCTGTTCAAATGTTTTGTGACAAACATCGCAAGCGAATGGTTTCTCATCACTACTCCCTGTCAATGCTTTCTTAATGACATCACCTGTATGCGGTTTCTCTCTGCAGTGAATAAAATCGTGCACCTTTAAATGCTCTTTCCGTGAAAACGTTTTCTGACAGATATTACATGAGTATGGTTTCACACCGCTGTGAATGAATTTGTGTCTCATCAAATCACTTATCCGAATAAACGTTTTCTGACAGACACTACAGGCGTATGGTTTTCCACCACTGTGCATGTATTTATGTCTCTCTAAATTATTATTTCGTTGAAATGTTTTGTGACAGACATCGCAAGAATATGGTCTCATATCACTTTTTTCATTTCTCTTGTGAATACGTTTGTGACTCTTTAAAGAACTATAACATAGGAATGTTTTTTGACATACATTGCACGGATATATCTTCTTTTCGCCATGGATGAATCTATGAGCATTAAAAGGTCTTAAATCTTTATATATTTTTTGACATATATTACATTTGTACGGTCGTTTTGTAGTGTGGATCATATAAGATGTAGCAAGGAAACCTGGAAAACGTTATAATTATATAAATACAATATGAACTAAGGACATTTCAATAGCTTCTGTATTTCAAAATATACGAGCCATAAAAACTGCATGTTCGGACACTAAGGATATTTGAAAAAAAAGCAAAACAAAAAAAAAACTAATTAGGGAGCTGTGAAGAATAAATATTCACGTTCTTTTGAAAGAAAAGTAATTGATAAGCTGTCTAAAATAATTGAATTATGAAGATTATATCGAGTGGTTTTATGTATTTGTAACATCTTTCTCAAAAACATTCTCACCTTGTTTTTCTTCTTTTATTAAATTTGTATTTGTATTTTGTTCTTGACTATCATCCCATTCTTCCTTTACGATGAATTCTTCATTAATTTCGTTTTTTAAATGAAGATCATCTTTTGCACTCTCATATAATGGATCTACCATAGTATCCTCAAATGTATTTAATTCTTCTTTGATTAAAACTTCTTCAATTTGGATATCACCTATTTCCTTTTCATTTTCTGTACTTCGTTTGTTTTTCTTAAAGATTTCGGTATTATCTTTGATTATTGATCCGTCACCTATTTCCTTCTTCATATGAAAATCATCTTGTATATCTTCATATTCCGTATCTCTCAAATCTTCATTGAATTCTTGTTTTATTTTGATTTCTTCAATTTCTTTCGTCACATAAAAATCTTCCATCTTGTTTTCTCGGATATGCAGCTCTTTCCATATAATTAATCCTCTTTCGTTTTATTTTTTTGCCTGAAATTTGTTTATCATAAATCTATTATAATATAGAGCTTCCTATTAACTTGAAAAGTACTCAAAATCTATAGCAAACTATTTTTACCAATTATTAACGTAATAAATCTTTTTTTAGACAAAATTTTCCACTGATAGAACAGTGGACTACTTTTCACACCATGGATGCATGCAGGATATTGAAGCTTGAGATAAAATAAATTTTATATTGTCGTTAAATAGAGGCATCATTTGGACTTTAAATTAGAACATTAGATCCTGTTTGCATATGGATTCATGTAGGCATGGAGTAGTACAATTTGAGTCGCCTGTAAAATAGAGGCGCCATTGGAACTTTCAAGTTTTTAAAATTCATTTAAAACTTCAGATCAAAATTAATATTTCTATCAAATAATATTGAAGTTTTCATTAGGTCAAAATGAGCTTATGAAACGAGAGAAGAGTTTTTGGAGTTTGATATCCGTAATAATTCTTTAAATGACAAATATGTATAGATTTTTAATAGAATTTTACCTTAGTCTATATGTAAAAATGTCATTCCAATCATAGCCTCAAATATTTGAAAATTTTCTTCGCCACAATTTCAAAATATGTTAATCACATTATATGGATAGATGGAGGATTCCAATGAATCAATTAATTATTTCTCGATCATTTTTCCACAAAAACAAAATTAAAATCAGTTTATAAAACGTCAAACTTTGACAGAACAATACAGCTATTACCACCACATCGTATTTCATTGAAAAATACCCTAGATTAGTTAGATCAAAATTTCACTTTCAATTTCAGTTTTATACCTAGGTATTTTAACGCTTTCGTGAAAATACATATTTATTATAATTGTTATACCGACTGATCAATAATGACTGTCTGTCACGTGACTGAAAAAAGCTCGCATTATGATCAAAACTATCTTCATGGAATAAAGTTAGTAAAAATTTATTTATTTTGATAACTACGTTACCGACATTTCAAGAACACAGTGGCGTATATTTTACATATTTTATGACGGAATCATCCATAGTTTGATTCAAAAAACAAGGAAGTACGGAAATAGCTGTATTATTGAATGATTATTGGAAATTTATTATTATTCTACCAAATTATCAGGTTAGAATAGTGTTTTCAGAGAAACTGTCATTTGTCACTTGAAGCTCACTATCTCATGCAGGCGGCAAAGAAAAAATCCAGGAAAAAATCAGAACAAGGCGGCACGGTCAATCATTTTTGATCACTCCAGTCTGACCTTGACCAATATTTATCTTGACTACATCTTCAAATATCCGTAGCAACAGATTATGCTACTTTTCTGCCCATTTTCCCCCAATAACAAATTTATACCACTTTTATTTATTATACTATGAGAAATTTTACAATTCTAGTTGAATAGTGGGACAGATTCATATATAACTCATAGAAACAGACTTGAAGTAAAACAAAAGGATGTGTGTGGAAATTCGGAAATTCGTTCGAGGTGAAATCTCTTAAATTCTGTAAGAAACCTATACCTCAATATGAGACAGCTACGTTTGCTACCTGTTTAGCCGGCATGTTAACAGATAGATTTTTATTGATTATATAAATTTGTTCATATCGATAAGTACATAGCGATTTACCTATAATTTACAAATTTACGTGTCTACATAATGTTGATTATTAATAATCGCTTTTTAAAAAGTGCGCTCGGGTAAACGTTATTGATTTTGCAAACATAGTTGCCAATCATTTAAACAGATTAAAGAATCAAACTCACAGGAAGAATTCAAGAAGCAGAAAAAATAATGTTATAATGGAAATACCGATTTGAATTTTTGTTAACATTTTATGATGATCTGTACATGCAATAAAGATTAAAAATGAATAATTAATTTATTCTACATTTTTGTATAAGCTTATAATTTCTTTGTTATGGTTGCCAACATTGTATGCGGGAAACATGTGTTAAATCTACTTAGTAAAGATACGTATTTTGTAAAATGTCTTATTTTATTGATATTTGTTTGCTTTGTTTCAACAATTCAAAAAGTTTGAAATACATTAAGTCTCAAGATACAGTTGAAATTACTACTGAAGATAAATTAAAATATGTTTTACCTGAAAAAGTATGTAAACAAACATATAACCTAAAATTATTATTTAGAGTATTAAACATTTATTTTAGGCTCTCATCTCAGAAATTCCGAAGTATATTTGCCCTAAATGTGAAAATAGTTTGAATACCTTTTATGAATTCAAACAAAAATGTCTACAAAGTATGACAGCATACGAAAAATATGCTCAACAAATAACCAGGATGGATGGCTCTTTAAAATATTTATCTGTCACCATACGTCCTGATTTTATGTATAAAACAGATGTATCAGATGGAAATCATTATGATACAAAAATTCAAGAAACACAAATTGAAATAGATGAAGGAAACATTGAAAAAAAATTCATTAAAGAAGAAAAAAAGGAAGAATTAGTATCAAATAATAGAGTAGATTTATTTATGTATAGTATTAAGGAGGAAAATTCGCAAATAGATGACACTTGCAATCAAATTGAAGATAATTTGCCAATATCAGACGATTTTGTTTCACCGTCAACTGAAAATGGAAGTATATGCGAACAAGGGAAAAAGGAACTATACTATGATCATAAAACATATCATGAAGAGAGGATATTGAACAGTCCTATCCAATTACACGGTATAAATAAATATAAATGTCAAAATTTCCAGAAAGAATTTGATAATTATGAGAATGTAAGCGAACATAAAGAAAAACATCATGATAAAAAACCGTACAAATGTGAAACTTGTAACAAATCTTTCGGAAAGAGGTCATATTTGGCAAGGCATAAACTTATACACACTAGTAAAAAACCATATATTTGTAAAGTTTGCAATAAATCATTCAGACGATCGCAAAATTTGAAGGAGCATGAATTAGTACACACAGATGAAAAACCACACACTTGCGAAGTTTGTAATCTATCATTCAAGAGAATAAACCATTTGAAACAACACCGTGCGACTCATACTGATAATAAACCATTTACTTGCGATGTCTGCAAGAGATCATTCAGACAACTGTATAATTTGAAGCAACATAAATTTACACACACTAATGAAAAACCATATACTTGTGATATTTGCAATCATTCATTCAGGATGTCTCACAATTTAAAACGACACCGTATGAAACATACTGATAAGAAATCACTCACTTGTGAAGTTTGCAATAAATTATTTAAACAGTTGCTAACTTTGCAGAAGCATAGACTTATACACACTGATGGCAATTGAAAAATCGTTCACTTATGACATTTTTCATTACGAAACAAAACTTACAAAGTCATCCATTCCAATTAAATTCGAGTAAGGAAGATCAATAGTAAAATAAATGAAATGACACTGAAATCATCATTCGAACAGCGTAAGTCTCCAAAAAATACTTTTGAAGCTAAGTCAATCATCGACTTGAAGAGAATAATCAATAACTAATTATTAAGAGAGTTCACTTTAATCACTAGATTCGATAAAAATCTATTTCAAGCTTTTACTGTTGATAAATAACCAATATTGTCGTAGATATTTACAATTCTTATTTAGTTTTGTAAGTTATTGTAGAACAGATTTGGTAAATTTTGTATATTTGTTGTATTGCGTACAAATATTTATTATGATATGCTTCTGCAGATATAGAGTTCATACATGTGCAACGTATTGGAGAATTTTGTATATTGTACATATTATGTACAAAAAATTAAAAGATGCTTCTGCTGATGAGAGAACATACATGTGCAACATTCAAAGTAATTGCAATTTCAAATGTATTTATTTCGGTTCGAATATAACGCTTAATCAATTTAAAAGCAGTTTCACTTCAAAATTCAACAATTCAAAAATAAGGACATGTGTATTAATGATTTAATTTGAAAAATAACTAGTCCGTTCCGTACCTTTAAAACTATTTTGTGTCTTCCTGTGTCCTTCACGATATTTTAAAACAATACCAATAAAGTACCAACTTTTATAAAAATTGTGAAACTTTAGCGAGTGTTTTCCTTTGAATCCTACAATATTTTTTCATGAATTTTTGCTAAAATTATTCAGAATTATTATTTCATATTTTTTTTATGAATATTAATTAAATAACTGAATATAGAATATGATTTATCGATTTGATTATAAGCTCATGTATAATATGTAGCGCGCCAAATCTATCTTAACATCTCTAGTTTGAAGTATCGCTTATGTTTATTTGCCAGCTGACAGTGCGTGAGCGCCCATTCCGAACGTGCCCTATATCATGGCACTTACTGTAAAGCTAAGGTCACATAGCTTATGTCATGTTATGGCTGTGTTATGTTTGTATGTTGTGCTATGTCAACAGACACAAAGACTTGAAGCCATCATGTGTAGGATTTTAGAACTACATATTTTCAATAACGAGATTATTTATAATTTTATAAGCGCTCTCACGTATTTTCTCTCTCACAACATGTTTATAATTTTTATAATTGTTATAATAATATATAAGATCTAGTATTACTTTCTACTAATGTAATTAATAAATTCTCCTCCATCTTTTAAGGTTATATGAAATGTCAAAAAATGATAACCGTCAACTGCGCCGGCGCAGACATAACACAGCGTCCGAAAGTTGAGTTGAAATCAACCAGGGAGTACCTGAAATCAACTGTTGTGTTATGTCAAATGACATTACGAACATGACACAACCTATGTGACATGTTTCATAAGTTTTCATAGATCTCAACATAATGACATAACACAGACATAATATAACATAAGCTATGTGACCGTACTTTAAGTGAATCGTGTTTTAAGGCTTAAATCCTAGTCCCATAAGTAGCTTTGACCGTTTTTAACTGAAATGAACTGTAGAATAAAAACTTCGTTTTGGTGCCACTGACAAAAATTCATGGCACTAGAGAATTGGTAGTATCGCCATCTCTTAGGAATTGTTTGAATTGAACATTAGGTTAAATTTTTCATGGACATTCAACATAATAATGATTTTCAGCAACTATTTGATGAATTAACAATCTAAACATTGTCACAGAGTTTACTGTATGATAACATACTGTAAAAATCTCAATCCCACAAGAAATTACCGCCAGATATTTGAGTTTCGCGCGCTCTCTCCAAAATGAGGTTAAACTAATAATTTTACTTAAGGCGTGTTTCTTCGGGCAATCTATGTGATCTAAGTGACAATGATTAAGTGAATCATGTTTCTTTGGTCGTTATTCGTTATCCCCAATTTTTCACTTTGTGATCACAAAATGACAATCCCCTTATCCTTTTGAATCGGACTTTTTGCATGTTCACGATGATTGCGATAGCAGAATCTGTGTATATTTGAAATATGGCGGATAGAACACAACAAGAAAATTGTTGGTAAAACAATAAGTGCACATCCCGCATCTAATATGAAGGGTTAAACATACGAATAATCATGCATTAATAAATAGTGCATGAAAAACAAACTATTTGATGAATTTTAATAAAAATCAATACGGAAAAATTCTGATATTTTAACCAATCAAAAGAAAAAAAATCGCCAAAAATCATAGCTATAAAATATATTTTTAAAAACGAATATATAAATATTTTCAAATCAAAATATTTAATTTAGTATTCTCACTATAGGATCGCTGCAATAAACGATCCATGATTAGTAGTTCGTTGTTTTCTTGTTTCAAAAAATAATCATGATTCATATACAGCGAATATGATCCTGAGATGCACAGTATAGCTGTATTCTTTCGTTCACGGGCTAGTGATCCAACTTAATCTAAAGATCAGTTTAAAATGGCGTCGAGATCATATGATCTGTTGTAGTCGAAAGAATACCAAACATTTGTTGAGTCTGCGTTTATCTATGATTAATGACCTAAAATTTGTTTTGATTCCGTTTAATTATGAATATTCAGAAAAGTTTAATAGAAATTATCTTTTAAATGTACAAAGCACAAATACATGTAGTTTTTTTCATCTGTTTGGTAATTATAATTCAGTTTCAGTATGAATTATCACAAAACTTTCCATTTTGCCTAAGCCAAAGCTATTTCAAGATAATTTTTTTCATTTCTTATGATTCAAATGCTACTAACTCCGCCGATTTTTGAATACATATGAACCACATGAACTCCTCTAGCTTTTCGTTAGAGGAGTTGTAGGTGATCTGGAGTTGTTGAAATTTGGAGTGGGGGTAACTAATCCGTAAACGAAAGAACAAGCACATAAGGCGTGTTTCTTCGACAATCATACTGTGAATCTCAGGATCATATTCGCTGTATTTGAATCATGATTATATTTTGAAGCAAGAAAACAACTAACTACGAATCATGGGTCATATTTTGATTTGAGAATATTTAGATATTCGTTTTTAAAAATATATTTTATAACTATGATTTTTGGCGATTTTTTCTCTTGTAATTGGTTAAAATATCAGAATTTTTCAGTATTGATTTTTATTATAATGCATTAAATAGTTTGTTTTTCAAGAACTATTTATTATTGCATGATTATTCGTATGTTTAACCCTTCATATTAGATGCGGGATGTGCACTTATTGTTTTACCAACAATTTTCTTGTTGTGTTCTATCCGCCATATTTCAAATATACACAGATTCTGTTATTGCAATCATCGTGAACATGCAAAAAGTCCGATTCAGAAGGGTAAGGGGATTGTCACTTTGTGATCACAAAGTGAAGAAGTGGGGATAAGGAATAACGACCAAAGAAACATGATTCACTGAATTATGAAGACTTATATCACTTAGATTGCCCAAAGAAACACGCCTATAGTGAACCAGATAAGTCCGTGAACGAAAGAATACAGCTCATGAGGCGTGTTTCTTCGACAATCATACTGTGAATCTCAGGATCATATTCGCTGTATATGAATCATGATTATTTTTTGAAGCAAGAAAACAACCAACTACGAGTCATGGGTCATATTTTGATTTGAGAATATTCATATATTCGTTTTTAAAAATATATTTTAAAACTATGATTTTTGGCGATTTTTTCTCCTGTAATTGGTTGAAATATCAGAATTTTTCAGTATTGATTTTTATTTTAATTCATTGAATAGTTTGTTTTTCAAGAACTATTTATTATTGCATAATTATTCGTATATTCATCTATTCATATTAGATGCGGGATGTGCATTTATTGTTTTACCAACGATTTTATTGTTGTGTTCTATCCGCCATATTTCAAATTTACACAGATTCTGTTATTGCAATCATCGTGAACATGCAAAAAGTCCGATTCAGAAGGGTAAGGGGATTGTCACTTTGTGATCACAAAGTGAAGAAGTGGGGATAACGAATAACGACCAAAGAAACATGATTCACTGAATTATGAAGACTTATATCACTTAGATTGCCCGAAGAAACACGCCTATGATTGTCGAAGAAACACGCCTTTATTCATGTCCAATCAGAAAATGAAAAACAGAGTATCCATTTGTTATTTTACTAGCTGACAATTGCTCTGCAGTCTTATAAAATATTTCCGTTTGTAATGAATTGATATAATTGAAACTGCATATTTATCCGTTGAAATGGTCATCATAAATCCCAAGGTACAAATTGAGGTAGTACTGAAAATATTTTCTACCTAAATACGTACGTAAATATCATAACCTAAAAAATTTGTAAAAGTAGGTAGATATCAATTTTTCTAGGAACATCCCAAATATACCTTATATTTGTGTCGAACGTGAAAATAATTTGAGCTAAAGTAGAATTACAAATAAGTGGAATGAGTGATGATAGAGTGAATTTTGGAGAAATTTCTATTAAAGAAGAAATAAACGAAGAGTTGGTATTGACTGAAGAATTAAACTTATTACTACATGATATCAAAGAAGAAAATCCTGAATCAGATGCCTCATTTAACGAAAATAAAAATAATATTGAAGAAAAAGAACAAACATCAGATAATCATGCATCATTTCCAACTGCAAACGAGAATATTGAACAGGAACAATATAAATGTGTAAACTGCAATGTAAATTTTAGTAATTATGAGGATATGAAAAAACACGAACTCGAATATCACGATAATAAATTGTATGAATGTACAATTTGCAATGAATCGTTCCAACTGCTGTTAAATTTGAAAACGCATGTACTTTCACATACTCGAGAAAAACCATTCACTTGTGAGGTTTGCAATAAATCATTTACCGAATCGAACACTTTGAAGATGCATAAACTAACACACACTGGTGAAAAACCATTCACTTGTGAAGTTTGCAATAGAACATTCTGACGTTCGTCAATTTTAAAAATTCATAACCTGGTACATACTGATGAAAAACCATTTAATTGTGAAATTTGCAGCAAATCATTCAGCCGGCTGCGAAGTCTGAAGACTCACAAACTTGTACATTCTGACGACAAACCATTCACTTGTGAAGCCTGCGACAAAACATTCAAACAGTTGAGAAGTTTGAAGAGGCATAAACTTGTACACACTGGTGAAAAACCATTTACTTGCGAAGTTTGCTACAAACCATTCAGATGTTTGTCAACTTTAAAAACGCATAGACTCTTACACACTGATGAAAAACCATTCACTTGTGAAACTTGCAACAAATCATTCAGATATTTATACATGTTAAAGAATCACATACTAGTTCACACTGGTGAAAAATCTTTTTCTTGTGAAATTTGCAACGAATCATTCCGAAATTCACAAACTTTGAATAAGCATAAACTCTTGCACACTAGTTGAAATTAAAATAACTTAATTTATGAGGCTGCCGACATTTTTTTTAATCCAAAAAAATACTGTTCAATTTAATTGATTTAGAGTGAAATGTTTGTTTGTAGTTGGTAACAGCGTAATTTTAAGCGTGGTATTCTTACTATTTTGGTATGCTAAAATTCAATAAAATCTACTTATTGCTCCACAAATCATTTGTTCATTCAGTGATTTGATTCTATTTGTTTTGGATTTCAGCTGTTGAAATATCGTGGAAACTATAGTGTATTCCAGTTAAGAATAGACTTAGGAGTAAGATAGGGCTTACGATTGCAGCTTCTTGATTGATCAGAACGCAAACCAAGTTTACAACAGTAAAAAAAATTTTACGTTACATTCAGTAGGTATATTTTTTTATTCAATTTTGACGCTATAATGTATGCAATTAATCTAAGTAGCTGTTCAATTAGTAAATTATGTTCTGCATGAAACAAAAATATTTTTATAAATCAAAGTACCGCTCGAAATTCAAATTTGTATTTTGTATGTGTGAAACGGGCTGGCTCCGAACTGCCAACAAGTCCATTCTTAAGTGGAATACATTATAGCAGAGAAAGAGTGAATGTGGAAATAGGAATATAATAGAATTTAAAGTTTACTGAATTATCATTTCTTTATTAATTATTATTTTTAAATTGGGTAAAACAGTAGTGAACAGCCAAAACTAAAGTTGGCTACGAACTTAACATTGAGTACTTAGATATCGAAACATGACGATAATGGGTAAAAAAATAACAAGTGGGGATAAACAAAAAGAAACTTCCCGGAAACGTAAAATGAAAATCTTTTAAGTGATTACACTGGTCTACAAATTTCGACTTGAAAAAAGTATTCTTCACGTAAAGTAATTTTTCCTATTAATTTTCGTATGCTGAATACAAAATTCATCGAATACTCCTAAAATTAGTTTCCGTTTGTCAGAAAAAAACATTTCAAGGTTTTTTCAAAAATTAACAGAAATCATATTATTTCCTATATTTTAGTAGAATTGCGACGTGGTTTCTTTGCCGCCATCCCTTATTCTGCTTTTGTAGCATCTCGAGAAATAGTCCAGCAATAATCTGCCAACATTGAAACGTTCCACTTGCCCTGATATCGTTTTTTCATGTATGTGATATTCTGATGGAGCGATTTATATATTCATAGCTAAAAGTCCCACAATTGTCCAGAAAAAAGTTCGAATGAAAATGTAAAAAGTACATTTTGAAGGACATGTTACAACCCAGTTTTTGGTATGATGAAATGATGATGACATATCTTCGTTGAGTTCAGTATAGTTGTCACTCTTCTTATTTCAAAGAATTTTTTCACGATATATGTTCATAGCTAAAAATCCCACAATTGTCCAGAAAAAAGTTCAAATGAAAATGTAAAAAGTACATTTTGAAGGACATGTTACAACCCAGTTTTAGGTATGATGAATTGATGATAACATATTTTCGTTAAGTTCAGAATAGTTGTTACTCCCCTTATTTCAAAGAAGTTTTTTATGACAAGGCGAAAATCGTTCCACGCTTTTTTCTTTATTTTCTAGAAGAGAGTTGTGGTTATCATCTTCAAATGAATTTTTAATTTGAGAACCGACGTATATAACTTTCTTGATTTTAGCTATACACAATCTTGAAAATTTCTGGCAAATGAATTGAAAATCAGCCACATTTTTGTCCATCTTTTTTACAAAATTTCTAATCAGCTCTAGTTTCATATCTTTTTTTATATGTTATGGTGGAACTGATATTTTTTGTTGGTCAACTAAAGGGTGATTTTCAACACTATCGAGTTCAAGGAGGTTGGAATCGTTAAATTTTGAAAATAGAAAATACCAGGTATCGTGAAAACTCAAACTAATAAAGGACTTTTACTTATCAACTCGTATTCAGTATGGGTAGACGAGCAAAAATTGATTTGAATTATTCCGAATACTTTTTCACTGTAGACCAGTGTTATGACTCAGACCTCAGACGTTGAGCTAATCATCAATTGTTTTTTTAAAGATGCGTCTCTCCGAGTACTTTCAAAATCTATTGGAAATTGTTTTTTCGTACTTTAAAAGCATCTAAGGTCCATATTTAATTTTTTTTCCATAAGTATCAGTATCAGCTATCCATCATATGGAGATCAGTGACTTTGTAGAAGAATAGGGTCCACCGTTTGAGTGACACAAAAATCTTTTGTTAATTTTCAAATTAAAAAAAAAAACATTAGTTGAGAAATATATTGTACTAAAAAGTATTTTTGAATCACATTTTCACTAATTTTTTTATTTTTTTATGTCCAATTAGAAAATAAAATAAAATAACAAACAGTAGAATCCTACCGTACTCCCTGATCCTACCAGAGAGCTGAAGTCAGGCTGAAGTTGTTCTGCGTTCTTACAAAAATAGATTCGTTTATGATGAATTGCTATAATTGAGACTGCATATTAATCTGTTGAAGTGGTTGTCAGCAATCTTGAACTCATCAGGCTCCAAGATATAAATGGAACTAGTATTGAAAATATTTTCCATCTGAATACGTACGTGAACAACATAACCTAAAATTAATATAAAAGTAGGTACCTATTAATTTTTCTAGGAACTCAGCTCAAATATTCCTAAATATATTTGTGCAAATGTGAAAATAATTTGAGTAGAAATTAGAATTACAAAGTACAATGAGTGAAGATAGAGTGAACTTTGAAGAAGTTTTTATTAAAGAAGAGATCAACGAAGAGTTGGTATTGAATGACGAATTGAATTCATTACTACATGAAATTAAAGAAGAAAGTCCTGAATCAGGTGACCCACTTTACGAAAATGAAAATAATATTGAAGAAAAAGCACAAATATCAGAAAACCTTGCATCATATTCACCTGCAATCGAGAATATTAACAACCAAGCAGAACAATATGAATGTTATGTTTGCCACAAAACATATCTCACTGAAGTGCAATTGAGAGGCCATTTTCGATTACACAGTATTGAGGAGCTCAAATGTGTAAATTGTAATGTAAAATTTAGTAATTATGAGGATATGAAAAAACATGAATTTGAACATCACGATAAAAAATTATATGAATGTACAGTTTGCAATGAATCGTTCCAACTGTTGTTAAATTTGAAAACGCACGTACTTTCACATACTCGTGAAAAACCATTCACTTGTGAGGTTTGTAATAAATCATTTACCGTGTCGAACACTTTAAAGATGCATAAACTGGTACACACTGGTGAGAAACCATTCACTTGTGAAGTTTGTAACAGATCATTCAATCAGTCGACACATTTAAAGAGACATAAACTTATACACACTGATGAAAAACTATTAAATTGTGAATTTTGTCACAAATCATTCAAACATTCGCAAAATTTGAAGTTACATAATCTTGTTCACACTGGAGAAAAACCATTTACTTGTGAAATTTGCAACAAATCATTCAGACAGTTGACTACTTTGAAGAAGCATAAACTTAGACACACTGGTGAAAGACCATACACTTGTGAAGTTTGCAACAAATCATTCGGACGTTCGTCAACTTTAAGAATGCATAACCTGATACATACTGGCGAAAAACCATTTACTTGTGAAATTTGCAACAAATCATTCAACCGGCTGCTAAATTTGAAGACTCACAAACTTATACATTCTGATGACAAACCATTCACTTGTGAAATTTGCAACAAATCATTTAGACAGTTGGGAAGTTTGAAGAAGCATGAACTTGTACACACTGGTGAAAAACCATTTACTTGTGAAGTTTGCAACAAATCATTCGGACGTTCGTCAACTTTAAAAACGCATAAACTTTTACACACTGATGAAAAACCATTTATTTGTGAAGTTTGCAACAAATCATTCAAACAGTTGCGAAATTTGACAAATCATCAACTTTTACACACTGGCGAAAAACCATTCACTTGTGAAATTTGCAACGAATCATTCCGACATTCGCCAACTTGGAAAAGGCATAAACTTTTGCACACTGGTTGAACTACAAAAAACTCAATTTATGGGGTTGGTGATATATTTTTAATATACAAAAAAACTACTGTCGAAAATAATGTTCAATATTAATTTAGAATTTCTAGTTGGTTACAGCGTAATTTTGAGCAATGTGTGGTGTTCTCACGGTTTTGACATGCTGAAATTCAATAAATTATATATACTATGATTTTACAAATCATTTTTTTCATTCCTGTTAATTTGAAAGTGATTTTACAGTGTTATTCTATTTGATATAAATTTCATTTCGCTAAATTATCCTAAGAAATAGTAGAGAAATGTGGACCTGGAGTATCAACATGTTTATTGAACTCTCATTTTCTTTATTAATTTTCATTTCCAAACCGGTTAAAACCGTTGTGAACGAATGAAACTGAAGATATATGAACTTGCTGAAAGATCCCATCTATTCTTCGCGAAGATTCCTATCAATTGATTTTCAAAATTCTACAGTAATTATTAATAAAATTAATAAAAAAAAAAATCTGACGAGAACATCACGTGACTTCCTTGTACATCATTTGATATATACACAAATTTATTCAATAAAGTTTTCTGTCACTTCAGATTATAATTAATATAATTTTAATAATATTTTGACATGTACAATATCAAACAAAATAAAAAAATTGACAGCAGATTATCATTGCCTACCTTATCATTTCAATTAAACTGATTGTTTCATACAGCAAATTCTGTATGTCTGTTATACATATAAACTGCACTTCCGGCTCAGTCGATTGATACAAAAATAGTAGATAACTAATTTGATGCTACAAGAAGTTCAAACACTAAATTTCAATATGCTATGGCTGATCATTCTACATTTAAGCAAAAAATTAGAAAAAAGAAAAAAGTAAAGTGCACTTCTGGCTTGGCCGATTCATACAAAAATAGCAGATAACCATTCTGATACAACATCAAGCTCAAATACTGAATTTCAACATCCTACGGTTGATCATTCTGGATTTATTAGAAAAATTCGAAAAAAGTCTCAAGTAAAGTGCACTTCCGGTACAGACGATTGGAACCATAATGCGAGGTGCCAGTCTTAAATACAAAATTTCAATATTATTCGTTCAACCAGTTTTGAGATTTGCGGGTTACGCACGAACATACGTACCAACATCAAGTCGAAAATAGTCAAAATGGATTCAGGGATGCTCAAAACGGATATCTCGATAGATGAATTTTGTTGGTTTCACAATACTTTCTTGTACTTAGTACAAGTAAGTTATAATGTAAGTGATATAAAGCATTTGCATACTTGGCAACATTATAAGATGGCCGTGTCTGATAGCGTAAGAAGCATGAAGACTTGTCTTCATGGTGAAAAGTAATAATTCTCTAATAAACTAATCAAAATTATCAATTATTCCTAAATTTCTTCATAGTTGTATATTTCATTGCAAATGATATGAATCAGTAAATGCATTATAGGGAGCCATTCACCGTATTCGCATTTATGATACGTAATTGTTTTTATTTAATTTTGACGTTTTAAAGCTACATTCTTTCCATAGCACGAAGGAGAATAATAGAGAAGCGGACACTCAGTTGGCAAACATGAAGCCTAAAATGTAATGCGGCAGGCGTGAGAGAGATAACGAGAGCGGGCCCAGCTTTACGTGCTTCATATGCAGAAAAAAGATTATATTTCAATTATTTTCAATAAAATACAATTTCCAGATAGATTTCTTATTTTCATTACGTTAAATATTATATTATTTATTAAATGGAAGGCAAAAGTAAAAGAAAATTGGCATTTCGATTCATTAATGCAATGAATTAATACATTATGAAACATGTTTTATAAACGTTTCTTTTGATACGAGTTTTCTGATTATGAATTATGATAGGCACATGAATAATTTGATGAATATTTCATATTACAATGGACGTAATAAAATTGAAAAAATATACACAAACAATCTCTTATTCACTAGAAGAGAGGAAGAAATGAAAATGCTGCTCCGCCAAAATTTTTTGTTTGTTGAACATTAAAGAAAAATTTGACAAAAATATAATATACATCTACGATCTCACAAAAAGTAACAGTTTTTGATATAATTTATGGTGTAAAAAAAAATGGAAGAATCATCTAGATGATGAAAGCGCATTTTTGACAGCTCATGAGCTTGAAATCAAGCAGTTTGGGCAAACTTACGAAACAGCAGCTTCCATTTAGTACTAGTTTCAAGTTGACTATTTGATAGGTACATAATTTATGCATGTACAAACTCAAAAATACCTTTTAATCTTCATTGTTTAGTTATTGACTGACGGGAGGTCAAGCGCTGTACCTTAAAATGATAATTTGATCTTTATCAAAGCTATATAAAAAAAATACACCAAAAGTAAACAAATTTTCATCCAATATTAATAATCCATTCTAATTGGCCTTTGAATTTAAAATCGCAGCGCCAAGGCGGCGAAACTCTGAACCCTTGCATGCTACATAAATACTATTTATCTAATTCCGTTATGAAAAGTCAAACTTTACATCAATTCCTGACGTTATGCAACGTCCCATTTTTCATAACTGCAATGCAACAGTTGCGTAAAGTAGCATAAAGTAGTTACGTAATGACTTTACGTAACTGGCCATGTTTCAGAGCTAATCAATTATACTTATCTGCGTACAATTAAAAGAAAGATTTATTATTCACAGTATGCAGCATTGGCAGAGTCTTTGATATCAAAGAGTACTATATCACTCAGGATATTACTGCTTGAGCACATTTAAAAAAATTATTTTGACGTTTTGTGAAAATTCGATATTTGTTTATTTCAGTGCACTCTTGTTTCTGTAGTAACAATAGATGGTCATGAATCACAGTCATCTGAATTTGGTGATGTGACGTGAGAGATGTTCCCATTGAAAAATATACTTAAAATTATTCTGACGGAATTAGATAAAATTTTGTACAGAATACGTTATGAAAAGCCATATTGTTTGACTCACGTAATTTGCAAAACTCGCTTCGCTCGTTTTGGCAAATATTACGTTTCGTCAAACAATATGGCACTTTTCATAACTAATTATGTAAATAACTATTATCATATTTCAAATCAGTGTAAAATAGATTGGTTTGAATTTTTTTGGTTTTATTTTATAATTATTGCGTTTATTGAATGTGAGATAATACAGATACAGAGTCAACTTGTGGAGTCGCTTGTCATTGTACACTAATTCTACATTTGAAACAATTTTGTTCAATAACTGATGACTACGTATTCCAGTTAAACTTGTCAAAGATGCATCTGATGTAATAAAATCACATAGCGTATACTTCCTAGGCATATTTACTTGTATTTCAAAATCACGGAAAGTCTTTTGATTTGAATTTTCAACGTCTGTTTGCATCAATGATAATAAAGTATTCGCAGCTTCAATTTCACTTTCATTTAAGCATTCTACAATTTTTTCATTTTCTATTTCCACTTCATACAAATTCTCAGAAATCGGAATGCCAATTTCTTCCTTTACTTTAGTCCTCATGGCCAAACGTTCTCCACGCGCTGAAGCTAATGTAGTTTCAGATGAAAATTGAGCTGATGATGAACTGCCCTGAACAACTTGCGGCAAGTTAAGTGAAGGTACTGCATTTTTCTTCAAATTCTTTCGATGTCGAACTGAAAATTATAAATTTATTTTGTCTATAACTGCATGGTTTTTATATTGGGACTCACCAGTGAAAAAGTCATTTTCATTGAAATGAAGAGAACATACTCTCATGTATGGGCTAATTTTTTTACCTATTTTCAGTTTGCTGGCCCAAAGATTCTTTTTATTCACAGACTCGAATATCCCATAATTATTTTTGAAACTAATTTTCTCCAAATTATTAGGAAATTTATGGAAACTTATTGCTGGATTCTTTTTTCTTAAAGAATTGCACATTGGCACACAACAATTAGATGCCATCAGGAATGCAGACTAGGCAAAATGAATATAAATAGAAAAATAAATGAATACACACAAAATATAACGAAATTACGAGAGTAACAAACGGAAAAAGCCAAAGGTAGTTAGCAAAAGAGCTCAAACAGGTTATATCGCTATAGAACTGTCAATGAACAATGTAGCATGGAGAGCTTCTCGTTTTTCCCGCTAGTTAGCGTCTTTCTTAGCTGCAAAGCCGATAAGCATCAAATTCGCGTCAAACAAGTCATTGAATGAATCCCGGACAGATTTGACAATTGTACATAATAAGTGACAACCGCGGCGAAAGTTGTAACTAAATTTTTATCTACTTTAATAAATTTTAGCCGCCAAATCCCTAATGTCATATATATCTATGGGCATTGTTTCACTTGAAACAAGTAATTGAATAATTTAATCTTCCACAATCACTGAGCTTGAATTAAAGCAATTTGTGCAAACCTACGAAACAGCAGCTTGTATTTAGTGCCAGTTTCAAGTCTGTAAATAGTATAGTTGCTGAGAACGCAGCGTCACGCGAGACAGCCAAAGTGAATATAATAGCGCTTTTTTCCAAAAAATGCGCTAAAAAGTTATTAAATTAAACTGCACAATAAAAGTTTTATTACTTGACTCTATTCTATCAAGAAGTATATCAATACTTAAAACATAGTTTTTATTACTTATGCAGGAGAAGTACTATTTTGCACACATTTCTCCGGACGGTAAATGGCTATTTGGCTTTTGCGTGCGTCAAATATAATTTACTGCCCAGAAAAACAAGCGCAAAATAGTATTTGCAACTAGTGCGGTGTTATCAGTTGCTCACTTGGGCTCTCGTGGGCAATCGACAGTTTATCGCACTTTTGCACAATATACTATTTTAAATTTCAATTTTTCGGGAGCAGCACAGGAGAAATAAGAAAAACTATTTTAATATACCACAGCGCTAACAAGAACACCTGCTTCGCCCACTTTTGACAATTGTATTCTCAATAACTTTTATATATTGATAAAAAGTGAAGAAATTAATGTTGCAATTCTATGTAAATCTATAAGTCTTATGAATTTATATAATTGATAAAAAGTTTCCTCGAAGTTGAATTTTTCACTAAAAGCTTAAGGGCCCGATTCTCAATATATCATTTCATCTCATATCATATTGGTGAAAAATTATATCATATCACCTACTCCCTGCAGATGGTATTCTTAACTGCAAGGTGATATGAAATCAAATATATGAGAATATATGACAGTTTGTTCATTGTAAGTTGGCAACCTTAGCTGTGCATGACACTATTTAAATACTCGCCCAAGACGTTTTATATTTGTTTGTAAATAAACTGTGAAATGTCAAGCTATTGACGTTATTAACACAGATCATTCTCTATTATTATTATAAAAAACTAAGGCATCTCAACCACAATGAAAAGCATACGTTTCGAATGCAAATCAATTTCAGTTATTCAAGAAAACCCAAATTTGAATAGTGGCACGGTTGTAAATTTGAATGCCCAATGCCACAACCATCTTATAGGAAGATGTTTTAAAAACATTAAATGCATGTGGAGGTACAAATAAATCCGGAAAAGGATGGGAGAAAATATGTATATACTTTCATTTAGAAGTAGGAAGCTTTACTCATTCCGGCATTAAATTATAACTAACAATTTCTGGCACTTCTTTAACACATCTGCTGACAGCACTTTGACAGCCAAATTGATGTCATCTTAATAATTCAATAAAACGTGTTTCACTTAAATGAAAAGTGTTAAATCCTGGACGAATATATCTAAGTACTTCATTTTCTTCATCTTTTACAGCTTTAATAGGTAAAACATCTAAATATTCGTTTATTTTTTGTAATATATGTTTTCTGTCACACTATTCTCACTGATTTCACTAGTAAAATACCAGGCGAAAAAAATGAGTTATTTTATCATCAAGTATCATATTTTTGTCGTTAAGAATAAGACAAGTGACATTTGGTGTATTTTCAATCTTTTTCACTTCAATGATAGTTTAGAATTGGACCCTAAGTTAGATACGTTAAATAGTTTGAAACATAGATATAACCTTCCAATTTCTAATATAGAATTGTCAGATCTGCTATTATAATTTTAAAATAATTTCTTTTCACTTTTAAATCTCTAGGCGACCATTCTTTTATAATACCCTCCTCTCTGAAATGTTTTTCACAAACGTATTCTGTAATTTCCAATGTTCTATCCTGTCGTAGTATATTCTTGCGCCACCTATTCAATAAAATATCATTTTTGGGTACAGAAAAAAAAGAATAATCCTCTATACATATTCTGTATCCACTATTACAATTTGCCACAAAACATTTTCTTTATATTTTACAATATATTTCCACATGAAAATACTAAATATGGGCCCGCCTCTACCTATCTCTCAGTTACTTTCTCTCTCTAACAATATTACATTTTTGGGTTCACTTTTGCAACACAGTTAAGATAGGAAATTGCATAGGCGTGATCCACAGCAATAGTCATAAGTAAATCTTCATTCACTAGTGATTCAATAGTTATTTACATAATTAGTTATGAAAAGTGCCATATTGTTTGACGAAACGTAATATTTGCCTAAACGAGCGTAGCGAGTTTTGCAAATTACGTGATTAAAGACTCTGCCAATGCTGCATACATAAGACTCAGTCAGTTGAAAACGTAAGCGCAAAGTACACTGACTAAAAAAATATACCTAAAGAATCATTATATAAAGCATAAGAATGATTTCTCAAAACGCTGAAACATAAGGTAAAATTATGACATCTACAGGACGTCAAAAAATGACGTCAATTTATGACCACAATTCGACTTGAAATGTGACGTCGATTCAACGTCTTATGACGTCGAAATATGACCGTCAGTTTATGACTTCATTATGACCAAAATCTGACATCACATTCTGGTCGACGGTCAGTCATTGTTACTTGGGACTGTAAATAATAAATCATTCTTTTAATTGTTCGCAGATAAGTATAATTGATTAGCTCTGAAATATGGCCAGTTATGTAAAGTCATTACGTAACTACTTTACTCAACTGTTGCATGACAGTTATGAAAAATGAGACGTTGCATAACGTTAGAAATTGATGTAAAGTTTGACTTTTCAAAACGGAATTAGATAAAATGAATTATTAGTGATTTAAAAAGTTTTAAATCACTATTGGAATTCCTGTTCATAAAAAGATTTCGATTTCTGAGGGATAATTTTCCTAACTGCTGCGGCTGCTTCGTTAAAATTGTATCGGGGACGAGAACATTGTTTTAATCACTTTCTTCCATCATTCCAAACAATACTTTTCACAATTATAACGCTTCAATTCAAAATTCACAAAACTGACAGTTTACTGACAGTCACACTCCCGAATGTTTGAAAAACAAACACTCGTCGCGATATCAACGAAACTCCAGTCTCCAGTACTCCCTGGAAACTCCCTTGCTACTGCAATTTAATTTTTTAATTTTGTTCCTCAGTTTCATGTTCCAGAAATTTACGCAAAATTGAATAAAATTATGTATACAAACACGTGAATTAAGCCTCTATTTGCTCGAAGAATTTAAACCACTCGCGCTATACGCGCTCGTGATTTTGAACTTTCTTCTTGCAAATAAACAGTGGTTTAATTCACTTGTAGTATAAATAACTATTAATAAGCTGTTGTGTTTTTTTGTGATGTTGAATTTCTTTTACAGCAATCAAAGGTTTGTCAAAGTCAACTAGAACGTTCATCACTTAATTATTTGTAAAAGTGGAGCAATCGAAAGCCTGATTTATATTGTTTGATCCTTATGTATAAATAATACAAAACACTTTATAGAATGACGTTATTTGACATTTCGTTAATGTATCTAACCTAACCTATATTTTCTTTGAGTTCAATTAGCATTTGTTGTGTGTTTTATTAATTTAAAAATGGATTCAGTCTCTCTTCTCGGTGCTGCTGCATACATCATAGCAAATTTGTATGTCAAAAACCGTAAACGTAAGAAAAGAAGCTGCAAAATTAGAGATATTAATAAGAATAGAAAAAAGTTTGGCTTTTACGAAAAATATTTCAAACCAATGAAGATGTACGATAAAGAGTCATTTTTCAAATATACTCGAATGGATACTACTTTATTTAATGATTTATTGGCGAAAATAACGCCAATAATAAGAAAACGTGAAATTAGAAACGGGATCAGTCCAGAGGAGCGATTGGCATTGACTCTACAGTGAGCCTTGTAAAATATGTAATATATTGGTTTAATATAATCATTGATTATTCATTTACAGTTTCTTATCGCAAGGGAGTTCCATGCAGACAATAGCTTGGGAGTATTCAATGGGACACGCTACCGTTCATTGCATAATAAAGGAGACGTGTGAAGCCATCTGGAAAGTTCTGCATCCTTTTGTATTGAAACCACCCACAGAAGAGGAATGGATAGCTATTTCAGACGAATTTTTTGATCAATGGAACTTTCCAAATTGCTTGGGTGCTGTGGATGGTAAATACATCCGAATTCGTGCTCCTGGAAGAAGTGGCAGTATTGTGCTGCTTGCCGTTTGTGATGCCAATCATATTTTTAAATTAATTGACTTCGGGTCGTACGGCTCTCAAAATGACTGTTGTGCTTTTAAAGAAAGTGTGTTCGGGGACCTTCTGGAGGAGAAAAAAATGGGCATTCCGCGGCCAGCATATATTCCGGGAACAAATATTATGCAGCCATTTGTTTTTGTTGGTGCTTTCTCGCTAAAATCATATATACAACGACCATATCCCGGCCACAATTTGTCTGATGCCGAAAAAATTTTCAATTATCGCTTGTCACGAGCAAGACGATGTATTGAAAATGCTTTCGGCATCATGACAAGCAGATGGAGATTGCTTTTAACAGAAATAAACGCAGATGTGGAAAATATTGAATCATACATCAAAGCTATCGTTTGTCTCCATAATTTTTTGAAATTAAATGCGGATGAATTGTATTGTCCATCTGGATATGTCGATACAGATGAGGCAACGGGGCAGTGGCGTTCAATGTCAAGAAATTTAAAATCTGTTGGGAGAATTTCCGCTAATAGGGCCTCAAAGGATTTGTATACTAATCGGAATATATTGAAAAACTATTTTGTCAGTGACATTGGATTACTCCCGGGGCAACATAAGATTTTAACGAAAGGTTTTGTTTAATAATTTATAATTTTGATAATGGAGCTATTCTGTTTTCAAGTTTTTAATTGAATGTGGATGTTCTAAAATATATGTTTGTTAATTTAAAAGATGTTTGGATATCAAATTTAGATCATAATCAATTTTGTTGCTTTCATATAATTGGAATATATTTTTTGTGATAAAATTGTTTCTAAAGATAAATATTTGAAAATAAAACAAGCAATTTTCATTATTTTATATATTGAAAAACTATATAATCTAAAAAAAAAAAAATATTTTTCTATATGTACTATTTTCTCTTATTCTAGTATAATTTCGTTAATTTTTCTCTGCTTTCTTTTAGCCTCTTCTCTCGGCATTTCGGCTAAAGCAGAGGCGATCCACCTCCCATAATTATCGAATGAAGATTCTTTCTTTAGAGCGTTGCCGATATGGTCAAGCACGGTCTCAATCCTATTTTCTCTGCTCTCCGTTTTTTTGGCCTTTTTAGGCCGAGGAGACTCTGGCGTACAAGAATTTGAGCGCGGTGCCGAACTTCCTTGACCCACAGCCGACCGTACCACCAAAAGAGGGCGATCTGACTCTGGTTCGGGCTCTAAATAGTCTATTGTCACCAAGTCATGGAAGTACTCTACTGGAGTCGATGTGGGTGTGCTTCTGAGTATGAAATATCATTAATATTTAGGAATACTGAGTGGCGTATTGGTAATATAACTTTTAGATCAGTTTTTTTTGACTTACTCTCTAGGATGTACATCCTCGTGAGATTGAGATTCTACTGGAGCAATTTTGCTCATGGAATCCCATGTCGTTGCCTCTTTGGAGCTGGAGTATCTTGAGAACGCGGCTTTGGATTTTTTGCTCACGGCTCTGTAATTATATGGTATGTATGAAAGATATCATTTTCAATGGAAATTATACTGACATATTTTCATAATTTTGTTAATATAAGTGTTTCTTGTAGAAAATTGACAATTTTTCACGGACGGTGCTACGCACCTAGTTAGCAGGCGGGCTTCGCCCGCTTTAACTAAACCAGATGCAATATTCGCCTCTTTCATAACACACATGTACTAATTCAAATGGAGAATAGTTTGTTTGAGAGCTACTGCTTACATCAACACGTGCGAGATACGCGTAAGCGTATTGGCGCGTGCGTCAAGAGACAATGTGAGCCAAATGTTTTTATTACTCACTTTCTTGGACGTACCACGGTTTCTAAGAAACCTAGATACTTCCACAACTTCCACTCGGTTGAATTATTTTCCACGTCGGACCTCGATGGATTTATCCTCAATTTCTCTTTCGAATACCTCTGCCTTATTGACCGCCATCTTATTTTTACTTCCTCAACTAAAAAATATTTTTGAAAAACTTTGAATGTGCCCATAATAAAAGTGAGGTACCTACCGTCTGCCTCCAGAATGTTGGCGATTGAATGCCAGACATTTTCATGTTTCTCTTTATTTCTAAAATCGCTTCTTGTTTTATCATACAGCAATCTATTTCTTTCCACTAGTGATATTAATTTCAAATCATCAATTGCCATAAGGATACTTCACAAAAGAAAATGTATATAAGAAAACACTTGATAAAAATTACGCTCAACTAAATATAAAATAAAAATTTAATACAAACATATCAATTATGTTACCATACTCTCAAATCTAAATTTCTTTTTTGAGGTTAGGTTTTGTAAATAGAAAGGGTTTTTTTTAAACAAAAACCAGACTGAAACTGGTAGCAAATTCTCGCAGCGAGAACGATTACGCACTAAACTTCATTCCAAGCATAACTCGAGTCTACTGGATATCAAGTCCAAGCATAATCAATATATCGTCGTCTTGGTGGTGAAGTGAGCTAAACCACACGCTTACTAATGTGGCTTAGCTCTTTTCACCACCAAGACGACGATATTTTAAAGTATTGTGTTTCATACAGGGCTTTTTTACAGATATTCTGATTTTTAGAGAGAACTATAATCCATTTTAGTTGCACAGCACCAGAATCGCTCTTGGCTATCTGTCAGTTGCGTCATTTTTGTCAGTTGTTAATCAATTATCATGAAAACAGAGTGATCAAAAATGATTGACTGTGCCGCCTTGCTCTGATTTTTTCTTTGCCACCTGCTTGATAGTGGGCTACAAGTGACAGATGACAGTTCTTATGAAAACACTATTCTAACCTAATAATTTGGTAGAATAATAATAAATTCTCAATAATAGAGCTATTTACTTACTTTTTTGTTTCTTAAATCAGATTATGGATAAATCCGTCATAAATATGTAAAATGGCCACTGTGTTCTTGAAATGTCGGTAACGTAGTCATCAAAATAAATAAATTTATACTAACTTCATTCCATGAAGATAGTTTTGATCATAATGCGAAATTTTGCAAGTCACGTGACAGTCAGTCATTATTGATCACTCTGTAGATTTGTGTAGCTCGAAAATTTACGTTTGTATCTATTCAGGTAATAGCACCAAAACGGTGTTATTTTCTTGTTGATAATCTACAATTTTTCCCGACCTTTTCACCGGCAGTCCATCGCATCCAGCTATCGAGCGGGCTTCGCCCGCTCTAACCAAGATATATGTAGTATTCGCCCCTTTTATAGCACACATATACAAATTTAAATAGAGGATCCTTTGTTTGGGAGCTACTGCTTATATCAACATGTGCGAGGTACGCGTAAGGGCATTTGCGCGTGCGTCAAGAGACACCAAATGTAAATGTAAGCCAAATATTTTTATCACTCACTTTCTGGGACGTACCACGGTTTCTAAGAAACCTAGATACTTCCAACACTTCCACTCGACTGAATCATCTTTCACGTCGGACCCCGATGACGTTATCCTCAATTTCTCTTTCGAATATCTCTGTCTTATTGACCGCCATCTTGATTTTACTTCTTCAACTAAAAAATATTTGTGAAAATCCTTGAGTGTACCTATATTATAAAAGGTAAAGTACATACCGTCTGTCTCCAGAATGTTGGCGATTGAATGCCAAACATTTTCTTGTTTCTCTTTATTTCTAAAATCGCACCTTGTTTTATCATACAGCAATCTATTTCTTTCCACTAGTGATATTAATTTCAAATCATCAATCGTCATGATGATTATTCACAAAAGAAAACGTATGTAAGAAAACACTTGATTAAAATTGGGCTCAATAAAAAATTAATACAAACAAATCAACTATGTTACCATACTCCCAAATCTAAATTTCTTTTTTCAGGTTAGGTATTGTAAATAGAAAGGATTCTTTTTAACAAAAACAAGAGCAGAGTGAAACTGGTAGCGAATTCTCGCAGCGAGAACGATTACGCACTAAACTTCATTCCAAGCATAACCAGGATCTAATAGATATGAAGTCCAAGCATAATCAATATATTTTAGAGTATTGTGATTCATTTTTTAGCAGATATTACTCTTAGAGCTGAAATCAACGTTGTGTTATGTCAAATGACATTACGATCATGACATAACCTATGTGACTTGTTTCATAAGTTTTAATAGGTCTCAACATAATGACATAATACAGACATAACATAACATGAGCAATGTGACCGTAGCTTTAAACAGGACTTTATTACAGATATTCTGGTTTTTAGAGTAAACTATAATTCATTTTAGTTGAAAACGGTCCTAGGATTCTTATGGGACTATGATTTAAGCCTTCTGATTGACCAAAATCCACATTAGCACTAAAATCGCTCTTTGCTATCTGTCAGTCGTTCATCAATTATCATAAATAAATGTGTGCAGCTCGAAATTTTACGTTTGTATATATTCAGGTAATATGTGGATATATTTGATGCTTTTATTTCTTGAATTCATTTCCAGCAAGATTGTTTTGAATTTTACATTCAATATGAGTGAATCGTGTTCGCTTTTCGGCCATTATCAGAAAAATTAAATCATAGTCCCATAAGAGCCCTTGGCTAGAACTTGACTGAAACGAACTAAAGATATAAGATTCAATTTATCTAAAAAATATTTTTTGTACAGTATATCAGTTATTGATATTTTTGTGAGATCTACCGGATATTGGTTTCATCCAGCTGCAACACTGACTAAATTTCTGTTAGTTTCGCTGTGCTATGACAAATCCAGAGAGGGATAAACTGAATATCGTATTATTTGATCTCATGCAAAATGAACCCCATCAATATTAGCGATTTTTCTAAATTTCTAAGGCTGTGCCTGATGTAACATTTCAAAATCTAGGATTTATGACTTAACACACAACGATATCTGTAATCAAAATATTGAGCTAATCATGTTGCTAATATTCAGGTTTAGGCAATTAAATTGAATGGTTTTTGATACCTTGTTGTGAAGGAACGGTTAAAGTATTTTAACAAATTTGGGGGAAAATTGATATTTTATTAAGTAAAATTTACAAAAACCCTATTAATGGCTAAATATCATATCTGTAGATGTCCAGCACTCTCTTCTATGCAGATTATAAGAAAGTACCGAAAGTGCTTCTATGCATTGTTAAGTTTTTTTAGATCTTGAAGTGTAAGAACGTTTTCAACAAAAAAGTCTATAGTATATTCCAGTTAAGAATGGACTTGGTGGCGCTCCGGAGCCAGCCCGTTTCACACATACAAAATAGAAATTTGAGTTTCGAGTGCTATTTTTGAATTATAAAAATAGTTTTGATTCATGCAGAGCATACTTCACTATTGAACAGTTACTTAGAGTTATTGCATACAATATAACGTCAAAATTGAATAATAAATATACTTACTTATCTTCACCCACTGTTAAATTTTTTTCGCTATTGTAAACTTAGTTTGCGTTCTGACCAATCAAATAGCTGAAATCGTGAACTCTATCCAACTCCCAAGTCCATTCTTAACTGAAATACACTATAAATTCCGTCAAAATATAAGACTTTACTGCGAATATTCGTTGATTTTATCAGACCAATTAGCAATAGTAGGTGAAACTTTGAAAATCAATATATGAATAATTAGTTTTTTGACAAACGTAACATTAGTAATGTACTAATGTTAGAGCACTAAAAACATAGGTATTATCATCCGCCATTTGGTGTCCTGTCAATAAAAGAAAGCATATGTAAACCAATGTAAACATTACAGGAAATGCGTTGTTTGACGAGGATAAAATGTTGTAATAACTTGAAAAACTAAAGAAAATAGTATCGGAGTGACTCATTAATGTGCCGAATGATTTATCATCATTATTAGCGGCAATTGTGGATGTGAGATTCACAGACGAATTATAAGTATTTCATATAAAAGTACGTATACTCAGTCAAAATTTCCATTTAAAGTTATGATCAGATTAAAATTTTGATTGAAATTATCTCAGTTCATTTTAATATATATTTTTATCTTAATTTTTAGACGCGATCATAGAACCTAACCTCAATTTCAAGCAATAATTGATCAATATATTTATTTATTATACACAGGTGCCTATTATATAAAATATATATTATATATTTACATATATAAGAATATTATAAGTATAAATAATATATCAATTATTTCTTTGATAAGTAAAATATTACGAACTCACAATTTTTTATAAAGACATGCGATATAAAAAATTGCAAATAGTGGACTTCCATGTTTTTTATTCCTTGGGTGAGAGCAGTAAAATAATGAATCTTCCAACAAATATGCATAAAAGTTTTTCTAGGAAAGTTAAAGATTACAAAGTTTGAAGATAAACAATAGAGTTTTACATATTTAGAGATCCCGAAATGCAATGATTCGTCAGATTGTTTTTAAAAATTGTATTACAGAATATAAATTAAAATCCATAATGATATTCTGAGTATTTAATATTACTCTTATGTATATGACTGAAAACCGAATAATTTGATTCAACATTTGAAAACTGAAAATTCTAAATTGAAGCATGTAATTTGATAACAAATAGTACATCATGCCTAAAATAAATAGTTTGATAGACTCCGATATTATTTTATCACGTTTCTTACCTAAAGATTAAACTATTTCGACTCAATCATCGCGTTTCCTGCACTGTTCACATAAGCTAAAGCGCTTTCTAAGACACAAAATGGCGGATGATAATACCACGCCGGTGAAACGCTATGCTATCTCCCTATACCAGCTGTGTCTCAATATCTTATCGCGTTAGAGAGAGAGGTTAAGTGTGTGTGATGGAAGATAGTAGGCATCTTTCTCAATGCATTTAGCATTTGCCACTATTGAGTTTGCAGCTAGTTTTGTGATTTGAAGCCTGGAATTCTTAATTATTTAACTTTAGAATGAGAAAAAAGTGTTTTAGTTCCAATTGCAATAGTGGGTAGCTAAGTTGTAAGGAGAAAATATCTATTTTTAGTGCTCCGAAGGACGAAAAGACATTAATGAAGTGGAGACGAGTAGTACCGCGAAAAGATTGGTTATTTTCATTTAATTTATCTTCTTTTTGTGATATTTTCAGTTATTATTATTGTTATCTTAAGTATTTATTTGGGAATATGTGAATGAAAAAAGTGATGTATATGATACTTTTCACTATTTCTTTTAATAATACTTCCTATGTCAATCAAATGCTTATGAATAATTATCTCTAGTAACGTGAGACACCTGGCTTATTTTGAAATTTATATCATTGATATTGAAGAAAGTCAAGTATAAAAAATCTAACACAATTTATTAATTTCAACTACCTCTCACTTTCTTCCGAAAAAATGAACTATTCCAAAAATAGAATAAGTTAGTATTTGAAAATGATTTTCAATCATAAATTAGTCGGGTGATAGCAGGATGTATGAAAATCGTGATAATTAAAAAAAATTTAAAAATATTTATACAGAATTTGAAATCAAAAATAAATTATTTTACATCAAAATTCTGAAAAATGTAGATTATTATCTATCAATTTGACATGGATGTTTTGGGTGTCAATTTATTTGAGTAAATCAAGACTTTTCACAAAATGCGCATTTGTTCCTTTGCTGGAAATAGAAGGAATTTCTGTATTTATCTGATGTAGATCCATGATTTTTATTTTGAAAAATTATAAAAAAATCATTTGATTTGGAACAAATATAGCTTGATCAATAATAAATAAACTAAAAATTTAAAGTGATTGTCTAGAGTTGTTCCATGTTAATACATGCCTACTATCTTCCATCTCTCTCTTCGTTCTGCGATAAGATTCTGTGCCGTGTACGAGCGCTTCGTTTCAACTCCTATATATATTATACTTCGTGGATAATACTCATGTATTTAGAGCCTTACTAGCAAGCTATAGGGAACGAGCGCAACCACCAGAGGTCTCGCCAGTTATATGTAAAATGGCGATAGAATCGTGATATGCATTCACTTTATATGTTAGATTAACAGTGCGCTGCAAAAATCAAAGACTACCAATAGAGACAGTGACCTCTAATCATATATTAGAGGTCACTGAATAGAGAGAAGATTTGACAGTACAATGTTACCAAAATTTACAAGGTTTCACATCAACACAAGAGCGCTCCAAGCGGTGCCGTGCACGTACTAATTCTGAAGCGCGTAATTTGAATTTTACTAATTTATATAATATTCAAAAACATAGTAAAATTTAAAATCAACCAGAATTTCGTTCCAAATATATACATATATTTTCGCATATAAATAAATTACATATGAATATTGGGAAAAATGTGAAAAATACGGAATACTATAAAAACATGTACAAATAGGAACAAAATATATGTGTAAATAACATTAGATATTTTTTAAACGTGTGTCTTACAATGTTTTATCTTCGATCGTCCTAATATTCGTAAAAAAGTCACAGATATTAGAAATTGAGCTGCTTTCGTTGAAGTTGACATAAATGTTCTTGTGAATTTGAGTTTAAAATATCAAGTTCAAAATGCAAACAACTGTCACTTTTCATACGATCGTAAATGAAAACTAAATTGTTTACTACAAAAGAATATGAAACACACAGAAAAGAATTACAAAAAATATTAAGAAAAAATTATCTACAATAATTGACAAAAAAACTCTTAACAACGTCGTTATTTTTTACTGTATCTATTTTTCATGGATGTGAGTTACGTTTTCAGAACAAAAGAACTGAAAACATGAATTACATTCATAATTTATCAATTTTTGAATTAAATATCCAGAGGTTGTTTGAATATCTATCTCTGATGCTACAGCATCCATGCAAGTGGTCTGGGGAAGAACACATGGGATAGGATCATTGGAAATTGGGGATATCTGAAAAGATTCTAAATCAGATTGATTTTGCATTCACAGGATAGTAGAATTCGGTAATCCTTACAATTCGAACCGATACTACACCTAACAATATTATTTAAAATAGCAGTCTTGTATGCATCGACGAATTTTGAAGTTGATGGTCGAGAGTTTCCTCCACACAGGCCTAGGTGGAATATTTTCAACGTCTCTGTGCTCCTCGGTGATATCGATTCAAGTAAGTTCGATTTCAGCTGGTTCGATTCTAGCTGGATTGATTTGAGCTGGTTCGATTCGTGAAGTATCGGGTGCATCTATAATATACGTGCATTTTATCAGAACTTTTGTTATTTTTACTGTGATAGGAGAAGTCTTACCTTGAATACGCACAAGACGAGGTATCTGACCCACGTTGAGACGTTGTTCCAATTCATTATTATCAAAATGCAGCTCACAAACTTGATAGCCACGATCAATCAGTTGCTGGTAGCTCAATTCTCTCAGCTCATTCCAAATCATATTCGCTAACCATTTGTTCCTCAAAGCCTCTGCACGTGGAAAGCAGAACAGGCTTACTCTTTCCTCCATAGGCAGGGAGTTGACCAGCTGCACGCAGAACTTTTTTTTTCTAGAAATATTACAGATAGAATAGTTTGTTTATTATGACATTAGGTATATTTCATACTAAAATTTTTATGATGACACATTATTTTGTTACATTAGTAATGACAAATATATTGAGATCATATCAAATATTGATAATTATATACTTACAAGATTTTCTCTACTTGGCATCACTAATAAAATCAATGGTGTCACTCCCACAATAATATTAAATAATGTAATACACAATACATGACACAATACACTGGCGTTTGCAAAGACAGCGGACAGAAGTAACAGCCTTCTCAATTTTCAAATCCTGGACATTTTGGTGCCATACTAGCGCCATGGCAAGTGTGCGGTGCCGTGCAATAACTAACACTCACTAACACATACGCAAACTTTGTATTTTTCTTTCCATAAGAGTGACACAGGCCTGGCAAAAATATTCCAATCATATATGTTTATCTGTATTGAAATTTTTAATTTTTGTGTGAAAAATCCTATAAATATAATATAAAATATAGTTAAGAAATATTTTATAATAGAAAAACTACTATGAAGTCCAGACGATATTATTCGGTACCACAGTGCTGTAGTTATAAGAGTTAATAAATAAGTATATATCGATTTCCAACATCATCTATCTTCCGAATGCAGTGGCAAAAAATTGGAAACAAAAAATCGAATATCATATCATTTTAGTGTTTTTTACTCCTTTAAAACTAGATTCTTTGAAATCAAGAAAAAATAAATAAAAAGAATCTAATTCATCCAATAAATTAGCAATTACAAGCATAGCAAAAAATGGTTCAGATAACGGAAAATCAGAATAATAATTAGATTACATGTATATGAATTTTCATGCATTTGAACAAATTCTATTCATTTTTGTTGAAGCATCTCTTAAAAAATATTTCAGGATTCAGGAAACAAAATGTGCGGAGCTAAGTGAAAATTTATTAAAAATTCTAATTGTATTGCTCAAAATAAGATAAATTACCAGAAGTATTTTTGTCCAGAGTAATTTAGGCAACTATGGAAAAACAAAAAACTTATAAAATCAATACTTAAAAATTACACTAGCTGTACACTAGAATGAACATCAAACTTTTTAATGTTCATTACTTGCGTCCAGAATGTATTGGATAATGAATAGCTTTTAAAAATGTACGATGTGCCATGAAAATCTTGAATATTTCGATTTTTTGAAACTATTTAAAACAACTGAAAAATGAATTGAATAATGTAGTAAACAACATTAAATTATGATCTCAACTAAGATCTTCATTTTAGACACTATGCAAAAAATATCATGTTTTAATAAGGTTGGCGATATTGAATGAAGGAGCCACCTTGTTTCAAATAACCATTTTAATTTATAAAATGTCTTATTTTATTGATATTTGTACAATTTGTCTCGAACATTCGAAAAATCTTGTAAGATTGAAGTCTCAAGATGAAAGTTTTGAGAATAAACAGAAAGATATTCTATCTGAATATGTATGTAAACAACATAACCTAAAATTATTATCAGTACTATAAGTATTAATTATTGCAGGAGCACGACTCAAATATTCCAAAACATATTTGTGCCAAATGTGGAGATAATTTGAAAAGAGGCCTTGAATCTAAACAAAGAAGTTTACAAAATATGATAATTTACGAAAATTATGCTCAACAAATAATCACCAAAAATGGCTCTTACAAATATTTGTCTGTTATCATACGTCCTGATTTTGTGTACAAAGCAGATATATTCGATAGAAATGATAGAAATATTCCTCAATCACAAAATAAAATTGATATAGATGTACTTAATATTGAAGAAGTTACGATTAAAGAAGAAACAAACGAAGAGTTTGTAATAAGCGCCGAATATGAATCACTATTGCATGAGATTAAAGAAGAAAAATTTGAACCTGATAACACTTTCAATCCAAATAAAGTTATAAAACAAAATGCGCGAATATTAAACGATTCTGTTTCACCGTTGTTTAAAAACGGAAATTTTAACAAACAAGGTGAAAAGGAACTGTACAATTGTCATGGAATATATCTTGAAAAAAAAACGTTGAACAATTCTATACGATTAGATAGTATCCAGAAATATAAATGTCAAAATTGCCAAACAAAATTCAATAATTATGAAAGTTTGAGTTTACATGAGCAAAAATATCATGATAAAAAACACAAATGCAAAATTTGCAACAAATCATTTAGATGGTTATTGAATTTAAATAAGCATAAAGTTGTACATACTAATGAGAGACCATTTACTTGTGAAGTTTGCGATAAATCATTCAAACGATCACAAACTTTAGAGGAACATAAATCAATACACACAGGTGAAAAACCATATACTTGTGAAATTTGCAATCAATCATTCAGAAAATTATATCATTTGAAAGAGCATCGTTCGATTCATAGTGATGAAAAACCATTTACTTGCGAATTTTGCAACAAATCATTTAGACGACTGTCTAATTTGAAGCAACATAAACTTGTACACACTGGTGAAAAACCATTTACTTGCGAAGTTTGCAATAAATCATTTAGACAACTAAATAATTTGAAGCAACATAAACTTGTACACACTGGTGAAAAACCATTCACTTGCGAAGTTTGCAATAAATCATTCAGCCTATTAAAAAGTTTGAAGCAGCATAGATTTCTACACACTGGTGAAAAGCCATTTTCTTGTGAAGTTTGCAACAAATCGTTCGCGCAGTCAGCGTATTTAAATAGTCATCTTACAACACATACTGATTCAAAGCCATTCACCTGTGAAATTTGTAATAAATCATTCAAACAATTCCAAACTTTGAAAAAGCATAAAATTATACACACTGGTGAAAAACCATATAATTGTAAAGTCTGCAATCAATCATTCAGGCAGTTGGCTCATTTAAAACGACACTTTAACACACATGTGAAAAACTCTTTGGTTCGTATACCCACCTCTTGAAAAGTTCGCTACTTCAGCAAAAATTTTAATAAAAAAAGAGCGCTATATGATAAAACATGAGATGGTAAGAGAAAGTGCAAGATTTTTCGGGAAGTAGTGCGATTTTAAGAGGTGAGAATATGGACCTTTGTTTTGAAGTGTGCCATAAATCATTCGAATAGTTGGATAGTTTTTACACAATGGTGAAAACTGAAAAACCATTTACTTGTGATTTTGCGAAACAGACACAGAAACAATTTCAAAATTAATCGGAACATGAGAACATTTAGTTAAGTCTAAAAAATAATATATTAGTCTCGGTTTTTACACCATCATCAGAAGTACTACCTTATTGTAATACTTCTGATGATGGTGAAAACCAAAATACTTATTTATGAAGTAACTACTTTATTCCTGAGATTTTTTCAGAATTTTTTATTTCAAAATTTTGGAAAACAAGTTTTATGTGTAAAATTTTCTTTCAAAAAATTGTTCTATTTACATCATATATATACTACTTTTTCACAGTTTTTACTATAATTTTTTTATAATTTTTAATCTGGTTCTTCTTTTTTTGAATTATTCTTGTATTAATTGTATTCATGTTGGTGATAGAAGTTATAATTATTATTATTAATCTGGCTGATTTTTGAAGCCTCACGAAATGTAAGTAAATAATGTTAGAATTTCTTTTGTAACTTACATTATCATTTATATTGTAGTGTCCTGATGAAGGTATAAAAATATACCGAAAGCTAGACAACTTCTACTTATTACATTGCCCGAAAAACTGAACCGGAAATACCCAATAAATTTCCAAATTCTATATATATATATATATATATATACATATATATATATTTTTTTTTTTTTTTGTACGCAGGTGAAAAGCCACATACATGTATAGTTTGCAATCAATCATTCAGAAAATTAACAACACCGTTTGACACACGCCGACGAAAAACCATTTACTTGCGAAAGAAATAAATCATTCAGACAAGTGTATAATTTAAGGCGAGTGTCTTAGTCTTAGTGTAGCATGGCTTGATAAAAACTCTCATTTCATTTTGCCATTTACTTCCCTATCATACCACTTAGAAACCTAATTCAAAAACATTTTGAAAGAAATAGAGTGTTTACACACAAATCTCACCTTACTTTTTTAATACTATTACCCATTTGTTGAATAATTGTTGCAAAAGTTACAACAAATTGCTGTATTTCAAATCCAGTTTTACGCGATACTGAGAATCAATTTCAAATTTCTACTTCTGAGCCCGTGTACAGAATTTCGTGAACTTCAAACACTGTTTTTTTGAAAAAAATTCTTAGTGTATATTTTGAGTTAGGGCGGCTGCACAATAGCCCGAGAACGGGAACGGCAACGGAAACTAGAACGGGAATAAACTTGAACAGTGTATTTTGTATGTACACATGCACAATAAGATTCCTGGAACGGAAAGACCAAGGTCGGCCGGGAATGAAAACGGTAAAGATGGTCAAGATTTTTAATTCCATAATAGTCTTAGTGAAAATTCGAATATTTTGTTAAAATTTGTCCACAGCGAGTGGCGACACTAAGTGAGAGAATTAAGTCCCATTCCCACCTCTATCATAATCATAAGTCGTAATCATAATCATGGTCTCAGGAAATTCGACCGTTTCCAGCTCTTATCATAATCATAATATTTTGTTCACAATTAAATCTAAAAAGTAATGAAATATATTCAAAATGATGATTAATTAAATTTTACTGTTATACAGAAATGATACTACTTTGCTTAGGAAACAAATAATATGTTGAATAACAAATAATAAATAATAAATGCATATATAAAATATACTCAATTGTATGTGAACATACCATAACTCTTTAAAATATGGAATAACATATATGAAATAAATCATATTTTATATAGAATTATTTTAAAAGCTGTAAAATATCCAGAAATATTTAAAACAATATTATTTTAATTTATTTGAGAAAATATCGTGATAAATAGTGATTTCTAGATCACTGAATCCATCAACTTCATTTTGATTTTGACATCTTGGTTTTTGTTTGCTTTGTGTTGTGTTTGATAATTTGATTTCTATTCACATTTTTATATCTATAACCTTTCTTTCAATGACAAAAATCATATACCTATTGGCAAATAAACATAAGCGATACTCTATCTAGTGGCAGAATTTCAAACTAGTGAAGTTAGGATAGATTTGGCGGGCTACATATATAATATACATGAGCTTATAATCAAATCAATAAATCATATTATATATTCGGTTATTTAATTAGTATTCATAAAAAACATATATGACATAATAATTCTGAATGATTTTAGCAAAAATTCATCAAAAATTTTGTGTAAATTGATTGAAATTTCAAATACAAAAATTTACCATGGAGGATTATGCGTAGTAGTAATGACTGATGAAGCCATAGCCTACGCTGTCTGAGAGTTGATATAATAAGGCTGTTATTTCGTTTTGTTGTACTTTTTACTTTTAAATTGAAAAAGAAGATAGAATCCAAAGTCTTAGAGTTTTTCAAAATCTTTTCTTTTTTGCAGGACATTTCAGATATTGCAACTGGTGAATATTTTTGTCTGGATTTTTTCCTATTTATCCAGGTATACTTTACAAATACAAATTATCTACAAATAATTGATAGATTTTTTGAAACAACAAACAGTGCAACTAATAAGTACTAATCTAATGTTTATTTAACAAAATTAAAAGGCATTCTCGAGCCACTTCAACTTTTCAACACATGGTACACAATAAAAAAAACTGCAGTCATATGCTTGCAACTGTCGCTGTTTTCTGCTTTGCAAGAACAACTCATATTCTCAATCTCCAAGGCATCATATTCATTACAATTCAATTCTCCTTCAATTTCATACGGATTCTCAAGCACTTTTGATGTTTATATGCAAGAGCATGCAAAAATACTCTCTTGTCACTATCATCATTTAATTTTCGACAGAATAATATAATGTCAAGCATTTACTAGCTCTTCAACCCCATTTACACAGCGTGACTGACATTTGCATCAAAATATTCTTGAAGTTTCAATATCATCATCTAGAAATTAAAGGTTAAGTTCAATTTAAAAATATGAATTAAATATAAATAAACAGATGGAATAATTCACTTGCCTGGTACTTACGAACAATATACTTTTAAAAAATATCCATGAAAAAGTAAATCTTTATTTCATATTCACGATTTTTATCTTTAAAAATCGTAAAAAGCCCATTTAAATACATGTAAACTTCAAGTTTATCCTAACTTAGTTAGTTCAAAAATATCCGCTGCGGCGCTGCGATCTTAAATTTATTTGCCAATAATGAAACCAGCAACGATTCCATGAAATGAAATAGCGCTACATATATCCATCTCTTTCTATTTATGATTACGACAAAAAGTTTGGGCTCGCCAAACTTTTATGATTACGACTTAAGACTTACGACTTAAGACTTATGATTAAGACAAGAGCAGGAAACGCTCCAATGTTTTCGCGTTTGTCAAACTCTCAAGGTTACGACTTAAGACTTAAGACTTATGATTATGATAGAGGTGGGAATGTGACTTTTAGGAGTTAAATAGAACTCCGCCTTTGGGTTTATGGCACTACCTGCTAGAAACTGGTTTTCAGCAAACAATGCAGATTCACGAAATCTTTAGTTTCAAAACTAAAAATTCAATATTGAACAAGAAATCTCGAACACTTGTTATACTCTTTTCGTGTGCTCTGTGTGAAAAAAGTTTATAATTTTCTAAAAGTACTTTGAAAGTATAACATTTCTTCAATAATAATTATTCAGTAGCCCATAGTTTCATTATATCTGAGAATATAACATTTTAACATTGCTTCAATAAATTGTTCAGTAGCCAATAGTGTCTTGTTTATGTTTTGTAGATTACAAAGTTTAGAAATAAGAAGTTCTTTTGTAACACGTGCACTGAAAGTATCCTATTACTGAACTGCTATCAGCTTCGAAAGCTCTCAATTCTAAATCATAGAATTGTCGTTTATTGGTATTTTTTAAAATTTCAAAGTTATCTGTCAAGTTGACATTAGATGAAAAAAAATGTACAATGAGATATGTTTGTCAAAGTGTTTGCATTTGTTGTGAACATGAAAGCATAGGAAATGTGAAAAACAGAATATAATATCAATCTAAAAAATAAGTCGTGCAAGCTATTTTCCCCAGAATGAATTTGCGGGAAATGTCATTGCAATTGCAAAGGAAATTTGTAAAATCAAAAATAGGGCTCACTAACTAATAGGAACCCAAAGACATGCGCATGCGCGTAATTCGTACGTGTTGCTTTAGTCAGTGGCATTCAAACAGAGTGCATTCCATCTAAATACGTACAAGTGTGTGCCTCGCGGACAACAATCACCATTTTACTGCCTTCCAATCCTAGTTGGCTTAAAAAGCTCGGTTTAGGTTATGTTTCGGTTGTTTTTATTTAAAACAAAAAAAACATACATTTTCTTTGTTTCAATACTAGTTTACACCGTTTTAGTGCCACTAGAAAATTTCTGTGCATGCTGATACCGCCATCTCTTTGTGACTTTTGGAACTTCCTTGGGTTCCTATTCCCTTAGTGTACCAAAAATAGTATATAGTATGTACACTTTGAGCTTCAAAGTTTTTCTGACTCGATAGAAATTCGGATATAGGTATCTAGTTGATATTAAAGATACTGTCACGTGGAATGTACTTGAGAAATTTGAAAAATGGTAACTCAATTTTTCGCAAATAACTTGAAAACTAAGGATTTTCACGGTATTTGTAATATTGAGGAAAACTCTTTTCTCCAACACTGTTTTGGAACTTGCATATTCCATAACCAAAAATTATGTTGGGAGGAATGACATTCCAAAAAATCGTTTAGGATGATTCCGTATGCCGTTTAGAATGATTCTGTAAGCCTTTAGAATCATTTCGACGAATCAGAAGCTGTTAGTTTGGCCACTACCATGGTTACTTCCTAACAATTCAAGTATTCATATCTGGATTTGACGTTTGACATTTAATAATATTTTAAGTTTCCTCTGAGTGAGTTTCCAAAACCTTGTTAGAGAAAGTATAGTCTACAACATGTTTGGAATGGCGTATTCCACACTCGCGAACCGTAATCCTCGCCTTTTCGCTCGTTTGGAATAAGGGCCATTCCAATACTTATTGTAGAATATACTATTCTTTTGATTGCATTTTTACTTCCGTGGCCTATAATTTAATAGGGGAAGTATTGAAATCGTGATTTTTTGACAATTCAAGATTTTATATTTAAATTTTTGATCAAAAATCTAAGTTGAAGTTCATAGAGAACTTTTTTCAACCAGTGATACTTAAACTTAATTGATGGAACTTTTCAGTTTTTTGCGTTTATTTTATAAATGGTAGTATTTATCATAAAATATGAAATAACCAAAACTAATCTTTGAATAATTTGGCACAACATTCATTAGCAACATTTCTCTAAATTATTGGTGATTCATTTGTTATTATCGAAATTTTAATTATTATAGAATTCGTTATATTTTTTTGCAACATTCGTAGATATTGAGAAAGCTTTTGACAGAATACAGAGGGAGAAGATGTAAAGAATCTTAGAAGAGAGGAAAATAGATAAAGAACTATTACAAGCAATTGAAAGCATTTACAGAAGAACAACAAATTACATACGAACAGGAAACGAAGTATCAGAAGAATTCACAACCACCCAAGGACTACGACAAGGGGGAGCTCTGAGTCCGATATTATTTATCATATATCTAGACAATATCATGAAGAGAACAAAGAACAAAACAAAGGCAATTGAAATAGGACATTACAAACTTGAAAGAATTACTTTGACAGAATGTGCATTCGCAGATGATCTTGCAATTTTCGCTAAAAGTGAAGAAGATATGCAGCATAACTTGAATGTGTGGGATGAAGAACTGCATAAACATGGAATGAAGATCAATATAGAAAAAACAAAGATCATGGTAATAGCCAAAGAAAATATAGCAACTAGTGTATCACTTAATGGAAAGACGATAGAACAAGTAGAAACGTTCACATATCTAGGAGCTGCAATAAATAGTAAGGGAAGTATGGAGCCCGAAATTAATAAGAGAATCCAGGCGGCGAATAAGAATTACTATGCTATGAACAAAGTAATCCTAAATAACAAGCATATTTCAAAAACCACAAAAATGGCTGTATATAAAACAATATACCGACCAACACTAATCTACGGAAGTGAGACTTGGGTCCTTGATCAAAGAAGTCAAAGTAAAATACAGGCGACTGAGATGAGGTTTTTGAGAAGGATAGAAGAAGTTCGAAGAATTGACAAAGTAAGAAACGAAGAAATAAGACGGAATCTACAGACCGAAAGTATACAAAATACAATAGATAAAAGACAGCTTGCATGGTATGGCCACATAATAAGAATGCCAGAAAACAGACAAGTTAAACAAGTGTGGAATGCAAGATACCCAAAGAAAAAAGGAAGAGGCAGACCAAGAAAGAATTGGGAAAGTTCGATACAAGAAATATTGAAAAAAAATTGCATCAATAATAACGAAGCAAAGAAAAAGGCTTTGGACAGGAAGCAATGGAAAGAAATAATTCAAAAATTAAATTAAATTAAAGAACTAATAATCTCGACACCCGAAAGGGTAACAGAGATTTAAATAGATAATAATAATAATAATAATAATATATTTTTTTGAGCCACAGAAACAATGAGTATTATTATCACTCATATTTTGACATCACATGCAAGCGTTCGTCAATTGATTTTTAAAATAAGTAATTTTGCTCTATCGTATTTGGTATCAAAATAAAGCTCTTGTGGAGGTAATGCTACCAGAAGTGTCAAAAAGGATATTTTAACGATTATCAATTGTCTCTATCACAAATCATTTACATGATGTCTACTTTGGTATCAATTTTAAGCTGTCGGGAAGATAGGCCTAGTGAATACCAAAATTAATAATTAAGTAGTGTAACCCACATTATCATCTTCAGATTACATGCACTTCCGGCGGTCAAATGTCTGAGCTGTATATTCCAATTAATTGAAAACCTCAAAAATCTATACGAAAGAACTCTTTATTCACAAGAATACTTATTATGTGAGGACTAGAAAATAACTGCCATCTGTCACTGTTGTCACTTTAACGACGATCAAATAACATAACTGTCCGTTTCAATGAATTAATGATCCCGTAATCTAGATGAAGACTCTTCATTTTCAAAAATACTTATTTTGTAAGGATTAAAATATAACTGCCATCTGTTACTATAACAATGACTGCTGTCATTTTGACAATGACGGCTACCACTTGGACAATGCCAGCTGTCACTTTGACAATAACGCTGTCACTTTGACAATGACAACTGTCACTTTGACAATGACAATTGGCACTGACACTTTGACAATTGGTACGACACTCTAAATTCATGATACAATGATGAAACTTACCATAAAATTTATGATCGGGAAAAAACTGTGAAGGCCACAGCAGATTTGGATATTTTCATAATAGATTAATAAATGCGGATTTGAAAATTAATTTTCAAGATATCAATAATAATACTTTCTTGTCTTGTCTTGGAAAACAGAAAATACTTCTTGTCTTTTAATTTCAAGACAAGATCAAGATTATTTCCTGATTCTTGTGTAACACTAGAAATAATTGGCATTTTATCTTTCAAAAGATTTATGACTTTTGAGAACGTCCCTTTTCGTCATAAAATAACCAATTGTGGGGTACGTACAAAACCCTTGAAAGCTGCGACATACGTATTAGACAGTTAGCATTGCTCACTGCAATGACGTATATCGAGTGCTTACTACTTACTAGGGAACGCCCTAACACACCTACTTTTCTTCTCCCCCCTTTACACTTGCAAGAACGGAGATGGTACAGGATTGCAAGACACTCGCCTTAAAGCAACATAAACTCACACACACTGGTAAAAAACCATTTATACACTCTGGTGAAAAGTCGTATAATTGTGATGTTTGCAATCAATCAAGACAGTTAACTCATTCAAAACAAGACATGAAAAACTATTTGTTTTGAAGTTTGCCATTAATCTTTCAAATATATGGATAGTTTTTATGCAAACTGAAAAACCATTTACTTGTGATATTTGCAAAGCAGGCATAAATGGTGTTGCTAGACTCGATAAATGAAATCAGTAAGCGAAGCAAGTGAGAAATAGGCTTTAACTCGACTCCTGGCACTTGACGTCCTTAAGAGACGTTTTTAATAAAATGTAGTATTGGACTCCTGTGAAATGTGTCACTCAATATAAATAGTCATTCGCCTTCCAAGTTTTCTCTTACGACTTGACTCTTGAATCAATACTACTTGCACTGTATGAAGTAGTAGGTTTTGGAAAAGTTTTATTTGTTTCTTTATTTTTTTTTAATCATCAATGCAGCATCATTATAACTTCAAATGAGTTTTCACATCATGTCTCAAACGGCGCTTCTTGTATTAGATGGGCATATGAAATCTAATGATATAAAATGAAAATAGTTGACAAATTATTAAATTATTCAACCTGAAATACTAGCCACAAAATAAAACATTTCCATTATATATGAATATAATGAAAATATGATATATTACTTATCAAATCATTGCCAGGGCTTCGCTGGTCATAAGGGCGAGATCGGGTGGCGCCCAACTGGGAAACGCTGTCAAAGGCGCCATTGGTTCTAACTACAACCTATTATTGTAACATGTTTTTTTACTTGTATATAAAAAAACTTGTTCGATGTAAAATCGCAGATCGTTATTCCCCCATAATTTTCCTATAAAATAACATTTTATTTTAGTCATCTGTTATTTGTTTATTATTAAAGAGTGGATGTCATAAGACTACGTTTATTGCACGAGTCCAAGCTCAGAACTCTAGCCGCAGTACGGGAAGTATTCTTAGCTCTGAAGGACGGCTGATTATGTATACTATACATATTATATGCAATATAGTAATTTTAATAAAATATATATAAAAATTAATTTTAAATCATATTCATTTCTAATACTGATTTTTACTATTACCAGAAGCGACACTTCCTGCTTTTAATCTATAGTACTCTGGTTCGCTGACCTTCGACATTTAAATTCATTTGCAGGCTGAAGCGAGAAGCTTGAAATGGTATCGAATAAACATTTTCATCATAAGAAAATAACAATTGACAGTTTATATCACTTTATCTTTTCAATATAAGGATAATTTGAAATGGTGAATCTTGTAGCAATATGCTTGATGCAAACTTTCATATACAAAATTCACAGTGATGTCAAATTAATTCACATATAATTAGAGCTAACGTATAAAATTAGCAACATGGTTATAATAATTTTTTTTTTTTTAATCAAAATTAAATTTTACATATTTACATACGAATTTGTTTAGCCCGCCTCACACACTTGTTTCATTGATGGTTTTCCTGCTTGGAGTTGTGCTAGCTACCGGGCTTGTATCTATGATAGAAAATGACAGTCACTGCTGGTTTTTGTACATGGTTTTCGTGATAGAACGTGTGCTATTTTTCATGCTTGTTTGATGGATTCAAACGGTGACCAAGAGAAAGCTAGCTCCTAGTCACGTGAGTATAAAATGTGACGTTGACATTTAATTTCAAAAAAATGTCACATTTACTCTTCGTTATTTTTCAAGAAAAGTGATCCTAGATGCATTAAATTTCTGGTGAATTGACATCTGTTGGCTTAATTTAAAATTTAGCAGCTACATTTCATTCTGAATAATAACGATAATTTCTGGCGCCGTACGTGTATCGAAAAAATCTGCTAATCCAACCTAGCATCGTGTGAAGCCAATATCGCATAGCACCTATCACAATGTCCAGCGGCGCAACCAGCTAGGAACCCATCAGCGTAACCAAGTAAGAAATCTAGCAGCGAAAAAAGTATCGTGTGACGTAGGCTTTACTTAATTTTTTTATTGACTGATATTCATTTTGTTTTTCACATTTTTAGTGCTATCAGATTAACAGCAAATCCAAACACTATACGCTATGTCAGTAGCGACGAACGCGACTCCATGCGGTAGAAAGAAGTTATAAGCTCTTTACTAATACTGACTGGAGCTGTCAAAACAAATATAAAAGAGCATAAAGCCAAACTGAATTTTTGAGGCAAATAAATATGGTAAATCCTTTGAAAAAGTGGAAATCATCGGGACAAGGTTTAAATTGTTGTGTTCCTGAGTGTTTGCACACACAATTGCGCAATGGTGAACTAAAATTTTATTTATTTCCGAATCGCGAAAGGCGTAAGAAACTGTAAGAAAGTTATCTCCTCAGTTTGCTTCCATGCAATAGTACATACTATCAATCCTTGCACTCTTATGATATTTATCAATTGTGCTGGATGATTCCAAATCATTGGCTGGTCAGTCTTGAAGCAGATACTTTTTGTGTTAATTTATATGCAAACTGCAGCTGCATGTTTGCAGTTGCAACTAATATCAACAACTTTTCGACCTAAATTTACCTGTTTTAATAAATTTTTACAGCATTCATGTAAAAAAACACAGACTTATTAGCAAACTTTAGAAATGAGCAGTTAGTGTTTTTAAGTTGTATAATATTTGTACAGCATCAATATTAAATTATTAAAATTAAATTTCAACAATATTATGATTGATTATAAATTGAAGACAAAATATCATGAATGAATCCTTATTAATGAATTTTCACTTATTTAAATGAATGATGCTTTCGAATAACTAGTTTCTGGTAAGCAAATATTAAATCATCAGGCATGAATGATGCTGATTCCTTACTGAAGAATTCAAAACACACCAACTCAAGAAGTTTTTATGATAATCACACAGATTATTTTCAATTTATAGAAATAACTCGTAAATATCAGATGAAGTTATATAAAATCACAGGAAAAATTAATATTGTTTATCGATTTAATATTCAGACAATAATAAAACAGAACATACAAAAAGTACACCCGAACGTACGTATTATTATGTCAAGTAGAAAACTATGTTTACACTTAAAATAATTCACACATATCTCGACAAATACATTATACAAATTCGGATTTGTTCCATCATTAAATGTGCCAGGCGTTTCACGCAAAGTAACTCCTGTAATTTTACTATCTTCTTCATTATTTTTAATTTCTTCTTCATCGCTGACATGAAAACTTTGTACCAATTTTTTCCCTTTGCTCAAACTTTTGGAGCTAAATATAGATAAATCAACTTCTTGAGACCCGCACTGAAGTACTACTGTCATTGTAACAAACTTTCTGCTAATTCTGAGTGCCAGTTTTACAAATTACATGAATACGTCAAAATTTGTTGATTGTCACGATTTTAAATATATTAGTAAATAGATGCCAAGTGTCGCCACCAGGACCAGGACGGCGCTCGCGCCGCGCACAACGCTACTGACAGCGTATAATGAACACATATCAATACACATTTGTACCAAATGTCTACTTGACAAATAACAATAAAATTAAGAAACCATTAACAGCATCCATGATTCACAATTATTATTTCTTCAAAATGAATCGACTATAGTCTATAAAATTAAGCAGAGGAGGCACGTCATCAAAATTTGTAACCAGATAATGACGTCACGTAATTACTACGTTTATATGCTATACCAATTTAATCTTTAAAAATATAATGTGGGTGCATATTTGCAAAAACGTGCGAAGCTAATTTATTTGATCTAGTAAATGATATTCTAACCAAAAAGAACAAAGTAAACACGTGTTGATCGCACTGAAATGTCGAAAACGAATGCAACGAATGAGAATGTAAACGTAGTCAAACTTCATAGTACCAACGTATGATAAAGAAATAAACAACAATTATTGTAGATGAATGAAATTTGGTTGAAAACATTAAATTTGAGTATAAAATAATTGTTAATTAAATTAAAATATACTTTTCTTATAGTATGCAAAAAATTGCATTTATTTTCTCTGTTTTTCCAAACATAAACATTACGTTGTCATTACGACAGGTTCTTTTCATTTTGTAATGTTTTGATGACGTGCCTCCTCTGCTTAATTTTATAGACTATATTTGCCGCCTTGATACGTCTCAATATAGTGACAACTGATGTTCATCAATCATCTGGATCCAAACTGCTGCACGTAAATCTATAACGAATTTTGAGGGTTGTGAACGGAGCATCTTCTTCATGATATGTTACTAGGGATCTGTACTACCAGGTGCCTGTTGCATAATAAAATACATGTTAATAATATTAGTATTTTTACATGTATTTTCACTGATAATATTGACTTGTATTTTATTATGCAACGGCCCCCTGACGTCCATTTTAGAAGTGAAATATAGTTTTCCAGCATCCAATCTTCCACGGTTTCAGCCATACAACAAGCGGCATCTTGTTGAAAGATGGTATTATTCAAACGCATCTGCCCAATTTGAGGTTTTAAACCCTTTATTCGAATCCATAATGAAGGTTGGAAACAACATTTTTCTGAAGGTATTTAGATTGATAGATTCTTTCTTGATTGCTAACTCGGTTTCGGTCATCATCGCCAACATCAACCTTATTACGTCACTTCGTAGTATAGGACTCTGTCATTCCTACTATGAAGCCGTACGGAACAGATAGATTAATTTTCGAGCAAATGTTACAGATGCAAAGTATCTTCATCAATGTGAATAAGTTTGTGCTTCTTCAAAGTATCCAAAAGTGGAAATGAATCATTGCAAATTGGACAAGTAAATGTTTTTTTATGAATTAAATAGTGCCGTTTTAAATGGATTGGTTGCCTGAATGATTTATTGCAAACTTCACAAATGAAAGGTCTTACACCAGTGTGAATAGATTTATGCTCCTTTAAATATTGTTGCACTCTAAATGATTTATTGCAAACTTCACATGTAAATAGTTTTACAGGAGTATGTAGAAGTTTATGCCTTTTCAAAGCTGATAAATGCCTGAATGATTTGTTACAAACTTCACAAGTATACGGTTTTTCATCACTGTGTATTAATTGATGTTGTCTTAAACCGTGTATCTGCCTAAATGATCGTTCGCAGATTTTACAAGTGAATGGTTTCTCGCCAGTATGTATCGAACAATGCCGCTGTAAACCTATCAATTGGGTGAATGACCTGTTGCAAACTTCACAAGTAAATGGCTTTTCACCAGTGTGCACTACATGGTGTGCTTTTAAATGGGATGAATTGCAGAATGATTTATTGCAAACTTCACAAATATATGACTTTTTCTTTCTGCGAGTGAGTTGGTGTCTTCCTAAATCAGACAAAACTTTAAATGATTTGTTGCATATTTGATATTTATATAACTCTTTATCATTTTGTTCCAAATTCTCATAGTAACTGTTTTTTTTCTCACTATCCTGACATTCTTCTTCTAGTTCGCTAGTATATTCGTTATCAGTTGAAAATGGGACATAATTATCTGATATTTGTATATTTTCTGCAATAATATTTTCATTATTGTACCATGTGACATCTGCTTTAGGATTTTCTATCTTAACTTCATGCAATAATGGTATGAATTTGTCATCCAATAATAATTCATTTATTTCTTCCTTAATAAAAACTTCATCACTGTTAACTAAGTCTGCATTCATTTCACTTTGTAATTCTAATATATTTTCATTAGATATCTCTTCGTTACACACAAAATCAGGACTTAAAACAACAGATAAATATTTATAAGAACCATCCGTCGTAGTTATTTGCTGCGCATATTTTTCGTATTTTGTTAAATTTTGTACGCATTTTTGTTTAAATTCGTAAATCTTACTTAAATTACGTCCACACTTGGCACAAATATATTTTGGAATACTTGATTTAAACTCCTAAAATAATTAAAACATACATTATGATAATAATTCTAGGTTAGGTGTTAAATATACCAGTCCAGGAAGAAAATATTTCAATTTATTGTCAATAGTTGTTCCGTTTGTATCTTTGGACCTGATATTTGTAAGATTTTTTGAATATTTGAAACAAATAAAACAAATATCAATAAAATAAGACATTCTGACACGTATTTGACGACCTATTTAGAATTTAACCAACTGATATTGCAGTCTATGGATCGTTGAAGCCAGGTTAAAGCGAAACCAATTTGAAGCCCACTCATAATCTATGAAACTGAAAAATACGATAAAACTAGGGTCTATCCAGTTCCAGTATCTTCTCATATATGAGAGAAGTAACAAGAGTGTATAGCAAAAGGGTTATCATAGGGCACGTAGGATTACAAAATGCAAAAAGCGCTCTTGAACGTATATTGCCCGTTTAGTAAAAAGCATCCTGTAATTACTGTTAAATTTAGAGAATAATCAATGAAAAAAATAATTTATAAGATTCAAGATAATCAATAAAAGAAAATTAAATGAAAATTTTTACTTATACAGTATGAAAATTTTGTATTTTTGGTCCTTTTGTATTGGCAACTAGCGGTTATAAGCCGAACTATATTGTAAAGTGGATTCAACCTTAATTTCCATATGATCATATGTTATGTTAATGGCTTTGTTAGCAATATTCAATGGCTTTTTTAAGGTTGTTTGTATGAAATTTTATACTACAATAGTTCATATTGGATTTGTTGCAATTAATTCAGTGAAAAATACCTAGCTTTCGACTTTATTGTTAAATTACATAACCTCATTGCTATACTGAAATTAGTCTTTCTCAAGATTTTACTCTTCAAAATATGGAATCTAAACGAAGAAGTGTTAAAAATTGTTGTGTTTATAGATGCCATTCCAAATTTAGTTGAATTGTTGATTTTAGTTTCCATAAATTTCCTAAAAGGGGAAAAGGAAAGTGTTGGTAGTAAATAAATTTGGAGACTACGATCCAGTTCATAAGCAAGCTATGCGGATTAGAAAAATTCGTACAGGGACAGCTGAAAGCTGAAATGTACAAAACAAAAATGTCATAAATACTCCCTTGTAATATTATTTTCTTTATGCTTTAAATTTCATAACCTCATTCAGTCTTCCAGTTACAACTAAAATTCACATATAAATAAAAAGATTTTAAAAGAAAAAGCTATATATTATAAAAGAAGAAAGTCTATACTTCCCCGCACAATTGAAATTGAATTAAATCAACTCTTAGGTTTGAAATTTCTATGGAAATATTCTTTGTTAGAATTATTCATTTTTTGAATGTTCCATAGCACTTCACATTATTTCACAATTTTTTGTGTGAAATTATTATATATGTGATTTCTTCTTTATTTGAATTAAATCATTCCATGGAATATGAATATTTCTTTGCTGAATATCAGTGTATTTACATTGTAAACAGATTACAAACTTGCCGTAAGCCACTTTTAAGCCACCATTTTGTAAGAACAGTGCTGCCGCCAACGGTACTTTCAGTTGCCAATAGTGAAAAGCATTTTAAATTATCGAATTACTAATGAGATGAATAATTTATTAAATTCCAGATAATCAATAAAAGTAAATAAAATTTTTATTTAATTTCAACTACGTGGATGAATATTTTCAATGTTGTATTATTGTACCTGCTTAATTTTTGAAAGCACTTTTATTAAATTGATTCATAATTATTTCTCAATTTGCAATTAAATTTTAAGAATTTCATTTGACATTCTGTCAGGGCCGTAGCCAGAGTTGAATTTAAGATAGGGCAGATGTAATTACAGGTAGGGTGCTAGTAAAAATTCAACTGATTTCCGTCGTACGTTTGTTAGACAATTCTTAATTGTTGGGAAGGGGGGTGATCAAGACATTTATTTATTCACCAACGATCAACGATTATGTACCTCGTATTCTTTCACCAGGAAGATAATACTTATTAAGTATTTGTACACAAGGTAATTTTTGATCATTGATAGCAAGAAGTAATTGCAGCATCAATAACTTTTCATTTATTAAGATTTATATAAGGTACCAAGCATAATTTGAAATTACAGAGTGAAAACAAGATTGCAAATAATAGAAAGTCCTTCCTTAAAACAATCGAATTCCTCGATTCTTCATATCATTAAAAATACGAAATACTTTTCTGTTTTTTGCCAAAGAAAGCCCGTATATCAATCGCAAAAACAATCTATCTGCACTACAGGTTACGAAATACTGTCCTTACTACACCACAGACAAATTCAAATCTCGGAATCTACTTCAGTTCTCTTATCAACAAAACCTTGATTATGCATACCAAATATGACAATTAAAACTTTAAGTAAACCTTATCTTTCCTATTTGTCATATGTCAAGAATCGATTCTTGGTTATAGTTTGCTATGACTTTCAAGTTTCTCAATAAAGTTGTTATTAGAATTTGAGAATACCCCATCATAGATCGCAATACGCGCCCAGCCTCCCACCAACTCACATACTTCAATGCCATCTATAGGCAGAATAAAGAATCAGTTTAATATGATTCCTTGATTATTTCGAAGTTATCTGGATGTCGCTACGCTACGCCGATAGTATTTTTTTTTCAATCATTTCAAACTATGAACAAACAGTTTACTAAAATATTATCATATTCGATGGTATTTTTTAAGGTAGGGCAATGGTACTTTAAGGTAGGGCATTGCCCCATGATGCCCCCTCTTAGCTACGGCCCTGCATTCTGTACTCACAGTTCATAATTTCGCGATTAAAACCACGAACCCAGTCCAAGGGCTATCATGAGACTACGATTTAAGCCTTCTGATTGGCCGAGATGCGAACAGGATTCACACACATTAAATGCAGGATTCAAAACAAACAACAAATATATTTATAGATTACCTAAAAAGATACAAATTTGAATTTTTGAATTGCATAAATCTATTTATAACTGATGAACGGCTGACAAATGAAGCAACTGAGATAGTAAAGTGCGATTTTTGAGCTAATGTGAAATTAGTTCGCATTTTGGCCCATCAATAGGCTTAAATCGTAGTCTCATGAGAGCCCTTGGGCCGTTTTTATCTAAAATGAACTATAAATTAATTTTTAATTAATTTAAAAAATAGTTGGGACTGCGATGTTATTAGTTATTTATCATTTGAATGGTCTATAAATCAATTTTTCCAATGGAGTGCTCTTTTGAGAGTTATTGCTTATACAAGACATTTTTCCGAACTGTGTTTTAGATTTGAATATTTTAAATATGCAATAATTTCAAATATCTGTGCATTGTATTTAAAACATAATTTTGAAAATAACAAATGACATACCTTTGAGAATAATAAGGTCTTATCAATTACAGATTTACCAGCATCAAGATTATATAAACGCTTAACGTTTGGTGCAAAAGTAGAGAAATACGGTATGATTTTTAGAAAATTATTCGTAAATGTTCATTATATTTCTATTGTGACTTATTTTTCATTGTAAATTTTATCAAATAAAAATATTTAGAAACACAAAATTTTTATTTTCATCCTTCTTTTAATAAATAACGAAGGTCCGTACGATGAGCTCTGTTTTCACTGTTTTAGAAACGTTATTTGAAGAAGAATTTTAGGGCCATAAAAATGTTCCAAATTACTTTATTAAAGAAAAATCCCCATTTAATTTACAGAAAATTCAATTGTCTACTATACTGGGTTGAAATATTTCCATTTGAATAATTTGAAACATTCTTATCTTGAAACACTCTTTGATACAAATCTCTTAAAACAGCTAAAAACAGAGTTCGTGGTATCAATCAATGTGTTTTGCCTAAAATGCCATTAAAATATCTACCTGGAAAATTTTATATAAAGGAATCGAAAATGCTATTTACTCCATGTTATTATAATTATATGAATCAAGATTTCAGGTAGTAGATTCAAAGATTAAATTTCGAAAAAATGATTTGTAGAAAAATATTTAATTCATTTGCTATCAATACAATATTTTCTATATTTGATATTTCTTCTAAAATTGTCTCTAGTCTTCTTTATACTACTAATATATGAACCTATTTAAATAAAAATTATTGTACTGACATCTGTGAACAATAAGATCAGTATTCCCACCTCTTGAAATCGCACTACTTCAGCAAAAATTTCAATAAAAAGAGATAGCGCTATATGATGCAACATGAGATAGTAAGAGAAAGTGCATCAATTTTTAGTAGCGCATAATGCATTAAAATTATCTTGCAAGATAATAATAATTCTAAATTTTCATTATGTTCATAATTTTAATTCAATCATAAAAATTCAATGTATTAAAATTATCTTGCAAGATAATAATAATTCTGAATTTCCATTATGTACATAATTTTAATTCAATCAAAAAAAATCAATGAAATAAAATTATCCTGTAAGATAATAAAAATCCCAAAATTCCATTATGTACATAATTTTAACTCAATCATAAAAATTCAATGCATTAAAATGATCTTGCAAGATAATAATAATTATGAATTTTTATTATGTACATAATTTTAATTCAATCATAAAAATTCAATGAATTGAAATTAGTTGCAAGATAATAATAATTCTTAATTTCCATTATGTACATAATTTTAATTCAATCATAAAAATTCAACGCATTAAAATTATCTTGCAAGATAATAATAATTCTGAATTTTCAGTTTGTACATAATTTTAATTCAATCATAAAAATTTAATGAATTAAATAATTATCTTGCAAGATAAAAAAAATGTATAGTTTAAATTTAAGTGCAATAAATTTTTGCTATTAAATAGCAAAACGGCGTGCCATACACGCCTATGATACAGATAAGAAATTATTCTACCCAGAGGCGGCTCTAGCCTACTTACCGCCGCGGTGCAAAGATATATAAATTGTACCCTCCTCTCACCCTCCCACTCTTCATCACACTTCTCTTTTTTATAGATCTCAATCCCAATCCACAATCCACAATTTGAATCCCAGTTCAAAATTTCAATCCTAATCCACAATCCACAATTTGAATCTCAATCCACAATTTTAATCACAATCCACAATTTCAATCACAATCCAAAATCCAAAATCCACAATCCACAATCCTAATCCCAATCCAAAATTTCTCAACCCCAATCCCAATCAAAAATCCACAATCCCAATCCCAATCAAAAATCCACAATCCAAAATCCAGAAACCCAACTCCAATCCAAAATCCACAACCCCAATCCCAATCGAAAATCCCAATCTCAATAAAAAATCCAAAATCCCAATCTTAATCCCAATCCCAAACCAAAATCCAAAATCCAGAAAAAAATTGCCGTGCACCCCCGCTTGAGACGCCTCTGATTCTACTCGACGCCTCTAATTGCGCTGAGCCGATTTACAGAGCATGAGCAGTGGTCGCGTTAGATAGAGATAGCATTTAAAAATGAACGAGGATGAACTCTCTCCAATGACATTTCATTGGAGCCAGCCCTTTATATGTTGGAAGCAAGGAAGTTTAAGGGAGGGGATGTGGCATCACAAGACTTTAACATTGCAGACAATGTGTCCAGGGCATGGGAAAGAGACAACAATAGTAGAACAATAGATTTTCTGCACCGTATGGTAGCAGTACTTCTTCTTATTGAAAATTCGAGTATTTATGGAAGAAGAAAGTGTCGTTGAAAGGTTGTTTTTTGTTCTCATTTCACAAGCACGTTGTTTTCGTTTGGCTGTTGTAGTGTTGTGCGTGGAAGGATTTATATTTACATCTATTTGGGACATTGTGTATTGCGTGTGTATAATTAGTTGGACAATATAATCAATTGATTGACACAGCTTTAAATGTATATTTAGATACAAAATTTAAATTTTCGGCTAATCAAAATATTAGAAATAGGATTACACAAAGAAAAAAGTTCAAAAAAAAATATATGTATATATGAACTAAACATAATAAAAATAATAGATATAAATATTTTGTTTTTTACCTGCCTTATTTTTAGAGGTAGGTTGTTAATAATTGTTGATAGATTTTGCAATTTCTGAAATTTTCGAAGACCCTTAGAACTTTTCAAAATTTCTGGTGCATATAAAAGATAAAGCGAATCAAAATGGATGGAAAGAAGTATTAGCATCTCTGAAATTACTAAATCATCTCCTAACCAATTTCTGTTATTTATTTATTGCATAATATGAAATCTAAATTAATTTCTAAGCTTATTTTACATGCGCAATAGTGGCTACCATACGGTGCAGGAAATCTATCTCTGTCTCTGTTACTTACCCTGGCCTCACTTATTCGACACTATTTACACATCCCCTCCCTTAAACGTCCTTGATTGGAAGTATACAGCTTTCCAGGCCATTACACATATAGAGGTCACTGTAAACAACGCTTTGCTTTATTTTTGTTTTGATTCAATTATTTTATCAAAACAGTCTTTTTAAAGATTCCTTTTTTCAAATTTTATATTTGAAAATATTTTTTTGTAACAGGTACACCGAAAGTACCCTATTACTGAGCTGACTTCTGCTCCGAAAGTTCTCAATTCCAAACCATGGTAACAATTTTCATTAATTCTCTGTTGACTGGGAATTAATGGATATTTTTTCCCGCTGGGTAAAAATGAAATTGTAGATCATGAATCAGGATGCCGTTGGATTTTTTTATTTCATTGATATATGTCAAATTGATATTTGAAAGAAATTTGTATTATAGAATGTGTTCGTTATAGTATGTGCATTTATTGTGAACGGGATAGCACAGAGAATGTGAAAAATATCAATCATTAAAATAAATCATGTAAGTTATGTTTCATTGTATTAGTTTACTGTAATGTGATTGCATTTGCAAAAATCTGTTCGTCAAATCGATAAGATAGTTTCAATACATCCAAATTTATTTAAAAAATTTAGTAATGGGGGTTCTTCGGTGCACTTGTTACAAAAAGTACTGTATGCAACACGGACACTGAACGACTGTCATTATTGTCACGGACAAATTTGGCTGCTCGGAGCTACGCCTTGGGCTTTGCCCTCGTCTTCGCCTCGTGCTTCGCCCTCGCCTTCGCCTCGTACTTCGCCCTCGCCTCTGCCTCGGCCTTTGCCCTCGTCTTCACCGAATGCAGCCAAATTTATCCTAGACAAGAATGACAGTCGTTCGGTCCTTGTAGCATAATATACTATTCATTGCTTTTGGTTTTGTTTTATATATTAAAGCTACGGCATTACTTTCGTTTCTGCACGTGTTTGCAATTAAATGTCTTGTTTGGAAGACGAAATTCGTTTAGTATTGTTATTACAACAAAGATTACAAAAATTCCTAACCACAAAACAAGTTTATTTTCATTCATTTGACCATTTACTGCCTGTGTCTGAAACGTGGTCTGGAAAACATATATTGGACATGCGCATTAAGAAAATATATGCGTAAAAAATACGTAAAGTTGAGATAATTTCAACTTTTTTATGCAGCTGTTATGCACTACGTAAGTATAAGAAATACATAAGAAACGCACATGTTCAACTTTATGTCTTATGTATTTCTTATGCTTACGCCCATTGTGAATTATGGCTGAAAAACAAATTGATCATTGAAATTATAAACAACAAATTCACGTCATAGGATCAGTGGTGTCAGTGTCATCAATTCATTTAGTTTTCAAAAAACTGTATTGTAATTCGAAAATGATTTTGGAACTTTATAGCCGAAGAATTTTGAATTGTGATTTCTATAGAAAAAATTGCAGCGAGAAGACTTTTCTTAACGTTGAAGATTATATTTTAGTTTATTCAAATGAACTTCAAGTAATAATTCTTCGTCATTTTCAGCATTATTTGAAAAAATAATATTACAGAGTGAAAATTTAGAGGCCTTTGAAATGAAAGGAGGCAACTTGTATTTTCTATAATTACCTTAATTGAAATCTTAAAAAAAAAACTTATTTTTTTGCATATTATTATTTATTATTTAATCTGCTTTGATTAAAGCAAATATTCAGGTACTCACCTAGGTATCTATTTATTTAAATCACCATACTACCTACTTTAACTTCATAATTTGAATACTAAACATTTACAGATGTTGTGTAGAAAATTAATGCACGCAGAAAAATTTCTTAAAGAACAAGATGCACAACTGCCTGCTATTTTAATCTTGTTATTATTCATCTAGGAACCTATATAATTTACACAAAATCATAAAAATAAGAATATTAAACGTTTCACAGAATTGTCAGTGGGCTCCAAGATGGCGGACGAGTCAGCTATGCTTATCTAGCTTCGATCATAAATAATATCTAGATGGAAGGAGTCCTATATCACACAATACATTTTTGCGAACGGTTATGCCAGAAAAAGAGAAAAATAAAGGTTATGTTAGAGGGACAAAGAAGTATAATGTAATGAAAGAAAAATAAAGTGAAACGAACTGGGCATGTTTATCGAATTTCATTTGCCATTTATAAAACTAATGTTAAGAAAATGTACTTTGCAACTAGAAAACGGCGAATGAATATAAATATTTTTTACAGAAATAAAGGTACACTAAGGGAATAGGAACCCAAGGAAGTTCCAAAAGTCACAAGGAGATGGCGGTATCAGCATGCACAGAAATTTTCTAGTGGCACTAAAACGGTGTAAACTAGTATTGAAACAAAGAAAATGTATGTTTTTTTTGTTTAGAATAAAAACAACCGAAACATAACCTAAACCGAGCTTTTTAAGCCAACTAGGATTGGAAGGCAGTAGAGTGGTGATTGTTGTCCGCGAGGCACACACTTGTACGTATTTAGATGGAATGCACTCTGTTTGAATGCCACTGACTAAAGCAACACGTACGAATTACGCGCATGCGCACGTCTTTGGGTTCCTATTCCCTTAGTGAGCCGAAATAAAAACTCATTACATCATGTGTTTGTCATTTTGCGGGCTTGACAAACCGAAATTTGATTATTGTCACGCTTGCGCAGTTCATTTCTCCAGTTTCTTCCATATAGATATTATTTATGATCTAAGTTATCTAGTGCTGTAATATTTGACATCGCCTTGCTCTGAGCGAAACGTTTAAAATCCGAACGCACCCTAGTGGTCAAATTTTGTACAAGCTGTCAGTCTAGCAATAATAACCTACAATAATATTTTGTATTTTTGTATAATTCAAATACTTGGGTTTATTAATTGTTACTCAATACTAAATTTGATAATTTTTTTTTTGGAAAAAATCTTATAACTTATCTGATTAGTATGTTACAATTATACTCTTATCGAGAAAAGTAGTATACTTTTATGAAAATATAAACAAAAGTTGATTCATATATTTTTAGCAATTACTCAGAAGCGTGATGTCCAATATGTATACGAATTTGATGAATGCCGACTTTCAGTCTATAACTGTAAAAGTTGAGCAACAAGAATACGATCCTTTGCAAACATGCACTATGGCAGAAGAGTTAAAGACAATGCGATTATTAAATGATCAACCAACAGATACTTATTTGCCATTTAAAATTGAAGATGATCCTGCTATAGATTTTATTGAAACATCACTCGACAATTTTTTAATTACATATCAAAAAGAAGCACCTACAGAAAATTTAACTAAAGGGGCGGAGAGACAACGCTTATATAGACAAAACGAAACAGAAATTCAAAGGGAAAAAAGATTAGCTCTTGCCCGGCAATACATAAAAAATCGACGAAATAACGAAACTGAGCAAGAAAGATATGAACGTTTAAAGAAACAAAGAGAAAGAATTCGAGTAGTTCGACAAACAAGAAAACTAGATCCTGATATGGATCAAATTCGACGCAAAACTGAAGCAGAAAGAATGAAAATCCGGCGAGCAAATGAAACATCTCTCCAAAGAACGGTGAGACTGGAAAAATCAAGAATGTATTCTAAAAGAAGACGAGAAAACGAGCTGTACAGAAGAATGGAAAATGAAAAAAACAGAATCGCTCATCAAACTAAACGCGCCGATCAGACATTTCGTGTTCAAGAAAGGCAAAAAGATAGAATACGTAAAAAAATGAGAAAGCAAATAGAATATCAACAAAACTTACCCGTACCTTTATGTCCAATAGAATTGTGTATCTCTTAGCTTTGTAGAGCTAGTAAATTTGCCATAATTCTTCATATTTATGTCTCTCAATGTGTTTTAAATTGTGATATTAGAGTTTATACGATTAAAATTAGTATTTCCAATTGCTATATTTGGTTTTATTTGCTAATAAAACTTAGTGGACTATTTAGATAGTTTTTTATGTACCTACATATGAATTACGCCTTCTCAAAAAGATAAGACTAACTGACTTTTTTTTAAATTATATTTTTTGGGATTTGTAGGGTTTAAAATGTGAAGATTAATCGAAATCTCAGAGTGTCTAAAAATCACGATTACAATACTTCTATTATATAGACCGGGGAAGTAGAAAACGTGTATCAGCCAGGTAATTCTGAGATTGATATTGATATCCTGTCAAGTCAACAAACACCGATAAAAGTAAAAGCATGGAATTTACACGTGTTGCCTTTTTAATTTTAGTATCCCCAATATACTGATATTTGTGCCATAAGCAAATCTGTATCACCGTTCATCGTCTCCAGTAATTACTTCTACAGCTCGAAAAGAATTATCTCACTGTAAGAAAATGAAAATAGCTAAAAACTATAATAAAAAATCGAAAAGTTCATTGATAAATTCACTAAAACAGAAATGGTATAGAATATGTATTCAGGTAAAGGTAAAAAGCTCCAAAATAAATTGAAAAAATGCCAGTTCTCTAGAAACATCAATTGATAACTCAAGTTTTACCTCCAATGAAGTAACAGTTATTTTTGTATCAAGTGCCGAAAAAGACTCGACCTGAAAGTACAGGAAATTTGCACGTGCACGTAAGCTTTTTCGATCTGCTATGTTTATCTGAGGTGAAACTAATCGTCAGCTAGAGATACAATGGTCAGTTGATAAGTTTAATTTTATTTGACGCTAAAATCCCATGCGTACTTGACTCCTATGGGAGGATTTCTGGCTGACGGTCTTACCACCATTAGAAGTACAGCTGATAATTATTTTTATTATTTTTATATAATAAATACACTAATAAGACTAATAATTTATGGCATAACATTGTATCCTCACTTTTTATTACCAGACCATAAGTGTAGCTGACGGTTATTTTCGCAATGTTTGTTATCAACATTAATTCTACTTTTGAGGTCTTATGAAATGATTTTTTTGTTGTTTTTTACCTCCCGGACCTATATATAATTGGAGGAGTATTGTAAAAGTGATTTGTAGACATTTCGGTATTTTGATTAATCTTCATGTCTTTGATTTAGACCCTAATGAACCCAAAAAAACATAATTTTAAAAAAATCGATCGGTCTGTCTGAAAGTACGTTAACTTGAGAACGCGTACGAATTTTCGACTGAAATTTTATATTCAAGCTTTTTATCAAACAGCTAGGTGTAAGTGTTCAAATGAGCTTTTTTCAACCAGTGGCACCAAAACTTTATTGATGGAACTTTTTAGTTTTTTGCGTATGAACGGCATTATTTATCATAATGCCGTGTTCACATATGTATATTTGTTGTATGTGTTGTACGCAAAAGAAGAGAACAAATTTGTGAGATGAAAAATATACAAATGTGTTCACACTGGTACAACAAAAAATCATACGAAATCTTCTTCGTTTTCTTCTTCTGTGGTTTACAAACAGTTGACATAACCTGAATTGACTGTTTAAGTTTTACAGAAATTTGTTTATACATATTTATGTCACACTCATTCTTGACTAGCAAAACTTTAAATAATTATAAAATTTTTGAAAATGAGTTCAAGCTCCGATTATATGGTTATTGCAGCGACTTCTGCAATAATTTTAAAAAGTATAAAAAAGCGGAAAGTTAAAAAAAGAAGAAAATAAAAACAAATAGAAAATATAAGAAATGTATCAAATGAAACCAGAAATAAAACTAACGCTAACCTACAAACAACTGTCAGTTGAAATGAGCAGCATATAATTCGTGACCTTGCTTTTGTGCGATCAAAATAGCGGCGAAGCCATTTTCATATGATTTTTTAGTTCCATTTTTCTCCGTACAACACGTACAACAAATATACATGTGTGAACACGGCGTAAGATATATTATGACTAAAATTGATCCTTGGACAATTTGGCACAACATTTACCTGAAATATATTTTAAATTATCATTTGTCATCCTTAAAATTTGAATTATTATAAAATCCGTTATATTTTAATGAAACATGAGAAGGAAATAAATAATGAAAATCATAATGTGAAATTAGAATTATTCACATCAGACGCAAACGTTCGTCAGAAGTTTTTCCAAATAAGTAATTTGGTTGCATTCTGTTTGATATCAAATTAAAGCTCCTGCAGAAATTATTCTAGTAAACGTGTCAAAAATGATATTTAAATAATAATTAATTGATTTTTCACAAGTTATTTGAATGAAGTCTAGTTTGGTATCAGCTCAAAGCTCTCGGAAAGATGAACTTAGTAGAAATCTGAAATAAATAGTGCTCTATTTTTTACAACTTAACCGGATTATGTTAAGTTTGAATTCAACTAAAGTAACTGGATCTAAAACTTATGGCCATTGTAGAATAAAATAGTAATTTTATATAACTGCCACCTGTTACTTTGACAATGACAGCTGTCACTTTATTGATATATGCAGGTACTCCCTGGATATATGCAATTAATTGATATGACACTTTAAATTAATGAAACTGGTCATAAAATTCATGGTCAGAGAAATACTGTTTGGCCACAGTAGATTTTGTTTTACAAGTTCCTACAGTCAGCTCCACCAAGACGCTAACGACTGACGCTTGTTTTGATTATTAACTATACTTAAACAATCATTTTCATACAAAAAAAAATTTTTATGAAATCACTCGCAAATTTGCAACGCTGCCTCCCAGACATACAAAATTAATTATTCTGTATGTCATTACAAACGGTTAAAGAGAATGATTCGTATAAATAATTAAACAATGAGATAGAAGATCGAAAGAAAATCAACATTAATCTTGTGATTACTAAAGACTCGTCATTAGTACATAAATTAGAATTTGTAAACAATTCATTGACGAAACAGTCCTTTGAATGGCTAACATCAACACAATAACATTAAATTATCCACATATATTTGTGAAAACCGCACAAAAAAATAATAGAAATCGATGTATACGATTAACGGAAATGCTATAAGGGAAAAGGTAACCTTAAACAGCATGCATATGCAAGCTTCACGCTCTCTCTCTTACCTACGTTTCTTCACAGTACCGTTTAATGCTTTGCACATTATATAAACGCATCGATAGTCGTATTTACTTGAAAAACTAAATTTCATATTCAGACATAAAACAGGTTTTTGAATAATTTACCAAAAAATGATAAATTATTGCAGAAGAAAAACAAAGGATAGAATTGCTTGGAATGTATCATACATTTAATATTCTAATAGGCTTCAAATTATCACATTTATAAACAATCAACATGCATATATTTCTATTTAATAACATACTCATCACATTTTCTTCAAAATTTTATAACAATCACTTTTTCAGAGCCTCTAATGGATCATCAATATCTTGTACTGTATCAGAGGACATTTTTTTTAGCCTAGAGGACGCAATAACTTTCTTCGCAACTGTACTTTGCGTTTGGGCTAAAAATTAATGCAATTATTTAACAATTCCAGTAGCAACAGAAAATCAGAGCAATTTTATTTCTAAAACTAACTAGACTTACTATTTGGTTTTATTACCGATGTTGACGTCCCTCCAAAAATATCGTCATCGTCATCATCATCATCGAACAAATTTTTTTTGCTAATAACAGCCTTCGATGGATTCTTTTTGGTACTAAAAATATCTTCATCTTCAAATAAACTATCTCGAGATAATAGCTTAGTTATCTTTGTTTTCGGTATGCTGGATGTTGAAACAATTGGTTTAAAAAGATCTTCATCCGGTGACGCAATTATTGAATTATTGTTATCAGATTTTCCAAATTCTATTTTTGAAGTGCTGAATAAATCATTTTCTGAGTCTGAGGAACTGAAAATTGAAGTATCAGCCTTTTTAGGATTAGATTCTTTTTCAATCGAAACAAAAATGTCATCCACATCTTCAAATAAATCTTTTATTTTGCTAGTTTCAAATGTTCTGACAGATTCAATTTTTTTAGAATCTTTTGTTACTTTTGCAGTTTCAAACAAATCTTCTGTTTTGCTAGTTTCAATTGCTTCTACAGATTTAACTTTTTCATGATCTTTTGTTATCTTTGCATCTCCAAACAAATCTTTTGTTTTGTTAGTTTCAATTGTTTTGATTGATTTCACTTTTTTAAGATCTTCTTTTGTTATTTCTACTGAATCAAACAAATCATCTGTTGTTTTCAATTTGTTTGTTTGCATGTTTCTTTTCTTTTCTTCAACTGTTGAAATATCAACAGGAGAGATTACTGGTGCCTTTCCAAATAGTGAATCTGCGAAATTTTCCGCAGAAATATCTTTATCGCGAGGCATCGTTAAGAAGTCTTCTTCATCAGTTGAAGGAGATAAAGGATTCAGAAGAGGATTTTTTATTTTCTCTTCATCTTTAGTAGTCACATTATTGTTTGCGATATTCAAGATGTTTTGGGTTTCAATTTTATTAGAATCGATTATAACTTTACTATTTTCTACTTTTACGTCTTCATAGTTCATATCTGCAGCAGATTTTCTAATTGCTTCTTGTCTAGCTCGTCTTGAAGGAGGTCGTCTTCTGACTGGTATTTTTACCCTCTCCTAAAAATATTACTCGAGATATTAACACGAAAAATACAAAATTTGAAGACTTACTTTATTTGCGCTGGTTAGAATTTCTTCTGTATTTATTGGTTGATCAAAACTAATTGATTTTTCAATAGAAACTTTGTGACTGCTTATTTTCTCCGTTGATTTTGCAGTATCTTCAGTTTTTTGAATATTTTGATTATTTTCGGATGAATCTAAGCTCGCAGATTTTTCTAAATTCTGACGTCTTGGTGGTGAAGCACCCGGTAATAAAGCAGCAACATTTATGTTCAAACTATGTTTCAATTTCCCAGAAGGAGAACCTTGAAATACAATTACAATAAATTTTTCAAATTATCTTGTAGATTTTACTTATATTAGCGCCATATCAAAATTAGTTGAGTTGGGAAGAAGGAAAACACTTTCTAACCGGCCCCGCATGGCCGTATCATTTGCGCGAGTGACCTGATAATGTGCAGCTATATTTTATGAATAAGTCCTCTAAAAAAAAATCGAGAAATACCAAGAGAATGAGGCAAATTCGACTACATGAAACAGACGAAGAACGTGATATCATGTTAGGTACCAATCGTGAGCGTCCTGCATGTCTGAAGACTCAGCTGAGTCTTTGATGAGTGCAGAATTGGATTTTGGAATATAAGAAGTGTAAATGAGAAAGAAACTGAATTGATGAATGAGTATCGTTTGGATGTACTGTGTATGAGTGAATCGAAGAGACAAGATTGTTGTGGAGAAGAGAAAAATGATATTTATTTTTGTGGTTGAATGTAACTATGAATGAACGTTCGAAGCAAGAAATGAGTCAAAGAATGTGTAAAAAGTTTTGGTTTTACATCGCCAAGAATTCTCTGGTTGCGATTAAAAAAAGGTTTTTTTTGCGAAAAATACAAAATAAGTTTGAAGTAAAGTGCACTTCCGGTTTAGCCAACTGTTATCAAAAATAAGAAATGCTCATCTAGATATTACAACGATCCTAAATACAAAATTTAAACATTATACGGCTAACCGTTTTTGAGTTACAGTGGATACAGACGTACATACACAACTATGGACGTCAAGCCGAAAATAGTCATAATGGATTCAGGAATGTTCAACGTTGAAATCTCGAAATGTCATTTTTGTCAGTTTCACAAAGCTTACTTGTACTTTGTAAAAGTAAATAAAAATCAAATTGATTCACAGAACCGCTATGGATTATATCAAATTTCAATTTGCATTATTTTATACGTGTCATTTATTCAAATATAATAGCTAAATAATGAATGAAAAACACATTTTTTTGAAATTACTTGTACGTAGGGTTTATTGCTTGAAAAAAAATTCTTCAAAATTCCATCAACATTCACGCATACCATTCTAGAGATTGTAATCAAAATTGTATAAAATTTAGCTTTCTGTGCGGCCACGTCACAATCAGCTTAGCAATTGGGACAATAATGGCCAGTTGCACCACTGTCCTTCAGGGGCAGTGACCTCTATATATAATGGACTGAAAAGCTGTATACTTCCAACACATAAGGGGCTGGCTCCAGCGAAATGTCATTGGAGAGAGCTCATCCTTGTTCATTTTTACATGCTATCTCTATCTAACGCAACAACTGCGCATGCTCTGTAAATTGCCTCAGCGCAACCAGAGGCGTCGAGTGGACTACTTTTCTTGGGTAGAATTATTCCTTATCTGTATCATAGGCGTGCGGGATCTGGTAAATTGAAAGTCTTAGCCCTAATTCACAATGGGCGTAGCATAAGAAGTACATAAGAAATACATAAGACATAAAGTTGAACATGTGCGATTCTTATGGCCGTGTTCACAATGCTCATACGTATTTCTTATGCTTGCATAGTGCATAACAGCTGCATAAGAAAGTTGAAATCAACTCAACTTTACGTATTTCTTAAGCATATATTTTCTTAATGCGCATGTTCAATATAGTTTTACAGACACAGACAGTAAATGTGTCAAATAAATGAAAATAAACTTGTTTTTGTGGTTAGGAATATTTATAATCTTTGTTTAAATAACAATACTAAACGAATTTCGTCTTCCAAAAAAGACATTTAATTGCAAACATGTGCAGAAACAAAATTAATGCCCTAAACTAAGAACTTTAATATAAAAAACAAAACCAATAGCAGTGAAAAATATTTTCATATATAAAATTTGAAAAAAAGGAGTCTTTAAAAAAGCTGTTTTGATAAAATAATCGAATCAAAACAAAAATAAAGCAAAGCGTTGTTTAGGACAAGTGATTTAAATTGTGACAGTTACTAAAAACTAAAAGTACCTATATTTTATAACCAACTCAGGCTGCAATATCCCTATAAAATAATTTTTATGCTTTGCTTATGCTATGCTCATTGTGAACACGCATAAGATTTTCATAAGAATTATGTTATGTACTTCTTATGCTACGCCCATTGTGAATTAGGGCTTAGGCCCAGTTGCATAAAGCATTGTCAACTTTAATTACATAGTCAAATATTTGATCACGTGTTTCTAACATGATTTTTTTGACATCTAAATAGAAGTTATGATATAATTTTACAACAAATACAATTTGGAATCGTCATTTAAACTTTAGAAACAAGTGAATTATTCACGTGATCTATTTTTTTCCAGATAGACATTGATAAAAAATCGAGTCAACAGGCTGTCAGTTAACATGCTGATAACTCAATTTTTTAATGACGTTTATCTGGAAAAAAATAGGTCGCGTGAATAATCAACTTATTTCTCACGTTTAGAGGACGATTTAAAATTGTTACTGTTGTAAAACTATATCATGACTTCTACTTAAACGTCAAAAAAATCAGGTTGGAAACACGTAATCAAATATTTGACAATATGATGATAGCTAATAACGCTTCATGCAACTGGGCCTTATTGTTGTGCATTGTTTTTGACTTGTGAGTTTACGTGAACATTTGAGATGGTGACTTGTGTAGAATATTTTACAATGAGATTGGTTTCATTTACTCCTAGACACGATAACATTTTAGAAGTAGGAGAGGACATTTACGAAATATAAAAAATAAAAAAAGTTTGTGAAATGTTCCTCAATATTCGTTGCAAATATTATGTTAAAAACTAAATTTAAATTTGCAGAGAAATAAGGCAACTGTGAGATCGAAATTGACAAAATGAATTCTATATTCTAATGTTTTGAATGTAAATTTGTGAGATTAGTGAAATAAATTCTATTCATAACAAACCAACTGTATACTCAATTATATTCATAATTAATAATATTTCCCTTATATTTTCCTATTAACAATATAATATAATGTATTTTTAATTCTTTATTCAATTTTTTAATGGAAAAATTACATTACTGCAGAACCCAGAGAAAACATTTTGAGAGCCGCATTAGAAAGAGATAGCCTCTCTTCATTTGTGCGTGGTTGCATAACTTCATTTTGAAACCACGCATATTCGCCTACTTTCCGGTCCATATATGATTAGAGGTCACTGTTCAGGGGCCACACTTACGTCTAATGCCATAAATTAAGGCGTTATGTGACAATTGACATACTGTCATTGATAACGAGTTTATAGTTAAACGCCTCGATTAATGGCATTAGGCGAAGATGTGGCCTCAGCATTAAATTTGAAGTGTCACTTAATTGATTAATATCGTGTCAAGACTCAAAAGTCAAATATGGCATAAACATTGCTGTCATTTGGCCGTATTCTGTAATGCAGGGGCCACACTTATGTCTAATGCCGTTAAGTACGGCGTTATGTGACAATTGACATATTGTCATTGACAATATGTTCATTATTGAATAACGCCTTAATTAATGACATTATACGTAAGTGTGGCCCCAGCATAACACAATCATTAATTTTTTTGACAAATAGAAACAATTTATTGTAATGCAGGGGCCACACTTACGTCTAATGCCATTAATTAAGGCATTCTGTGACAATTGATATATTGTCATTGCCAATGTGTTTATTGTTAAACAACGCCTCAATTAATGGCATTAGGTGTAAATGTGGCCCCAGTATAACAAGCGAATATTAAGAATTTTTATCAATGCTGAAATAGATAATGACCGATAAAAATTTATCGATTGAGTTACAGAATAGCCCCAATTATTCTGAATCGATATTTTTTGTTCAAGTGAAACTTAAAGTTTAAGCTAGCGCGGTGCAACTGGCCATAAGTAGTTGATAATTTTTCTTTTTTTTTCACTTCATTCTAAGCAATGTTGAATACTTCACTTTGAAATATTGTTTATGATCATTATTATTCTAATTTGATAAGTAGACAAATGACACACAAAAATGCAAAAAAAAAACAACTAAATTTAACTCCTATTCTACTAATATAATAATATAACTGGACACACTATAGGGGGTGAGCGCCGTCATCAGGGGTCTCGCCAGTTATAAGCAAAATGGCGACAGAACCGTGATAGGCATTCACTTTAAACTACCAACCCATGAGCAACAGCCACGAAGGAGAATAACATTACATTGTTGTCAAGTCTTAGCCTTAACAGAGAAATGAGAAATATCGAACATCAATATTTAAAATGTTTTCTACTCTCTATTACTATACAAATGGTATATAATTAGGGTTTATCACGATTTAGATAAAATTTACTTAATTATAATTGCATATCATTTGAAAATTTTTGTTTTTGTACGTTGGTCTTAGAGCATACTCACTCTCAAAAGTTTGTGAACAAGAACTTCAATTTCAATTTTCTGATGGAGACTCTTGGATAGAGAGTAGAAACATCAAAAATATAAATAAAATATACAGAATTTAAACCAAAAAAAACTTCCAAATATGATTTGATTCTGAAAAAAAACGTATAGATCATTTTTAAGAATTTCAATATTCGTATAAAAGCCAAATAATTCATTGTTAGCTTTCTACATTCAAGTTTAGGGCTCTGACTACAACTTTTGTTATTTACACAGAATAAAAAAAATACAGATATTTATCAATTCCTAATTTCAACTTCTTTTAAATAAACGCAAAAAATTTGCATAGTGCTGCTGCGCTGCAGTGTAATAAATATAAATCTATTCAATAAATATACATATATTTCCAGGGTACCTATTCTCTAACTTTTCACGACTTATCACCCTCTTGGGGTGATATATTAATGACGTCATATGACCTTCCACCGTTGAAGCATCTGAAGGTACTCGTCTAGTAACTTTCACTTTCTTAAGTTTCTGGTTATATTTATTTATGTTGGCACACTATAGTTTGGAAATTTGTTAGATTTAATAATTATTATTCATATTTTACAGCATTTATCAATGAGAATTAAAATCTGACTGCATAATATTGAATATTACAGTTTTAAAATTTAACCTACTACATTTTTAGCGTAAATAAGATTTCAAATCAATATTTGTTTCAAATTATTATGTATTTTCATCTTATGGTGGGTTTATGCACAAGAATATTGTGTACTTTAGCCCACAACTAAAAATCAGATCCATTTAAAAATAAAATATGACACATCATAACCTCAAACGTCAAAGTATCACCGGTGATAAGTTCTACCACCATCTCTTTGCTGGATGATACGAGGTGATACAATTTCACTAAGTATGACGTCACATAGACATAGTTCGGCAGAAGCGCCGCAAGACGGCAGCCCAAAATATATCACCCTGTTTGCGTATCACCGGTGATAAAAGTTATAGAATAGAGGCCCAGAAGATCTAATACTTTCAAAAAACTGAACTAGCGCTCTTTAAATTGATAAAACAATAACAAGATGTCTGTTCTGAATATTTTTGCCTCAAGATGTTTTTATCCATAAAAGCTAAAATTATTGCTAATATTTCTAATTTAATTCATAGTCACCAACGAATAGAATAATGCAAATTAAAAATTATTATAACTCGCGAACGGTTTAGTGAATCAATTCAAGATCGTATGGTCAATTTTTACGTTCATAAAGAATAGAAAAAAATAATGCATAATAAATCGTCATGGAATAAAAAAAAAATTCGGCAATGGCATATATTGATTCGATTTCTCATTTGGAAGAATGGAACAACGACAAAAACCAAATAAATATTAGATACAACACATACCTGTACTCAGAATTTGTCCGTCTGGCTCTTCTTTAATGTCTTCTTTCACATCAGGTTCGACATTCCTCTCAAAACTAAGGGATTTTTTCGGATCTGTTTTGACTACTTCATCAGACTCCAAATTTTCCTCATAGTTGAATTTTTTGGTATAGAATGTTTTATTTTTTTCTGAATTTAAGTTCTGTGTTTTATTGTCTTCACTTGTTTCGAGCAATTCATTATTTTTCTTACTTTTTGTTGTGTTGAATTCATCGCTAGGGCTACTTTCCAAATGTTTACTTTTACCAAAAATATCCAGTTGTGGCCCAACAAACAAATCATCCTCAAAAATATTTGTATTCTCCAAAGTTTTTGCCGTTTTTACAGTAGTATTTAATATATCAGAAGCGCTCGAATTTTTGGATTCCGAGCTTTTATTTGAAAACAAATCATCTTCATCTGAGCCTGAATCAACAAATAATATATTTTTCTTCTTTTTTTCGTCCACAACATTTTTATTCTCTTCTTTTTCAGATATATTTTGTACGCTGGATTGACTAACGGACTTAGAGTATTGGAATAAATTTTTAGGCTCTTCATCATCGAAAAGAGAGTTTTTTTGTTGTTTAAATAGATCATTTTCGCTAAAAAGACTATCTGGTTTGTTAATAATAGAATTATTTGTAGAATTGCCAAATAATGATGATTCAGTTCCAGAAGGAGTGATATCAATTTTAGTCGTTGAAGAACTTTCAGATATTTTAGTCAAATTCTGATTTGAAACACATAATTTACTTTTTCCTGTTAATAAACTATCAGACTGATCCTGAAATTGATCAGTCTGATCTATGGTTGAAGTAAAATTTGGCAGAAAGCTAGAATCTTCCCCAATTCGGCTATTACTTTGATCTCTAACGATTCCACTGCTTTCGTTGCTTAACATAGGAGGTTCTGTATCAAATAATAATGCACGATCTGCATTCATTGATCCGTAATTTGTTGGCTCATTCTCCAAAGAAAATTGGCTCTGGCTTTCGGATTTGTTATCTGATTCATCCCAATCGGGAGGATTTGGATCAAATAGATCAATTTTAGATTTGTTTGAAGTAACTTTGGATGTTGCGTTAAATATATCATCTCCAAGATCATCAAATAAACTTCCAGATTTTTTTGATACCTTATAACTAACATTTTCGGTTTTAGATTTAGTAGAAAATAAATCATTTTTGTCATCATTAGTATCAAACAATGATGATTTCTTATTAGGTTTTGATATTGGTGGAGGTTCTTCTAATACATTCGATATTTTACTATAACTTTCATGTTCATCATCTATGGAATCATCAAATAAATTAAGTTTTGGTTTTTCATTTTCTTTTTTTTCTTCGGTTTTCTCTGTTTTGAACAAATCATTATCATTTGCAGGTTCCGAATCGAAAAGATTTGATGTAAATTTCTTTGATGTGTTGAAAATGTCGTCCGAAAACAAAGGAGAGGTATCATCAAAAATATTAGTTATTTTGGAATTTTCTGCTGGTTTGACTGGTTCTTCTTTGACAGGTGCAACTATTTTTGCAGCGGGTTTAAACGATTCAGGATCATAATCTGAATCAGAGCTTGAGGCTGCTCTATGTTTCAAAATTTGTTGTTGAAGAAGCGTATTTGGACCAAGAATTAATACTCCGCCAACAGGCTTCTGCAAAAATTCATGAAAATTTGTATAATTGGATTATTACGGTGGATAAGACTTTGAACTTTTTATATGATAGAAATACAGGAATATTTAATGCATACAACAAAATTTTAAAATAGATTCTGTTGTATAATTTATGATTTCAAAGTTCGGGTTTTTAAATCCGATGAATACCAATATAATATATTCTATATGATTTTCATGATGAGAGACCCAAGATGAAATTTCAAAAATAGTTATCTAATTATATTGTAGAAATATTTTTAAAAGGTTTCATTGAGTTATAATATTTATTCATTGAATTTGTTAATAGTTATGTAGTAATTTATTTTTAGTTATATCTATTCAATAACAGCGCCGTGAACCTCATAGACAACAGTCAAGATACATATAGATTAAAAAGATACAACACGCTTGACATCCCATATAGATTCAGATAAATATTGAAAAATTTCTTGCATGATAACGGAACATGTGCCATTGGACATTAATCCCGCACGTTACTGTAAATTATTACATTTACTAATTATCCAAATGTACAAATTGTAAATAATAAACCGCTAAAACATCGAATTCATTCTTCCGTTTGCAAGATACTTATTATTTTGTATTAATTTCAAAGTCAATTATTAAAAACAAAATTAACTCAATTCGTATAATAATATTTGGAGAAATTTGAATACATAGAGATAAAAAAAAATAGAAGAAAATTAAACTACACTAATATTTATAGAGCAGTAAAATATGTTTGTATGTGTATGGCGGGTGATCTCTGGAATTACTCAATTGATTTTCGAAATTTTTCCGCTAATAAAAAACTACACCATCCCTCAGTAATATAGGCTATAACTCATTGACTGAAATAAGTTTTTACTTCGAAATCTCAATATTTGTAAATTAAGTCGGAAAAAAAGCTTTGCTTGGCTGCTTTTTCGACGTGCGCTGACCAAATGGTTATATGTACGTCTTTTTGCTTATATCCCTGAGTAATATCTATATCAATGTTATGAAGAGACAAAATTTATTTGTTTGTAAGAGTAAACTCCAATTACGAAATTTCAATGCACTCACGAGACTTTCCAAACCATAAGCTTCATTCGTATTTTTAACTAAACTGCTTGTGCATCAAAGAATAATTTTTTATACTTGCATCAACTATTCTTTTCAATAATCTCAAAAATTGTTGGGATCTGTCAGTTGATATTATTTTGTCAAATGAAAATAATAGACTGAATGATTGATTACACTTGAAAATTCATTTCCTAATTTTAAGATAATTGAGACGATTAAAGACAAAACGTTGTGATACAACAAAAAGTCTCTCATACACTCATGGAGCTTCCAAACACACTAGCTTTGCTCGTATTTTTAAATAATAACTTTATAGTCCGGGAGGTATCATTGCATTTTAGGATGTGTTTTACGCCGATCGAATGTTATCTTTTTCGATAAATATCATTGGATAGGTACAATCAAACACAAAATCTCAGCGTTCCACAGTTAATCGTTTTGAATTTACTCAAGAGATTCTAAAAATCTGTCAAGTAAAATGCGCTTTCAGCCAAGTCGATTGTTATGGAATCAGTAGGCCATTATTCTTATACTACAATATTCCTAAATACTGATTTCCAAAATTCTACGACTACCAACAGACCTGATTTTATGCGCAAAATTAAAAAATAAATTTCTACTGAAGTGCACTACCGGTTCAGTCTATTGTTATAAAAATAGTAGGCAATCATTCAGATACTACAGCAGACTAAATACCAAATTTCAATATTCTACACCTAATCGTTTCGAATTTATGCGAAAAATTCCAAAAGACTGTCAAGTAAAGTGCACTTCCGGCTCGGTGGATCTCAATAAAAATAGGATATCAGCATCTAGACGTCCTATCGTCCTAGATACTGAATTCTAACAATCTACATTCAATCGTTTTGGATTTATGCAAAAAGTTCAAAAAAAGTTTCCAGTAAAGTGCACTTCTGACCTGGCCGATTCTTACAAAAATAGCAGATAATCATTCTGATACAATATCAAGTTCAAATATTGAATTTCAACATCCTACGGTTGATCATTCTGGATTTATTAGAAAAATTCGAAAAAAGTTTCAAGTAAAATGCACTTCCGGTATAGACGATTGGAACCATAATGCGAGGTGCACAACTAGACCTTATATCAGTCTTAAATACAAAATTTCAACATTATACGTTCAACCAGTTTTGAGATTTGCGAGTTACGAACGCACGCACGCACGAACATACGTACTGACATCAAGCCAAAAACAGTCAAAATGGATTCATGGATGCTCAAAACAGATATTTTCATCAAAATCTCGATAGGTGAAAACAATACTTACTTGTTACTTTGTACAAGTAAAAAAAGAAAGCAACAATCAGCTGCGTGAGTAATAGTTGCAAATGAATCAGCACCTTAGATCATAAATAATATCTAGATGGAAGGAGTCCTATATCACACAATACATTTTTGCGAACGGTTATGCCAGAAAGAGAGGAAAATATAGGTTACGTTAAAGGGACAAAGAAATAAAATATAATGAAAGAAAATTGAAGTGAAACGAACTGCGCATGCCTATCGAATTTCATTTGCTATTTATAAAAGTAATATTGAGAAGATGTACTTTGCAACTAGAAAACGGCGAATGAATATAAATATTTTTTACAGAAATAAGAACTCATTACATCAAGAGTCTGTTATTTTGCGGGCTTGACGAACCGAAATTTGATTATTGTTACGCTTGCGCAGTTCATTTCTCCAGCTTTCTTACAATATATCTTCCATCTCTTTCCGTCGTAAGCGGTCGCAGTTTCTTCCATCTAGATATTATTTATGATCTAAGGTCATAGAGTAAGATCCCAGGCCCGCCAGACCTTACTTATTTTCTGAGAAATAAAATGTGTGGAATAGTATAGTGCTAGTATGTACTTTGATCATACGCATACTAGCTAGTTTGTGGCGACGGCCAATTTACAGATACGAGATGCTAGCGGTACGTTAAGACATTACTCACTTTTCTTAAGGTCTTGAGTGCTGATTTCGAGGTATGTTTCAGAGAATATTGTTAAAAATTGATAATCAATACTGCTAGACACTTTCCATCGGTGGTAATTTCTGCTAGACTCTTTAAAGCTCACGAAGAATAACGTGATCTTGCTTATAGTTTGAGTGCTAATTTTTATATATGACACTCAGGGTACAATTTCAATACTTTTTATTAACAGCTAGATTAATCGTAGGGCTAAACATCCCCCAGACACATCTAAAATATCGCTGTGAGTAAAAGCGCGAGATCACTATTTGTAGGCTTGATAGTAAGTGAAATATCTATGGGCATCCAACTCTTCCTTGGTCTGGCTATTCATAAAAAGTCTTGAAATTGCTCACTGAGTATTATATAAAAAAATTAGGACTCAGATTATAAGTAATATAACGATATTTTTTCGCGAGCTTTAAAGTGTTTAGCAGGAATTACTGCCGATGAGAAGTGTCTGGCAGTGTTGATTATCAATTTCCAACAATATTCTCTAGAACTTACATAAAAATCAGCACTCAGACTTCAAGAAAAGTTAGTATTGTCTTGATGTACCTATAACACCTCGTATCTATCAATTGACCGTCGGCACAAACTAGTAAATATGTGTATGATCAAAGTACCGACTAACACTATTCTAATCCACAAATTTTGTTTCTCAGAAAATAAGTAAGGTCTGGCGGGTCTGGGATCTTGGACTATCAGCACCCACTCGCAATGTCAGGTAGTGAAACACCTGGCGGCGGCGCGCTTTGAAGTATGTTAAATTATCACATGCACTACAAGTGTTTTGTAAAAGTTGAAAATTAGCGTCCAAAAAACCTAAGAAAGCGGTCAGATACCATAGATGAGAGACGCAGCGAGTCAGATCACAGAAGAACAATATTAATCAATTGATTTGAATATGGATGAATAAAATATGTACCATAATTCCATCATAATCGGGGCTACTCTGTAACTCAATTGATAAGTTTTTATAGATCATTATCTATTTCAACCAATGAAGATAGGTAGCACTGACAGAATTTCTGAGTTTTCACTTTCACAATTGTTTCTATTTGTCAAAAAATTTATCGATCGATATTAAATTAATGATTGTGTTACAGATACGGATGACTATTTGCTCTAACTGTAAACTAGAATACTTCTCGAAAAACATATGCTTCATTAACAGATTTGTAAAATTTCTAACTGTACATCAAGTCGCAAACCTTTGTGGAATTTAAAAATTCCAAATAGTACCATTATTCCACCTTTATTTAAATGATTCCACCTTAAATAAATAAAAATTTCCAATAGCCCAATAGATGACAGCATCGGCCAAATCTCGTTGATTGATTCTGTAATTTTGGAAGTGTGAACGTTATGATTGAATTTCTTGCACAGGAGCATTGCACAAGATTGAATTTGTGGTTGTAAGTCGAGGTTTTCGTGATTGTGAATGAGTCTTAATGCAGGGTACCTATTCTATAATTTTTCACGACTTTTCACCCTCTAAGGTCCGGTATTTCAGTCCATGGTTTACCTTAAACGTAGCTTAATTTCCATAGTGATGATTGTTAGAACAATTGTTACTAAGGTAATTAAGCTTTGCTTAAGGTAAATCGAGGACTGAAATCCCGGCCCTTAGGGGTGATGTATTAATGACGTCATATCCCCTTCACCTTTCAAGCATCTGAAGGTACTCGTGTAGTGAGTTTCACTTACTTACTTACTTAAGTTTCTGGTTATATTTATTTATGTAGGTACACTATAGTTTGGAAATCTCTCAGATTTAATAATCATCCATATTTTACAGCATTTATCAATGAGAATTAAAAATAATATTAAATATTACAGTTATTAAAATTTAACTTACTACATTTTTAACGTAAATAAGATTTCAAATTAATATTTGTTTCAAATTGTTATGAATTTTCATCTTATGGTGGGTTCATGCACAAGAATTTTGTGTGCTTTAGCTCACAACTAAAAATCAGATCCATTTAAAAATAAAATATGAAACACCATAACTTCAAACGTCAAAGTATCACCGGTGATAAGTTTCTACCACAATTTCTCTACTGGGTGATATGAGGTGATACATATTTCACTAAGTGTGACGTCATACAGCTTAGTTCGGCAGAACCGTCGCAAGACGGCAGCCCAAAATATATCACCCTGTTGCGTATCATCGGTGATAAAAGTTATAGAATAGGGGCCCTGATGTCGAGCACTTCTCTAATCGTCGTTGATTTCTGTGAGTCAACCATTCGTTTTCGGTACCGAAAACTATTACCGTTTAGTTTCAATACATAGAGGTCTACAAAATTGTAATACTATCAACACCGGAAACAGACATCTTATAGATTTTCAAGAAGTTGATATTATCTAGAACTAAACGGTGAATCTTGATGGCCCTATATAATTCCTTGAAACTACCTATAAGAGATACAGAATTCCACCTGTTCGCGCAACCGAAGAGTGGGAACAGTCTGAGTTATATTCGATGCTTCACGAGCAAACGAGATGCTACTGCTGACTTCGTCTGTCCCATTTAATTGAGATCTGACTGTTTTTCAGCTATTGCAAATCATCATTATCACGACAACTTAAGCGACGTGCTGACTTGCTGCGTCCCTCAACTATGCCGTCTAATCACTATCTTAGGCTTTTTTAGACTACAAACAAGCTTGGTGCTAATTTTCAACTTTTACAAAATACTTGGACAATCTTCAAAGCGCGTCGTCACCAGATGTTCCACTACCTGACCTTGCGAGTGGGTGCTAACTCATGTATAACCTTAATACTATATCATATTGAAATATGAATCATTAAAAAACTCTTACAGGTTTTGTCACCAGCTTTTGGACTATACAGTGTGTCCACATTTCGAGGTGCCACCATTGGGATTTCGGAAACTATAGGAGGTACAATATTTACGTACGCTACTGGCTAGGTCATAATGATATGTGACTTCTTGTTTTGAGTTCTTTTTTTCCTATTTGCGAAAGCTTAGGAATGATTTACAGAAGATAAAATCGTCCAAAATCAATTTTTCGTCATTATCTAGTGACCTGTAAAAACTTTTTGAAGAACGAAAATGTGTATGAGATCGTATCTTAAATGTGCACAAAAAGCCTCATTTAGCCAAAGTTGTATTTCCTATAATTCGACACTGTATTGTTTCGCAACAATTATACACGCAACTGATTTTTGTTTTCGTGTAAACAATCACCTACCTAAATTTCATCCAGCTTACTATTACTTTAATTAATTATTTTTTTACAATTTCATGCGAGCAACTGACGCATAATCCTGTCTCCACGGTGCAGCTGACGATAATAGTGCAGTAAAAGAAGCAGTGTCCATGGGGTTAGCAAATAATAATCAAAGCAAGTAATTTGCAAGTGAAACAGTAATAGTATTTCGAAAGGGTCAGCTAATAATACGCTGAACTACAAGAAGAAGTAAAGTAGCACTGAGCAGAAAAGTGAAAGGATTTGCTTCCTTGCGGAAATCTATGGAGACCACAACATCTAGTGGAGTGCTGTATGTCATACCTGTGAAATCAAGGGACATTACGGTAAGCAATGCAGGAAGAAAAATCAGTGTCGAGTACATCAGCTACATGAAGGATCACCAGCCAAAGAGGAAGTTCAAGAGATTTGGAGCTGTAGTTTGTGTGTTAATGAGGTGAAGAAAAAGTTTTCCAGTGTATTTGCCAATGAGTTAGGTTCTTGTATTAGCGAATTCATAGCACACATTGCTTTACACCATACGGTATAATTAAAAAAGTTAATACAAAGATAGACGAACTCGATGAAAACCGATCTGAGCACCAGTGACTTACAACGACTGGGCATCCTCTCTCGTGATCATACCAAAAAAGAGATTAGGTATCGAGTCTATAACGCTGTGTGTGGATTACAAGAGCACAGTTAACAAAAATTCTATAAGGGACCAATATCCTCTACCTCAGTTGGACGATATTATAAACTCCTTATCGGGTAATACAGTACTTTGTACGCTTGATCTTTCAGCAGTATATACGCAGATATAGTTGTCTAATAGCCGGTTTTATAAAAGACCAAGTAAATTTACTCCCAGAGTAAATTTATTTTATTTAACAAATTCTAATCAGTTTGAGTTCCCTTATGACATTAAAATCATTGCTGTCAAATAATCGACTGTCATCTAATAGAGTAAATTTTATTTACTCTGGAAGTAAATTACTCTGCCATTTATAAAACCGGGCATAAGTCGGCTAAAGAGATTTTGAAAGCAAATACACATCGAGGGCTGTTTTGAAATTAGCAGCGCACCCGAAATTTTTCAATTAATTATAGATTTAATTCTCAAAGATATTCCGAAAGTTTGCTATTATTTGGACAACGTAGTTGTTGCCCGGGTGAACCGGCAACAATGTGGACAAAATTCATTTAATGTCCGACTAGTTTATTATTGTTGTCATAATATCACTGATGTTAGGGTAATTATGTAACAAATAATACCCGAGGGCATTATGTTTCAAAATAATGCCCGAGGGCAATATTTTGAAAAATAATAAACAAGTTTCCTAGTTACAGCAAGTAACTAGAGTAATTTCTCTGACAGAAGTCACAATGACAGGACATACATTGCTGAAAATTATGATTGAAATACAACAAAAGTAGGACATTATACATTGAAGGCACCACGGGAGTTGAACAGACAATAATTCCTACGGTCAACGTACACACCTCGGGCCAGAGGCCCTCGAAAAGTACACTGTTGACCTCAGGCATTATTGTCCTTTTAACACCCTTGATATACCTTAATTACTATAAAGTGCTCCAAAAGTTAGAAGAATTTAATGTACGAGTAAACTTGGCCAAGTGTAGTTTTTTTAAAAATCAGTTGAGTACTTAGGTCGTATTTTAGAAATATTGACGATCAAGGAATAAGACCAGCTGCATAACATGTCCAGCGCCTATAAGTGTAACACAACTGAAATCATATTTAGGGATGATAAATTTCTATGGCAAATTCATTCAAAATTTAAGTTCTTACCTACAACCTTTATACCGATTACTGCGAGCTGATATAAATAAGAAAACTGATAACTAACCAATAAATAAAATTTTGGGGTCGTAAATTGGAATAACACCTTTGCCTGCGTGTAGACTACAGCGATGGGCAATTATTCTGAGCAATTATGATTACGAACTTATTGTCAAGCGCGACTTGAAATGTGCAGATATGGTATCGCGTTTGCCGATCAAACAGAGTACGGGGGACGAAATTTTGCAGATCCAGGTAGAGGAGCCACTACGTAGTTTGAATAATGCTCGAGAAACGGTGAAGGACCCTATTCTCAGTAAAGTTGTAGACTTAACAAAAAAGGGATGGCCAGATCACATAAGTGATGAAAATATTTAACTTGCTGTTTCAAATGGATGTTTATGTTTGGGAAACAGAATTGTAGTAGCTTCTGACGCGATCGTATGTATTTTGGCCAAAAATTAACGAGGAAATTGAAAAAAAATAAAGGTCCAATCACAACCGAATTTGAACATGGCACAATTTCATGCTAGCTTAAAATTCAAAGCTGAGCGTATGAGCTCAGTAGTAACCATTAACAATTAAAATTTTTAGTCTGCGTATTTTATGTTCGGATTGCAATGTTAGCAATGTACAAACTTGTACTTCAAGTCGCTAGCGAATTGGCATGCGCATTGCATCTTCTGATGATTCAACATGTATTTTTGACGTTTAAAATAAAATAAAATAATAGAAGTTATTTATGCAAACAGTGAATTTATGTTGATAGAGCTTGTTTTGATATTTCATTCATCGACCATTTCTTTTTTTTTAATATGGACGAGAGATTATTGAATTTAGATATATAAAGTTAGATAACTTATTATATTTATTTATCTTATAACATTCATCAATAAAAACTGAGATCGAAGTAAATAGATAACTGTAACTAACAACTACTCTTCATGCCACGCAATTAACCACTGAATTTGAAAATATATAAATTCAAACGAAAAGAAGGATAAAGTATTTAATATTTGCATTATTTGTACTTGTTTTCATAGAAGGCATTGCAAAATTTCAAGCAATGTTGAAAGTGGTTGTGAGTGCTACAAATTTTAACACTACGTAATTTGAACTTCAAGTGCAAATTAAGCAGAGTTTAAAGTTTTTGTGAATACAGCTTAAGAGTTTGCAAAATATGTCAAGTTTGCACGACGCACATAGGGGTATTTTGTTGATTTAGGCCCGGTTTCACCAAAGTCAGTTAAATTTATCTAGAGGTTATTTTGAGTTAGTAACTATAGTTACAATTGTATCAACAATAGTTTTCGTATAAAATAACCTCTGGATAAATCTAACTGGCGTTGGTGAAACTGGCCCCTAGCCGGTCAAAATTACTTTTTTCAGTTTTTTTACTCCAAATAGTCGCTCTGGTTAACTTTGAGCCATAATTTTTTTTTAATGAATAATGACTGAATGTGTGAAAACTTGTGCTTCAACGTCTTAAATTCAGAATAGTTTTCGCTAAACGAAATCCAATCCTCCAAGTAATTCAACTTTTCTTCAAAATTAGGCAAATTTTGCTCTTTCATTTCATCAAAAAGTGATCTACGGGTCACTACTCTAACACCTGAGTGACTCGGTGATCTTGAAACCATATAATTACCAAGTTAACATAGATAGTGTTAATTCCAAATAAAAATTTTATATTTCTCTCACTATCTTGGTCTGTCACCTGTGGCAAAAAAGGGGGGCGGGTATGGGCGGCTGATTAGGCCATAATAATTTGATATAAGCTATAACCTGTCATAATCAATCAGAATAATTACCGGGAAGCAACCGGAAATACAACAAAAATCTTTTCAAACTTAAAATTGAGTAAGAAATTTTAAGAATCGCAAACTATATTTTCAAACGTGGAATAACAATATCCTATCAAGAAAATATACAGTTCCATATTTCAACAATATGCGTCCTTTTTTCCTTGATCCATATTTATAACAATATTTTTAAAAGAAGCCAGTAGTCACGAAAATATTTAAGTTTTTGTCAGATACTATCACACTAAGGGCCTTGTCCCACCAAAGCTACGCGACATCGATACGATTTCAACATGACACAAGTAGGCGACATGGAGTTGTCCCACCAAAGCAACATGTTTTCTACATTTAATTCAGTGAACAATGTCATCAAGTGAAGACGACGATGTTATTGCAATGTATTAGTACTTAAAAAATAGAAAAAAAAAACTAGAAAGCCTGAGAGAAGGAAATGGTGCACCCTAATACTCCTTTTCGTCACCAAATACAAAATACAGCCGCACACACAGCTTCGATGTTGCTTCAAAACTGACCTGTCGAGTCGCTCGGCAACAAGAAGCCGACATGTAGCTTGGATGTTTCTTTGCTGTAGCGTTGGTGGGTATGCGGTGTGTATAAACCATGGGTTAAACGCGAAAGATACACGCTAGCGACATCGGGTCGTTCTTGCATCGCTGTCGCGTAGCTTTGGTGGAACAAGGCCCTTAGAAAACTTGTAAGAAACGTGCATTTGAAGCGATGACTAACTTCCGACAAAATGAGCACGCGGGTGCATTCGATAAGAGACCGGGAATAGATTGTCTATCATTCTCTAGTCACTTGAGAACTATAAGAATCAATTTTTTTTTGACCTGTGACAACTTCTTATAAATTGATTTTTACCCGGCTAGATCAGCAAAATATCTCTATGTGCGACGATTCAGTTTCAATATGCGGCACAAAAATCTCACATTTGCTTTCGATATTTTAGAGATTCTTACCAAATTCAATTTTTGCTGCGTTGATTCCGATTGATTTATAGAATTTTACAATATTTTTCACGTATAACGGGATAATTTCGATTGACTGACAATTTTGCCACAAGAATCACCAAAATTGGACAATTTAACTATAACTTTACATAAATAGTTTGATAAACTATAATTGCAAAATTATTTTTGTTACACTCGTTACACTAATAATTGTCAGTGATCTATAAGCAAACAATGATATGTATTTGTTAGATTCCAGGTAACACACTTGAAGAGAAATATGATGATGCAAGTTTTGTGCACATGGTATGGTCCAAATGATATGAATTGCTCGTTATATTTCCAAGTTAGCGATTTTATGTTAATACATGATTATTTTGCTGGGTCAAATGATATAGTTCTGGACTCGTATATTACATTTTACATGATTACACTTATATGCAGTAAACTTATCGGTACGTGGTTTTGAGCATAGTTGATTATGTGGTAGATGGGTACGTGGCATTTCGACACATTTCTAAAATCGTGGCATTTCGGTACATGATGAATACTGTCATGATATTTGGGTACAATTGATTTTTGTATAAATGAAAAAACAGCACCGGCCAATATCCATGCCGACAAATGTCCGCTGCGGCGAAAGTCCACACCGTCGAATAGCCACTGCGGCGAATTTACCCCCATTACTGATTTGTGTCAGTGTTTTTTGTTTTCAAACGTCGGTGCTTCGCACTTCGCATCCAAGTAACAAGCTCGACGTGCCATGCTCAATGTTTATTGAACCACTAGTACAGTCATGAATAGTGGTTTTTGTTTTCAATCGGCGCCGGCGGTGCTTCGCACTCAACTAACGGGTAAGCTTCGCCCGCTCCGAGCAAGCTCGACTTGCCATGCTCAAAGTTTATCAAACCGCTAGTACAGTCATAAGCTTTGTTTCATGTTTCAATACATACTTCGGTAAGAATTTGATAAGATGTATGTAGTATACTATCAAAATAACTTTATCTGTCTAATTTATTCAAAAAGCAGTTATAAATGTCATGAATTATTCGTTTAACATTGAAACAAACAATTTTTGTGCCATGTCACCGATCAATTTATCATAGAAACTTGGTTTTTAACAATAAAAACAGATTCTTTTAAAGGACTCCTAACGAAACTCTTTGATTTTTGATTCCGGTGAATTGAGGCCAAATTTTGGAAACCTATAGATATTGCTGTGCTGATCAAAAGTCACCATGGGAACACAGCCTAAAAATCAATGGTTTTTTTTTATTTAGAGCTGCTTAAAATTTATTAATTGAGTTTAATAATTTAATATAAAATATTTTATCCGAAACGAGTAATATTGAATATATGTGTTATCTGTTACGGATACATCGCTGATCACTTGAAAAAAGGTTTCGAATATATTTTTTTTTGATATATTTTGGAGCACTTCAATATTAAACCAAAACAGAGGGGACCGTATCGCACACATAATCGATAAATGTTTCTCGATTAAAAACCCCGGTATATATTATTTCACAATTTTGCGTCTGCGGAAAACATTCCGCATACACTCTCCACCTGCGTAAAACATTCCGCAGGTTTCACCCAGGTCCAAAATCATTGGGCTTTGAGCGGGATCCTTTCAAATAGCTCTAAATTAAAAACATTGATTACTTGGTTGTGTCATCATTGATCTTGCCCAATTTTTCTTTTTTTACTTTTTCATAGAGCTTCCATATCATTTACTATTATTGTACAAGATTCTGATGATTGGCACACCTTTACATATACTAGTTCCCACCGTTTTAGTGCCACTGGAAAATTTCCTTACATGCCGGTGGCGCTATCTCTGTTTTTAGTTTTTCAGCTACCATCAGGGTCCTATTGTAAAAGTGTACCCTTCATATGAAAATTAGCTTCAGTCAAATTCAATACTTTTCAAAATTATTATTAGGTTCAGTGTAATCATAGTCGTAACGTAGTTGATTAGGTCCACGGTATAACATTAAGAAATTAATAAAAGTATGATTAGATAACAATCAACTCATTTTAAAACTAGTGTCTTCACATTTTTTAATGTTTAAAATATCGAGATATTTCTTTGAATAGTTCGCTAATAGGCATTCCACTTTGAATGTCATATAAATTACCTTCTTTTCAATTTCTTTTTGAGAAGTTTTTGGAGGACTAGACTCTAATTCTGGTGGTTCTTCGCTAACAAGTGGAACTGTTCTTTTAAATGGCGCTAAAATTATTTTCTTTGGCTGTGGTAAGGTTGTTGTACTGAACAAATCATCATCATCATCATCGAACAGTCCAGAAGGCATCTAAAAATCCGCAAGAAGTTGAAAAATGATTAATTATTGCTAGTATAATTTACCTTTGAATGCTTTGCTTCTGTTGATTTTTCTAATTGTCTACTTGACTCTTTTGAAAATATATTGTCTCCTTGGTCTTCTGCATCAAACAAATTATCCTTAGATTTTTTATTGCTTGATGAATCTAGAAAAAAAATTGTATTCTATTATTTTATATCACTACAAAGGTGTACGGAAAAACTTGCCAGAAAGGGTTTTCGTAGATTTTCCAACATTCCAAAAATCTTTATCATCATCTATGTCATCAAACAAATTATCGCCGCCTGAAAATAATCCCGCATTAACGTTTTTCTTTATGAAAATATCATCTTTGTCCAAGGGCGGCGGTTCGTCGGAAAATAATCCACCTAGTAAGATTAGGAACTATTTTTAACGGAATTTTACAGCTATTCAATAAATTCCAAAAAAAAGTCGATACAAACCTGCTAAATTTGTTGATTGCTTTTTGATAGGTTTCGTATTAACTTCCGGTTGAGGAACGGTTGACTGTACTTTACCTAATTTAGCCGCCAGTTCTTCAGCGAAGTTACTATTCACAGTGTTGACCTAAAATTATTTTGAACAGAAATCAACGATTAAGTAGTTTTATTTTCCATTTTGAAATACGATTTTGTGATGAATAATATTTACCTGAGGAGGTAGAGAGCCTGTTTCACTATCACTACTAGAGTCAAACATATTTCGATCTGTATTGTCGTTGAAAGTAGAATTAGCAACTGGTTTCGATATTATGTTCTTTGGGATATCTTCTGATTCGCTGTCTGATATTCCGATGATCTTAAAATTCAAAAGAATAACGTTATCAGGCCGTTAAACATTAACATTTGTCGAATATTATCTACATTAATTACTTTCCTGAATTCAAAATAACTAGACCGTAGAGAATTCACGTCCAAACAAAATTTTAAGAATCAAAATTTGTATGAGATAACTGTAATGATAACAGTAAGACTATTCAAATATTCAAATTTAATCGTACTTGTACCATTTCAATCTTCAAACGTACTAATATTTAATTGGAAGATGAATTTAAGGCCTGTTTTCAAATTTAACAAAATGTTCAACAAAAATATTTGAATTTATCTGTTAGTAAAATTTTTGTTTACCTGTGCCCTGTCTCTTTCAGGAAGATTTGTGCTTTCTTGCTCTGACTCAGTTTCACTAAATTGATCTTCATTTTCAACTTCAGATTCAGAAGAAGAATGTCCCAAACCAACGTGCCAATATTTATGCCATTCAGCAGTTCCAATAACGTAAGGAAGTGGGCGATCTATGTAAGGATTAACTGGGCGATACAGAATATTTGGACTATCTGTATCATCTTCAGAATCACTCCCGGGAATCTCCACTTTTTCGTAAAATCTGTCAATAATTTCCAGGCCATTGCAGATAGCTTGTTTCATTTCTTCTAAACGATCTTTTTTTGTCAAGTTTGATTTCTCTTCTTTTTCTGGAATTTGTTTAGTTGGCAAAGTTTCATCATCTTCATATACACGACTTTCGATAAATTGTGTATTGCGCAAACCCATAAATTGATTCGTAGCATTTTGTAAAGCTAAACTGGTAGCGTCAGCATCATCAATCAAATTGTCTACGCGATCATTTGTATCTTTAACTCTTGACAAAATTTTCTGTAAAACAATTGTGATAAAATGAAATGTGATACTTGTTTCACAAGATATACTTCTGAGAAATCTTCAAGATACTTCAAGAGCCCGGAATCTCCTGCTAAATTCCAGTTGGAAGCATTTGCTATCATCTCTTGAGTGGTCCATGGTCTTTCCCATGGTTTTGTATCATTTTGAGACATTCTAATCGCAGTTATTACACTTTATAAATAACAACAACAAACCTATTTTTATATAATGCCATATATATTGATTGTACGCAATATTCACCTTATTATACAAATGGAATCAATTCAAAACTATGTTGACTACATTAAAACACTGTAAAAAGCTAGAAAAACATTTTCTTTAATTTTGACGTATAACAAAATTTTTTGTCGGCTGCTGTCAAATCTTCCACACATTCACATTGTCTTTGCATACTGGATACGGCCACCAGCGCCAAAGTTTCCATCTAGAGAGAGACAGAGAAAGAATAGGTCACTGGATCTCGAACAGCCAGCTATCTTTTACAAGCGCGGCATTTTAAATGCAACCAACAATGCAGGAACAATGAGAGATAATCATAAAATAACATCTAAAACATTTTATCCAAATCTACCTGAAATATTTTATACAAAAATAGAATGAATGACAATTGAATAAAAATATAGCATTTATATGGTATAAAATCGGAAGTCAGACATTTAAAATTTTTATAATTATTAAATGTGGAAGAATATTTACCAAACAGCTTAAAGAATTGATTCTCTGTTTTGAAGACAGGGCTGAGTCTTAGAAGTCTACATTAATGGCAGATTTCTCCAATTTTTCCAAGAATGATTCTCAAACAAAACATAAGACTAGTCTAGCTTGATAGCCCATCAGGTCCTGGGCTCTTAATAGAGATTTTTGCTCCTGAAAAATACAAATAATATACCAGGATTCATTCTTATACAATTTTTATTTGGGGCTTCGTTCCTCATAATTAAAGAGTGGAACTTTTTGATTATATTCGTTTGTCCACCTTATTATTTTTCTTTGATGTTTGCAAAAATAAATTTCTTGAGTTGAAACAAATTACACTGAAAACAATTGAATTCAGGTTAATAGGTTAATTAGTGATTCAAACACTCATTCGTTCGTTTATTGTCTGTTAATGTCGAATATATCTGGAATCGATGAAGCTATAAGTTAAAACATGGTATAGTTAAAAAAATTGCTATTTAGCATGTACATCAATAGGGCAATAGGTAAGATTATCAAATGTTTCTCTCTTAATTTTGAGAATCGAAGTTTGATATTTTGGTATGGGAGCAATCGCTAACAAAGGTGTTAGTCAAAAGATTGTAAAAAATATATTTCAAAGATTTTTTGCCACATGGTCTCGAAGATATTCTTGAAAATGCGAAAAAAAATTTCAAGTAAAGTGCACTTTTGGCTTGGCCGATTCATACAAAAATAGCAGATAGCCATTCTGATACAACATAAAGTTCAAATACTGAATTTTAACATCCTACGGTTGATCATTCTGGATTTATTAGAAAAATTCGAAAAAAGTCTCAAATAAAGTGCACTTCCGGTACAGACGATTTGAACCATAATACGAGGTGCATAACTGATCCTATACTAGTCTTAAATACAAAATTTCAACATTATACGTTCAATCTGCTTTGAGATTTGCGAGTTACGCACGCACGCACGAACGCACGAACATACGTACCGACATCAAGCCAAAAATAGTCAAAATGCTCAAAACGGATATTTCCATCAAAATCTCGATAGGTGAATTTTGTCGGTTCCACAATAATTTCTTGTACTTAGCATAAGTAAGTAGAAAGGGCACGCGTTCTTGTTGAAAAACAAGCCGCTTGCGGCGAGTTTTCTTATGAACAAGTGACCTAAAATGTCTTATGAAACGTGTATTTTATACAATTTTTTCTATTTGAGTTCATAAATGTCAAATATAATAAATTTCCTATTTTGAAAACATCCATAAAGAATATTTAATTTTTTATTTGACTTTTGGTAACACTGAGACTTGACAGATGAGTAATTTGTGTAAATCAAAATTTTCTTCAAAATTTATTAATTTGAATGTTGTTACTTTTTAGAATCAAATAAATATGAACCTGAACAGTTTGAGAATTTTCGTATATAATATCACAAGGGACTGTAATTTTATCAATAAATTTTTCTTGAAAACATTTATTACCTAGCCACATCGTGAGAGTCATCGGTCCGATTAAATCACGAGAGCGTAGCTCGAGGGATTTCATCCGAGCAGATGACTTCTTGTGAGATCGCGGATGTATACCATATTTTCGTTAAGTTTTTCGTTAATGTTCAACAAACTTTCATCTAGTGAATAAGAAATTGTTTGGGTATATTTTTTTTAATTTCATTACGCCTGTTGTAATATAAATATCCATCAAATTATTTATGTGCTTATTATAATACATAATTAGAAAACTTCTGTCCAAAAAAACGTTTATAACACATGTTTCATAATAAATAGAAATGCCATTTTTTTTTTACTTCTGCCTTTCATTTCATAAATAATGAAGTATTTCGCTATCTCTCTCACACTTGCCGCATTACATTTTAGGCTTCATGTTTCCCAACCAAGTGTCCGCTCCTCTATTATTAGATTATAGATATTAGAGAGAAGGAGAACCATTTCTGTGTATGAAAAGTGTCCGTCGAAAAGAGTCAAATTAAGATAGCGCTACCGTAGGAAGAGTGTCAATTTTGAAGACAGGTTATATTTTATCAAATAATGTTCAACTACGTGAATGATTGGAGTTGTATTCACTGTCAATATCTCAATTACTCTAGTCGCCATAAATATTTAATTTTCCCAGTCAACACACTTCACTTCATAAACAACTCGTAAGTTCACATTAAACGTTGCATTATAGTGATTAAGGTATCAAGGGTGTTAAAAGGACAATAATGCCTGAGGTCAACAGTGTACTTTCCGAGGGCCTCCGGCCCGAGGTGTGTACGTTGACCGTAGGCATTATTGTCTGTTCAACTCCTGTGGTGCCTTCAATGTTAAATGTCCGACTTTTGTTGTATTTCAATCAAAATTTTTAGCAATTTATGTCCTGTCATTGTGATTTATGTCAGAGAAATTCCTCTAGTTACTTGCTGTAACTAGGAAACTTGTTTGTTATTTTGAAACATAATGCCCTCGGGTATTATTTGTTACGTAATCACCCTGAAATCAGTGTTATTATGACAACAATAATAAACTAGTCGGACATCAAACATATTTGACTACTCCTATACTAGCACCATTCTGGTTAATTTTTGAACTGTTATTTAACGCCTTCAGATGAACACGTTTTTAGTTTTACCTTCATATAAGATGGTTCTCCTTACCTCTACCCTCCATAGTAAAAACTGTGTAACCTACAGCCATTGTTATATATAAACACCTATTTTTAGACCAGATTTCAGCCCAACATTGAGGAATCAGATTGATTGCGGTAATATTCAGGGATATTTTTCAACCGCGAGCGTAGCGAGCTAACCTACAACTATTATTATAGGTAAACAATCTGCATTTTTTTTTAGAAAAAACGACACCGTTTTAGTGTCATTATCAAAATTTTATTGCACTGATGAATCGCTAGTAGCGCCATCTCGTAAAAATTGTAATTGGAATCATGTCCTATCCCTATCCAGCACTATCCAGTTATTTATGTACAGTGTTGTAGATGTACGCCCATAGATGTTGGCAGTACTGAAATCTGACATTTTAAGCTGTGAGGTGTGCTAAAGCAGAAAATGTCTTTTAAAAAGGATTTATTTTTGTTATTTCGTCCGTATTATATGTTTAATATAATTTTGAGTATTTCATATATCATCTGTAAAAGAACATCAATAATATGTAATATATTATTCATTCAAGACAACTGTGAACTAGATGGGGTAGGGTTATTTTTAAATTGTACTCATTTAAATATTAATTTATGAAATTAATTACAGAGAGAAACCGAAATTTTGTTCTTTTTATTGATTGTTATTATGATACGAACAAGAAAAGCTGGTAGTGTGACTATGATCAATTATTTAACAGCTAGTTTCATGTACACCAAAGTAGCGAATCTTATATTATGGTTTTACGCTGATTTCCGAATGGGATTGATATTTGGAATTATTTTTGTCTGTAAGTAGAACTATATGAATATATTGAAGTATTTCTAATATCATATTTTTTTTTAGTAACGGGTTTATTGCTCCCCGAACCAACATATTCTGGTCCCGAAAATGTCACCTATTTTCGAGGAGCGCAAGGTTTGATCGATGAACTGCAACGAGACAAAAAAGTGACTTGGCTTGTTGAGTTCTACACTGTGTGGAATCCTGCTTGTGTCACATTCGCACCAATATTCTCAAAACTAAGCAATGATTACTCACTTGAAAATTTAAAATTTGGTAAAGTTGATGTAGGACGGTATCCCGACGCGGGACAAAAATATCATGTAAATGATAGTTCTATGAGTAAGCAACTACCAACCATGATTCTTTTTGAAGACGGCAAAGAAATTACTAGAAGACCCAACGCAGATTCGAAAGGAAAGTTGCAGAAATTTCTGTTCTCTGAAGAAAACGTTAAATCAGCGTTTGACTTGAATAATTTGCACAAGAAAATTAAAGAATCTATGAAAAATAATAAAAAAATGGGACATATCAAAAAAGATTGATTCGTTCTAGTAGCTTATAAATATTGTATTTTAGGCTTATAAATAATGTGTTCGATACTAATAATGTAGAAATGTAGATGATAGAAGTGTGCTTTGTTTTATATTTATTCATGTTTTTTTCGATTTATAAATCGAATTTTATTAATTAGGTACATTACCTGCATAATTTTAGCAATTTAATGTGAATGTTATTGTTTTTAAATATAAATATTTGTTTAGAAAAAAATTATTCTTTTATTTATTACAATCGTACAAAAAAGCAGCAAAAATAGAGAATACTAAAAATTACATTATTTCATTGATAGGTCTTCTTTGAAAATTTTAATTTCTTCAATCATTTTGGTGATTTGTTTGGTCCTAAAAAATAAATGGTGAATAATTTAATGTCAATTTATGTAGATTGTGAAGTAAATAAAGAGAATTATCTCTTACATATCTTGAAGATTATTTTTGATGACCGTAGCTTGTGCATTTCCAAGGGTAACTTCTTTTTTCTTTTCTTGATTCAGCCAATTTTTCATCTACAAAATAAAACAAAATTTATAAATTCATTCAAACAGGATGTTAATTTGTTACGACTTCAAGAAATAAAATGACAACATCCTGTCGCTGTCACAATAATTTAAGTGACCCAAATAAGAAAAAAATGAGCCAATTTGAAAGAATAATTTAAATTTTGCTATACCTGCAGTTCCTGATATTTTTGTTTGCTTTTAACATGATCAATTGATTTAGCATAACTTTTAATTTTTTCTTCAGCCTTCTTCAATTCTTTGAATAGATTCTTTTCTGATTCTGATGGCTGCGGTTGCTTTTGAGTAACCAAAATCAGCAATTTCTCACATCTAAAACAAATGAATTTTCTTTTGCATGATCACTATAGTAAATATCTTGTTTCTCATACCAAGCACAACTAGAAAAATGACAATTTATCACAACTGAAAAATCGAGAGAAATGATTTCTCACATCAGTCTAAAATGTAACCAATCAACATGTTGTTGATGTCTATGTCAAATATGTATACCTATTTAATGAAAAAATACATACAGGATAGTAACTCGAAGGACGCACCATAGCGTTTTAAATGCTATTTTTGAAATGTTCAATTATTGGCTTCCCTAACTATTTTACATCAAAAAAGTTGATTAGTTTATTGTAGAGGGATAAGTAAATTCTGCATTTTTTGACACTAATATTTTTAATTTTACTCTACCAGGAACCGATAACATTACGTAAATGTTTATTGATAATTTTCTTAAAATCAACAATGCCATGAAATAACAAAATAAATGTGATATAAATTAACAGTCCGATTCTCATAAGAGTTTTAGCTAATCCTGGAATGGGTTGATTTGGATATTTAACATTAAATAAAGCTGACATTTTTCGAGCACTATTTTAACCATAAAACCATTTCACCATATCTAACTTTTCGTCTAAAGTATACATTTTAATTTAAGACACTTGATATGAAACGCTGATGATGTAGCTAAGATTGTTTTTATTGTTGACGAAGATATTAATCTTTTGATAGTTGTTGCACAATTGTCAGGTGAAAGTTTAAATGTGTATTTGGAAAAAAAACATTTAAAAACTTTAAAATTTACTGAAAGATGAAGAGATTTCAATAGAATTTGCAACGCTATATTATGAAAGATCATCATGAACATGATAAAAAAAAATATATTTGGAAGAATAGGAGCAGGAAGTTGTTTCAGGTGCAGAAGAGGATGATTCTGATAGATAGGGAGATGGTGACAGTTAGGACTCTTTGATTTTGAGAATTGAAAATTTACTCCTTGATAAAAAAGATTATTGACCGATACATGCTTCCGGTCACAATGTAAAACCCAATTATATTAAAAAAAAAATGGTTTTTTCCTGACAACATTTTGCCTGCCTTTGTAACGTGAAATAGTTGAAAGTTGTTTAAAGCCTAGTACTGAAAGGCATGCAATTCACAACAGCCCAATATGCTCAAACGGTTGCGTGAGCTTTGAAAAAAAAAATATGAAATTTCGTGTTTTCAAATTAGATGCCAAAAAAAAATTTGCATGCATCCCTCGTTGCAGGGCTCTTTCTTATTATATAATTTGCCACCCTAGTGCCAACGAGAGATGCATGCCAATTTTTTCACAAGGGATTAAAGGCTGAAACTTCCATTCTTTTCATTGGTATGCAATTTGAATACACGGAGTTTAATTTTTTATTCACAAGTTCACTCGATCGTTCGAGTCTTTTTGGCTGTTGCGAGTTGCATGCCTCTCAGTACATCAAATCACGTTCAACCATTTCACGTTATAAGGACATGCAAAATATTGATATTAAAAAAATATATAATTGGAGTTTGAACTATGACCGGAAAGCGTGGATCGGTCAATAACCTTTTTATCTTTTTTATCAAGGGGTAGATTTTCAACTCTCAAAAAGGCATGCAGCATAAAATCGGAGAGCCTCAACTGTCACCATCTCTCGGCCTATAATGAAAAATTTGCAATTTCTCCGAGAGAGAGAGAGTTCGATAGAATATTTAAATTCAAGTTCAGAATGCATACATATCGTCACGCACTTCTAAGGTGGTTTTCTTTCGATGCACAATAATTTATAATTACAATAGTAATTTGAAACATGTTTATAAATCAAGAGAATTTGAAATATTTTATCGTATATAAATATTTGTAAATATCAATTAGCAAACATAATTGGAACAACCAGTTTCGTTAACAAAGAAGATCATTTTATCGATCATTTATAGATAAAATGGTATTCGATGCACTTCAGGGTGCATTTGTATGCGTTCTAGTGCATGGATTTGTTCTTCATTTTGTTCAGTTTTGTTCGTCTATTGAAACAGAAGAAATTTAGACAGGTTTGATTAAAAAAAACTAAATCCGTAATTAAATTATTCAGATTACTGTGTAAAGTGTAAATGTGCTGCTTATTTTGAATATGCCTGAGTAACCCTCAAAAATAAATTAGTAAAGACATAATTTTTTCTGTTCGATTTTTCTTTATTTTGTAGAGCTCAATGTGAAATTTGGGCATAAGTTTCTATAATGAACAAAAGTGAAATTATAAATTTAAAGATGATTTTTAACAATAATATACTATTTTGTATTCTCTATCGAGAGATCTTTTAAATCAAATTGAATGGAGCTGGCATCAAAAATCTGTTTCAATATCTCCAGCAAATAATGAACATATACAACTAGTTTTTTTAAAAATCATTTAGAAAAAAGATGTAAAAAGCTAAAATTTTTCAGGAGTGACGCATCACTTTTTGACCATTGTTTTATCAAGAATTCCCCAACTAAATGACAATTTGACTGGACGATAAAACGCTCATCTGTAATGGATTTCATCTGTGAAACTTATGAATTTGCACATATGTAATTGCAACATAAGCTTGAGGAGATCCTAATGCAAGTTTATAAAGTCTGACCTAAATGTTAACTTATGCTCTAGGCTCCCTTGCTGTATGTTCAGTAATTGTTAAAATATGTACTTTGAGGACTGTAGAAAAGAATATTGTATGTAACACGCGTGTCAACAAATATGATGCCATCAGTAAGTCTCGTCTCGAAACACTTGGCCTCATATGATAATGCTTAAGTTATATTCTCGTTGCATAAATTACTATTTTTACCGTTTAGTCAATTCTTCTTGCTTGTCCTTTATATCCTCATATTTTTCGGCCAATTGTTCAGCGTTCTCTTGCAGATTTTGTTTTAGAACATTGATTCGTTGCAACTCATTTGACTGATGTTTTTTTAACATCAGAAGAGCTGCAACACGCTTTTCTATTTCTTTTCGAATATTTTCATACTTTTTGAAATGTTCTTCACGGAATACTTGGGTTGCACGAGTTAGAAGCTAGAATAATGATAATTAATACACGTTTTTAAATTATTTTGTTAATAGTTACTTCATAACATTCTTTAACAGATGGACTGCTATCTTTTGAGAGTTTCAAAATCGGCTGATTCAAATCTGTTTTAAGACATCTCTTTATATGTGCATCAAATGGTTCTTTCAACATCTACAAATTCAAGACTTATTTGTATTCCAATCACTAGCAATAAAGTGAAATCTCAACAAGAACAGAAGATTTAATTCAATAATTCAATTAAATAAATGATTTCTACCAGGAATTCAAATTAATTTTAATATAAAAAAAAGTGTGAAGTACTTTTGATTTTTCACGGAGCTTTTGTTCATATTTTCGGTTAATTATGGCACAGTATCCAAAATATGCGTCGGATTTTTTCCTCAAGTTGATTAGCGAAAGCGAGAAAAAGTTCACAATGCATTAAATCGCATAATTTCGGTCACTATATTATATTTCATACTTGTCATCAAAATATTACACATTATTTTTAAAAATAGTCATCGGATTCTCCATTCAATTGCAATATGTATTATATTTTAAATCGGTTAATAATGAGTTATGATGCTTTCGTTTCCTGTATTTTCAGCTGACCCAATTGACAAATGGATAAGCACCATGCGTTGTAGATATCAGCACACAATTGACTGAAAATTTGGTGGTTTTGAAAAATGTGTAATGCTTCCTTGAAATTTCTTTTTTGCTATCGTGCTTCACGTGAATAATTTTGGCCTCTTTCCATTTGATGCTGCATAGCTGTAGCTTCGATCATTCTTATGTTTTTCTGGTGTTTCTTGAACCTGACTTCTAGAATTCCTTTAATTTCTTCAATATAATGATGCTTTGCATTTGCAAGTAATTCGATATATTTTGACGACTGGATCAAAATGATACAAAATATAAAATCTGGAACTGCGAGTCATTTATGGACACAGCAACATGATAACAAATAGACAGAGGCCAAAAATTTTTACTGTGAAGAGCATTCGCAAAAAAGAATATTCAAAGAATCAGCATATATTTTTCAGGGTCATCAAGTTTTCAGTAAACTAAGTGCTGATTGGGCCTATTCAGGAGATCTATTCTAATTCGTAGACAGCTTGGAGCCAAGTCGCAGTCTCTATGTCAATGACGTCATGACAGTCACAATTGCAGGAACTTGAATATTGTATATTGGTGCAAAAATTATGATCTACAAATTTATGTTGGTAACAAGTAAGGACGACGTTTGAAATCAAATTCATTACATGATTATTCATTTTTCTAATTCATTATCAATCATAGTAGTTAAATTTTGTTATACTGTTATTGATTGATATCACACAAATATCAGAAACTTATATCGAGCTAAAGAAACTAAACTTGAAACTTGACCCTGTCTCTTATGTCTATGTCACACCAAACAGTGACGATAAGTGGCCGTAAGTGTCTTCACTCATAAAACAAAAGAACGCACTTTCTCTGATTAAATACATTCGAATAAAAACAATAATCCAGCACAACAAACGTCAAACAAAATGATTAAGTGAAATGAGTAGCATATGATGCGCATGAAGCTAGCTGTATTTTTTTCGTCAGTAACCACTGGGCCCCTATTCTATAACTTTTATCACCGGTGATACGCAAACAGGGTGATATATTTTGGGCTGCCGTCTTGCGGCGCTTCTGCCGAACTATGCTATGTGACGTCATACTTAGTGAAATATGTATCACCTCGTATCACCCAGTAAAGAGGTGGTGGTAGAAACTTATCACCGGTGATACTTTGACGTTTGAGGTTATGGTGTCTCATATTTTATCTTCAAATGAATCTGATTTTTAGTTGTGGGCTAAAGTACACAAAATTCTTGTGCATAAACCCACCATAAGATGAAAATTCATAATAATTCGAAACAAATTTCAATTTGAAATCTTATTTACGTTAAAAAGGTAGTAGGTTGAATTTTAATAACTGTAATATTTAATATTATGCAGTAAGATTTTAATTCTCATTGATAAATGCTGTAAAATATGAATAGTTATTAAATCTGACAAATTTCCAAACTATAGTGTACCAACATAAATAAATATACCCAGAAACTTAAGCAAGTGAAAGTTACTAGACGAGTACCTTCAAATGCTTCAACGGTGGAAGGGGATATGACGTCATTAATATATCACCCCAAGTGGGTGATAAGTCGTGAAAAGTTATAGAATAGGTACCCAGATGAAAATTAGAGGATCCGCTATATGGGTGCGCTTTGTTGTTTCATGAGTGGTCACGTATAGTTTGGTATGACATAGGCATTATTTTTGAAAGACTGCCTTCAACGATGATGCCATTGGATCATTTTTCTAATTGCCCATTAGATGGTACATGTATCGAGTCTCTAAGATGACGTCAAGAGACTGTCTCTATCAATTAGAATTGAGCTCCTGTAACTCAATTCGATAGGTTTTTATCGATTATTATCTATTTCAGTCAATGAACATAGATATCACTGACAAAAACTCTAGTCACAGTTGTTTCCATTTGTCAAAAAAAAACTTATCGATCGATAATAACTTAATAATTGTGTTACAGAATACGGACAATTATCTACAATGCATGAAGCCCTCGCATTATTAGTCAATAGGATCGACTGGAAAAACAACAAACTAAACTGTCATAGCTCATTGATTACCCATTTACTATATAAACATGCCGCTCTAGGATCATCGTTATGTATTTAACAGTTGATAACTAATGGAGAATCATTTTAGTTCAAAATACAATATTTCGATGAATTTTTCATTTAGTTGAAAATATTAAGACTTTTAAAAAAAATTATACTTTTAGTTGAGAGTTAAATCTTTCGTGCTTGTTGGGAACTTGTTACCTTTTTTAGCGGAGATGTCATATTTTCAGTGTCCGTTAAATCAAGCTGATCTTTTGTTGGTAATAACATAGATGAAACTAAGGGCAGACTTACAACTTGCCCTGATCCTAATAAAATTATTGTTGTAGTTGGGCAATGGAATAAAGAGAATCCTAGTACAGGATTAACTTTAGTTGCACCGGTAGCATGAGTACAGAGCAGATATTCGGCGACACTTTTGTTATTCATATTCGGGAAGCACAAATCCAAATCATCTGAAAAAATAATTATTATTGATCAATACACAGAAGCAAAGACATATTAACTCACCTTCTTTGGCCTCTGAATAGCTATCTAATTCATCAATAAGAGGTACATTAACAACATGTACTCCAGTTTCATGACTACAAAAATATCTTCCTCGATTTGATTGATCAGGATGTAAGAATATTGGGCAAGAGTATGACGTATCAGAATCGGTAACTGATAATCCCAATTCCAATTCAATGCTTTCAAAAACGTACAAAACTTTGTCTGCTGGATAAATAGTGTAAGTTGAGTGCTTCATTATACTCTAAAAGTAAATAAAAAGTTAATCATTCATGATGCATCAGTTTAATAGATTCTAGTATAATATTTGGAAGTCTAACGTAAATATGTCTTTGAATTTTGCTCCTGTACTGATAACAGAAAATTAAATGATTACGACATTATTGGATGCAATTTCGTGCTGCGGCTCAATCTATTGTTTATATCGAAAATTAAAAGATACTACGTGAAAGTTGAAGGATAAGAATTTATTTAATTTAGCGGAGATTGTGATCCTACGTGCGTTGCCATTTTATGATCGTTTTACCGCATCTGGAAACATTCACACAGTTTTTCATTTGAATACGACGCTCTTTATATTTTCAATCGATAATTCTGGTCGTATTAAAGATATTTGCAATATGAAACATTAGTTTTGAGTTGTTCTGGTGAAAATTTGTTAGGTTAATATTTGAAATAAATTTTAACAATGTCGGGTGATATTTGCAACAAAACTTAGCCGATAGCCATCAATCCCACATGTCAATGAGGACGTCAGTACATCTGCCAAGACGGCGAATATGCAAATAAATAATGAAATCGCTTCTGTGTCAACCGCACATTGGATGGACATCAATTTTGTACGATCTGATCTCCTGGTGTACATTGCAGACGTATTCATGTCATTTGTTTCAGCATTTAGATTTTTATTGAGAATCACAAGATTTGAATCGAGAAATATAAATGACTCATCCAAAGTATTTAACAAAAATAATATTACTTAATTAGAAATGTTTCGAATCAAATGTCTATTATTGAGGAATTGGTACACTGATTTGCTGTTATAATAAATAATTTGATTTGATGATTTGAATGAATTTTTAGAGTAGTATAGTTTTAAAAACTGAGTGAGGAATTTAAAGACTTTATCAGGTAAAAATTTAAATTCATTCAGATTATTCTAATTTGATAACGGGTTGATTACTGTTTTTGATTTCACCGAAATTCGTTCTAGAATAATATAAATTCACCTTTTTGCCCCCAAATTCGTCATCATCATTAGGGGTAAGTATGACACAATGATAAATTGTACCAGTGCAAGTAGATATGGCTAATACTGGAGGAGTTGTTTGGAAACACATAACAGCGCAAGCTTCTGAACCGTAGTTGTCGTCTGCTGATGGGTACATTGCCAGAGGACCCTTTAAAATTGGAGATTTCCTGAGAAAAAAATAAAAAGTAAGTATTAGAAGCCACACATAAATACAAGATTGATGTTTAAAGTGAACATTTTCATTAAATTGTATAAAATGTTTTGAAAATATAAAATATTGTTTGTGAAGTGTAAAATATTTTTGTTTTTACCTCTCATAAATGTCTATAATCATCGTGAAAATTTCTCCATCTCCTCTTAAAATATAGATGGGCCATTCCAGATCATCCCAGGAACCTTTTTCTAGTTTATCTTTAAAGGGAATTTGAGGTGGACCAAAATCAAAATCAACCCCAGTCTCACCCAAACCCGCCAAAAATGGAAGACGGGTTCCTGGAAGAATTCCAGTAGGCTGAGTTCCAATTTGATAGACTTTTATCAAAGTTGCGGCCGAATTTTGAACTGCGTATAATCTGGAAATAATTAAAAAATATAACAAAATATCTTAAAGCCAGCCCATCAAGATTTATATTTATCTGAAGAAGAGTATTTAGTAATACAGATACAGTAATTGATGCACGAATCAAAGTGTGAAATTTCTCTCTCAGAAAATATATAATTCATTTTGACAACTAGGCAAATTAACATTAATTTTCAGTAATAGTGCTGAAAAGTACTAGCTCTATTTCAATAGAGTTGGTACAACCAACGAAAATGTGCTTTTCAACGAAATGAAGCCATTTTTGGGACAATATATATATTGAAATTAAATCATTTTTCTATTTCCTTAGAGAGCGTTTTCACAACTGGCATATTGAGCTATATTGTAAGTAAGCAAAATAGAAAATTTCCAAGCATTCCCTAATAGAGCTGCGAGTTTGGAAGAATTTGATGATCCGACCCGCCGGAAACCCGTCAAGTCTTTATCCTATCCGCCCGATACCCGCCCCAAGTTAATCTAACACCCATTCTAAGTTATAAACCCAACCTGAAATGTGTCAACCGGAATAACCCGATCCGACTCGATCCGACCCGATCCAACCCGACCCGATTCAATCCGATCCAAACCGGTCCTATCCGATCCAACCCGACCCGGCCCTAACCGATCCTACCCGACCCGGTCCGACTTGACCCGATTTTGACTGTTTGAACTGTATTTTATTCAGCTGTATCAATAGTTGGTTTCATATTAATTTCATCACGATGGAAACGGAACATATTCAAACAATAATATCATTCAATACGTATCTGATATTGCATTATCAATAAATAACTGAATTTGTCGCACGGAATTTCCACAAATTTCTACAGAAACAAATTTTAAAATGAATGTACCATTCGGTATCTTCAACATGTTCTTCACTTCTATTCCGGACGAAATCGTTTGGAAATTGTAATCCTTTTCATTACCTATTTATTTTATAGCTCATATTTGGATAATTCCTATTTGTACTCATTTAATCTTAATCGTCTTATAAAATTTTCCAAATAACTGTTTCAGTTTATTGCTGATTTTCGAAAACACAGAATTATTGGAAGATTATAATCCTTAGCATTTAATACGGATATAAATTTGTTTATGTTTATTCATTCACAAGTGATGTTCTTTTTTCTGTAAAACTAGCCTTAAGGTAAAGGAAAATAGATTGATTTTTAAAAACTAATATTCGAAATAGAAGTTATCCATAAGAATGCATTGAAAGAAAAATATATTGCAAAAACCAAACCGGCCCGACCCAAACTGGCCCGGCCTGACCCAAACTGGCCCGGCCCGACCCAACCCGAACCAACCTAACCCGATCCGACCCGAGCCCGAAATGGACAACCCGAAACCTGAAAATAGTTCGGGTCGAGCCGGGTCGGGTTCGGATTTAGATGAAATCTCGCAACTCTATTCCCTAATACTGTCAAAATGCAGAAAATCAATAAAAATTGAATAGAAAATTACTTCTGCGCTACACAGCCTTTATTCGACTATTCACCATCTTGATATTTTACAACTTAGTACCAACTAACGTTTAGCAATCATCTGGAGTAAAATTTGGAGACGAATACATATCTTTGGAACTTTTTATACGAGTTGTGATCGGAGCTTCTTTTTCATATTATGCTATAGGATTTTGATCGACGAGAGATCTGAACTACTGGATGTTCATATTAAAAGTGGAGTTCTGTTTTCTAGCATCCAGTCTTCCACGATTCATACAATATGACAAGCATCATCTTCTTATTGGAACATACATTTAAAACCACAATTTGGATAGAAGCGTTTGAAAAATATTAAATATGTCTTTTGAAACGAAGATTCCGCTTGTCTTACGGTTATGGAATTAAGGAAGATTGGATGTTGAAAACAAAATTCAACCTTTATAGTAGACATCCAGTAGTCCAGATCTCTTATCGATCGAAATCTAGTAGCATATAAGTTCCAGAAGTATGTGCTCGTTTCTAAAACAAATTGGAACAATTTTACTCAAGAGGAATTCAAAATTAGTTGACACTATGTTGAAATATATCAAAGTGGTGAATAAACAAAGAAGGGGATGTAACACAGAAGCCATTTTCTATTTCTTTTTTGTTGGTTTTTTGCATTTTGTCAATATGAGGGCATATTTGGAATTTTCCTCTTTTTGTTTCTTTGTTACTCAAATACTTAGAGTTCAATATGTCAGTAGTGAATAAACGATTCCTAATAGTCGGAGAGCTCATGACCCATATTTCATGAATAGAGTAAGATCCCAGGCCCGCCAGACCTTACTTATTTTCTGAGAAACAAAATGTGTGGAATAGAGTAGTGTTAGTATGTTCTTTGATCATAGGGATACTAGCTAGTTTGTGGCGACGGCCAATTTACAGATACGAGGTGCTAGCGGTACGTTAAGACATTACTCACTTTTCTTAAGACCTTGAGTGCTGATTTCGATGAGTGTTTCAGAGAATATTGTTAAAAATTGATAATCAACTGCTAGACACTTTCCATCGGTAGTAATATCTGCTAGACTCTTTGAAGCTTACAAAGAATAACGTGATCTTGCTTATAGTTTGAGTGCTAGTTTTTATATATGACACTCAGGGTACAATTTCAATACTTTTTGTTAACAGCTAGATTAATTGTAGGACTAAACATCCCCCAAACACATCTAAGATATCATTGTGGGTAAAAGCGCGAGGTCACTATTTGTAGACTTGATAGTAAGTGAAGTTTCTATGGGCATCCAACTCTTCCTTGCTCTGGCTATTTATAAAAAAGTCTTGGGATTGCTCACTGAGTATTATATATAAAAATTTGGACTAAGACTATAAGTGAGATAACGATATTTTTTTGCGAGCTTTAAAGCGTTTAGCAGAAATTATTGCCGATCAAAAGTGTCTGGCAGTGTTGATTATCAATTTTCAACAATATTCTCTAGAGTATACATAAAAATCAGCACTCAGACTTCAAGAAAAGTGAGTATTGTTTTGATTTACCTATAACACCTCATATCTATAAATTGGCCGTCGGCACAAACTAGTGAATATGTGTATGATCAAAGTACCGACTAACACTATTCTAACCTACAAATTTTGTTTCTCAGAAAATAAGTAAGGTCTGGCAGGTCTGGGATCTTGGACTAGAAGTGTTTGATTCAGATCAAAGTTTTGTACAATGGTATCTTTAGGTAAGATGTATAGGTAAATGAGTGTTTGCCTGATTTACCTGGGTACGTCAGGTACTGCGCATATGAGAAAGGTGTAACAAAATTATTTTATTGTTCAAACCCCAAAAAAAGTGTTTGGCTTTTTGCAAATATGCTATAAAAAATCAGCATGAATCAATCACTTCTTTTCAATTTTTGAAAATACAATTTTGAACCAAAGTACCCACAAATTGTATTTTCAAAAATTGAAAAAAATTGTTTGATTCGTGCTGAAATTTTTATAGCATCTTAATTAGATATATTTATGAATATTTGCAAAAAGCCAGACACTTTTGCCGGGGTTTGAGCAATGAAATAATTTGTTAACACTTTTCTCATATGCGCAGTATCTGACGTACCCAGGTAGGTCAGGCAAACACTCATTTACCTATACATCTTACCTAAAGATACCATTGTACAAAATTTTGACACATCATGAAATATGGGTCATGAGCTCTTGGTTCTTAGACTATAAGGAAATATAAAAATGTGTTAATTTCAATAAATATCTAGAAAGCTGACTTAACTCTTTCTAGAATTATATTTTTGTTGGTTGTGTCAGCTTACCGAAAAACAATTTGGCAAGGTTTTGAAGATTGTTGATAAGCATATAGTTTAACATCAAAAAATCATTAAATATATATTTTTTTTTTTAGAAAACGGTTCTACAGATTTCTCTTTCTATAGTTTCTGAGATATTCTTGAAAAATGCATGAAAAACAACCATTCTCTCTCTCCTTCGGAAGTTACAATATTGAGAGTTTTGAAACAATTAGTGATTTTAAAATTATGTGTGTAAAAGATTAGATGGTGAAAAAACAATATAGAAAAAAAAATATATAATAAGCAGTACATTTGGAACTAGCTTCGAAACTTTTATCACAAATTGTGGAGAAGAACTTCTGGGCATAGAATTATTGCTTGGCTAGTTTTTTATTCAAAATGTATAGATACCTGAACATGTTGTCCGATGTAAGAACAAGTAAATGATTTTCTGATCGAGATCCTGGGTGCCATCTTACTTGACGAACTTCTACCAATTTATTGTATGCAAAAAGACGTTCATCTAACGAATGGTTCCTGGAATGAATAAATTAATGACATCAAAATAGTATTATCATGATGAAGTTGAAATAAATCTTGAATAAATAGGAGAAAATAAATGTAAATATGTTTTATTAGATATAAGAGTCTATATAATAATAATAATAATAATAATAATAAACTTTTTATTGAGGCAAAGTTCAGCTAACCGCTGCTCTTCCACTTAACCTCGAAAACATTATACAAAATAATTCAAAAATGATACAGTCCATTGTTTTGCATTATAGATAATCAATAACATAAATTTTGATACAATTGGAATAATATTATACATTAGGAAATTTTGATACATTTGAAATAATATTATACAATAGGAAATTTTGAAACATTTGAAATAATGTTATACATTTGGAAATCAAATATTCAATAAATATTACAGTCCATTTGTTTTACAATATAGAATATCATATAAAATTTTAGATTACATGAGAATAACTCCGAAACTATGGAATATTTGAAACAATATCATGAGATGAACAAAATAGTCGAAACATATTATAGTGTATTTGTTTTACAATATAGAATATTATATAAGAATATTAGAAAGAAATAACTATGAAATATTAGGAATAATATGATGAGATAAGAAACAAAATATACAAAAATAATGTTACAGTCCATTGGTTTTACAATATAGAATATTATGTGAGTATAACTTTAGAATTTAAAATACCATGATAAAATAAACAAAATATTCGAAAAACTGTTACAGTTCACTGGTGTTACAATATAGAATATTACTTGTATGATAATAGTTTGACATTTGAAATAATCTGATAAAATATTAAAATGAAAATTCGTAAATTTATAAATTTGCCTGATCTAATTTAGTCAACCATGTAATAAATGCATTTTATATTCTTTCTTAAATCTGAGTAATGTCAAGTGCTTATATCTATTATCTATGGAATTGTATAGTTTTGCAGAGTTATATTGAAAAGATCTTTTGAAAATATTAGACCTGTGCTTCGGTATATTGAAGTACATATTGCGTGATTGCGATCTATTTGGAAACGGCAACTTTGAATACAAATATGGAGGTATGGTAGTTCTCACAGTTTTATAAATTAAACAGGCATAATGTAGTTTCCGTCGATCTTCCATCATAAGCCATCCCAATTTAGAAAATGCATGTGAAATATGATGTCTTCTAGGAATACCTGTCACAAAGCGTAAACAGGAATTTTGAAGTTTTTGTATACGTGATTTAGTAATTTGATCAAGACATGGGCCATATACCACATCTCCATAATTAAATTTCGAAAGAACTAAGGAATCTACAAGAATTTTTCTTAAAGGAGGATCTAAGATATGTTTATTTGAATATAAAACTTTAAGACTACTAAAACTTTGTTTTATTGTGAGGCTTACATGCTTTTTAAATCTTAATTCGTTATCTAAATAGATACCTAATATTTTAATATATTGTGATGCTACTATATCTGTACCTAATATACTCAGTTTCATAGACGAATTTGCCCACGTTCTATCTTTCTTCTTGCAGAAAATAATCATATTTGATTTTTGAGGATTAATATGCAATTGATGCTTCAAAGAAAATTTTGCTATAGAATCTAAATCTTGGTTTAATCTACCCAAATTTTCAGAATATTGACTTTTAGGGAATGACCTATAAATCAGCGTATCATCTGCATATTGATGACATGAAGAATGTTCCAGCCTCCTATGGAAGTCAGCTGTGTATATATTAAATAATAGGGGCCCTAATACTGACCCTTGAGGCACACCGCAACTCAATTTTTCATATGAGGAGACTTTTGATTCTATTTTTACATATTGATATCTGTCTTCTAGATAATTTTTTATTAAATTGATTGAATTTAATCCGAAACCGAAATAGTTCAATTTAGACAATAATAATCTATGACAAATCGTGTCAAATGCTTTGGAATAGTCTAATGTAATTAATATTGACATTTCATTATTGTCAAGAGAGCGTAGGATATCATCTGTTACGTTTAAAACACCTGTGGTAGAACTGTAGCCCGTTCTGAAACCCGACTGCATATGAGGCAGAATATTATTCATATTCAAAAAGCTTGAAATTTGATTGAAGATAATTTTTTCAAAAATTTTTGACAAAGTAGGAAGAATGCTAACAGGTCGTAGATCCTTGAACTCTTTGGGTTCATTAATTTTAGCAAGAGGAATGACATGTGATATTTTCCAACAACTAGGAAAAACATTATTTATCAAACAAAAATTAATAATATGGGTAACATACTTCGATATGAATGGAAAACACATACTTATCATTTTTAAAGAGAGTCCATCAGTACCCACAGCCTTAGATTTCAAATTATAGAAATGCTTTTCAATGTCTAAATTAGTAACTAGATGAAAATTAAAAGGATCAGATACTCTGCTATCTCTATTGGTAGTGTAAAATTCAAACAGATCATTTGTATCTGTGTTACAAATTAAATTATTAACTGAGTTCCTAAAGTAGTCCATAATATCTTGAGGGTTGCTGAGATGATCAGGAATTGTACGTTTATTGTCGACTGCATGAAGATTAAAGTTATTCAGTGTTTTCCATAGATCTTTAGTATTTCCAGAGATATTCAGGTTGCTTAAATAGTTTTTCTTAAGAGTTCTAATGGCGGCAGTAATTTTGTTTCTAATTATTTTGTATTGAATAAAATATTCAGTAATATTCGTTTGTTTATAGCTATTCAGTAATGAATTACGAGTATTAATAAGATTTTTTATCTCAGTATTAATCCAAGGGGTATAAGTATTTCTAATTTTAGCAGTTTTGATGGGTATATGTTTATTGATTAAAGCTAGTATACTATTATTCAAATAATTTACTTTAGAATCAGCGTCTGGTAGTGAATAAATTCGATGCCAACCAATGTTATACAAATCTGAGTTAAATTCTTCTTGGTTGAAGTTTTTAAAGTCTCTATAAGATATTATATTACTTTTATGTTTAACTCTATCTACATGCAGTCTGCAGTGAAGCAGTAAATGATCAGATATATTAATTTCTGTAGCATCAACTTCGCTGACATCTTCTGGTTTTGAATAAAGTAATAAATCAATAAGGGTAGCACTATTTTGTGTTATTCTGGTTGGTTGTTGGTTGAGTAATGAAAGATTGTAGGAACTCACTAAATTGGTAATTAGAGCATAACCATTACTTCCAATATCCAACATATTTATATTCAAATCGCCAGTGACTAATACATCATTTACTTCTGGAGTAATAACAGATAAAGAATAATCTAGTAATTCTAAGGCATCAAATATATTACTACGAGGTGGTCGGTAAATAACACCACACGCAATTTTTTTGTTATTGATTTTGATTTTTATCCATAATTGTTCAATATCTTCTGAATTTAAATCAGGTATATCAATTATTTCAAACTTTAGAGATTTTTTGACATAAAACATGACTCCACCGCCTCTACTTTTACGATCAAGTCGTATGATATTGTACCCTAGTATTTCAAAATTTTCAGAGCTTATATTACTTGTTAACCATGTCTCAGAAATTGCAAATAAATCATAGTTAGTCTCAATTATATTATCATTCAATATATCAAAACCTGTACATATAGATCTCACATTCAAATGACCAATGAACAAATCATTCATATTTATAATAATACACAAATATTAAATAAGAAAAAGGAAAGACAAAAAAGGAAAAAATAATGATAATATTATCAAAATGTATCTAATTTGAACTCATTATGGGCATTGCTGCATTGTTATATAAGACAATTCACAAAAATTAAACTTATGGTACTATTTATTTATTTATCCGCCATGAGCTTATCGAATTGATCTATATTAAAAATTTTATGTTTTTCATTGCCAAGTTTAATACAAATAAGTCCATCACTAGTCCATATATTTTTAAAGTTAATTTTACTAGAAATATACTTTATAAGGTCCATTCTTGCTACGGTCAAATCTTCTTTTACAACCGTACCAGTTCCGCGAAACAAGTGTTTTTTATTTAAAATTGTTTGTTTATGTTCATGACGTACAAATTTAATCAGAATAGCTCGATTTTTATCTGATGAAAAAATAATTCTATTCAAATTGCTCAGACTCTTCGTCGGGTGATCATATATGCCAACATCAATTTTTTTATCCTTCAGAAACATTTTTTATTAATAAAAAATATTCTATATTTTTTACTATACTCTTGAAAATATCTGTACAAAATTTCATGATGATTGGTTGAGTAGTTTACGCGTGAAAGCGTAATAAACCAACCAACAAACTCACATTCACATTTATAATATTAGTTAGGATGAAGAAAAGTATGAAAATAGTTTTTGTACTTTCGGTGCATTTGTTATAAAAAATATCGTATGCAACACGGACACTGAACAAAGTATCATGATCATGACATTTGGCCACCAATTTTAGTGATTTGGCAAACCTCGTCTCCAAATACTTGACCTCAAGTCATAATGCTAAGCTTTACACTCTTGTTGCATAAATAATTTTTCTACGACCTTGTGTAAAGTGGGTACTTTATGCATCGTAGACGATGCGTACAATAAGTCTTTTTCGTGTTCTAGTTTTATTAATCTTTAAACGCGTAGCAGTTAAATTTCTGTGAATTCATGCTTATTATAATTTTCACTGTTCCATTAGTTTGGATATTTGTTGAATCTGAATGTCAAATTATGCGCTGAGCTTTCTTGATGAGTGCTAAATAATTGTTAAATATGGAAGCTGAGGATCATAGAAAAAATCTTGTATGCAATACGAATGTAAACAAGTATTTTGATATTCGTCCAACAATTTTAGTGACTCCGCAAGTTTCGTAAATAATTCTTGGCCTCACGTCATAATTCTGAACTGTACACTTATTTTTTGCATAAATTACTATTTTCTACGGCCGTGCGTGAATTGGTACTATACGCACCGCGAAAGATGTGTTAAGTAAGCGTTTTTCTCGTCCTAATTTTTTTTCTCCATTTTTAATTCTGAACAAAATTATAAAATCAAGCATATTCACTCAAATAAACTAAATGAGCAGCTCAAATTTCACAGAGTAATGTGCTATTATTGTTATTTTATGTACCATTAAATAATAATTACTTAATGAGCGTATAATAAGAGCTATTATTCAAAAGAATTAGATACAAACCACGAGCCAGAAATGATTAGTGTATTCATCTAATTGAAAAATAGTCATCATACGTTAGTCAAATACATATACTACGAGAGGATATTGATAAGTTTTTGGTCTGGCCTAGAAAAAAACAAACAAATTGCATAGATAATTTTTCTTTCAACATAATCTTCTTTCAACTTCATACACTTATCACAACGGTTATAAAACTCTACATTGAAAACTTATCTCTGATACATTGATGACATTTTGAAAGAAATTTGTGTCTTATCAAATTTTTTTTTCAGTTTTGGGAATAGATGGGAGTACCTATTATGGTGCCAAATCTAGGGAATATTGCGAATAACTAGTTCAAAGCTTAATTTGTTTATTTTTTTGCTGATTTAACAAAACTTGAGAAGCAGAAACTTGTTTGTACACCTTAACTAGCAATTTCTATAATATTTTTAATTTATTCATTTACGGATATATTATATTAATATAATAATATTCTCATTCTCTCTTCTGTTGCTGCTGTAAGTAATCTATGAGCCGTACCTCATTTTGTCTCAGAAAATGGGAACAAAAACTTTTCTTGATGATTTCTGTAGGCGGAGCTTGGACCGAGGCAAGTCAACAAGTTTTCACTCTCTCAACTGCTCTTTTATTTCTGGATCATATTGATGAATCTCAGATTAATCTATAGTTACTATTCAATCCAAAAAGTTGGATAAATCCTTTTAGAACAACTACAAAAAATGAATTTGGATGTTGTATTTCGTACAAAATTTTATTCTAGAAATAAATGAACGTGAAGCATCAACATTCTCTGCCGTCGACTCAGGAACAGATCTTCCAGTATTCTTCTTCCTTTAAAATCCACAACCCATTTTTTATTGTGACATTGGCAGGACATTTTTTCCCGGATAATTTTTTCAAAAAAAGTGACTTTACGTCTTCATCAACAATCGATATTTGATTTTACTAAATTGAAAAAACTTGCAAAAATTGTACATAATTGACTCAATTTCAGTTTTATTTATCAGCCTGGTTCATTTTGCTCGCTTACTCACAAATTGATATTCTAGTAAAGTCCTACAGGTACTAGCTACATGAATAGCTTTCGTTTGAAATATATTCAATTACAACATATTGGAACGACACATAATTTTGAAAAATTTTATAGATTCTTGCAACAGTGATCAAATCAAATAAAATAACCGTCAAATTTCTTGTGGAAATGCAGGGTATAATATAACAGGTTGTGAAGTAGATCACTTACCAAATAAATGGTAGTCGTGAAATATAAAAGTATTTAAACCAATTGTATAATGGGCAGCCTTATATAATATGATTTAGATATATAATTATGCATCTACATTCAAATGATTGTAATTAAAGTTTATTTTCACTGGAAGATTGATTTTTCAAAGTGTATGTGTTCATTTCATTTATATTCACTTATTCAGATATATGTGACGAATTTTTACATTTGATATTAATTTTTAGTATCAACAACCAAAATATGAAATTAGAGAATTTGTTCGTTCGCTGAAAATTACGTTGGTGGTAAAAAACGGACTTCTAAATTTTTCACTGTGAGCTGATTGTTTCGTATTCATTGTTTGGGGAATTTGAGACATAGGTTCATATTTTCATGAGCCTAATAAAGAATAAATATTAAATTTTCAGATTTAAAAAACCGTAGGTGTAGCTAATGACAATTTACGACTATTGTTAAAATTTAAAAACCACCAGCGGACCAAAAAGGGTTAAAAAGAAGTGAAAACTGTGTGAGGCTCGCGCACGGGGACATTTTATTTTTTTTGATTTATACCTTTTAATATCAGTTGTCACAGATCAGTCTTCGATAATTAAGGGAATACCCACACGTGCAGGGCTGCCAACATACATTTTACTTAGACACTAAATTACCCGACATTTATAAAATCACCGGCATAACAGAACACAACAATCACTATTAAATGTAACAAAGATGGATAAGTGTTGTGAAAAAATCGGTCTCAATGGAGGAAACGCTACGATTGACATCACACTAAATGGACACCCATCCCGCATAAACGGCAGAAGAATCACCTATTTTTTGTAAATGGAAAGAATTGAATAATATTTAAAATCCTCATTTGTTTTGGATAATAAGAATGAATTATTAGGAATGAGACGTGATTAATAAAAATTGTAATTTATTCCTTATGACATGATATAAGGAAAAATTTCTGAAGAATCACAAATATTGTCCAAATATCTTTTTTCAAATACATGTTGCATGAAAGATTTTGTCTAACTTCTATATTTTGATAATCGTTAAGCACACAGCAAGTGAGCACAGACACAACGTGATATTATCAACTTTACAAATTACAAATAACTTGGCAAATTCGTCAGTGACAGGTATTGTTCACAATGCTACCAGCATAAATTCACAGATAAACTAAATTTGGGTTATGAAACTTGATTGCCACGGGTTAATCTAGATCTAGAATGCGTGAAAGCTCAGTTTTTCTGTGAATTCATGTAATTATTTGGAAGGACACAATTATGTGCATTCAAAACAATTTTCTTTTTTCATTTTCTTCGATGTTTTTGTTTTCCACTGATACGAAATTCGATAAAATTCCAAGGAAAAAAGATGTCTTTAACTGCTGAAGTATCCGAGGAATTATTACCTAATTATGTATTTAATTATATTTATAATAATATTTTTAATAGGTACTGTATTCACTGTAATTCTGGCGCGCAAGTCACACTTACACTAGAGCGTATTTTTTATTTTTATTTTCCAAACATCTGATAAAATCTGTGATCCACAATTGTAAGCTCTCTGTCCACAGTTCAGGAAATCGTAATGATAAAAATGACCATGCCGTGACGTGGTAATGGGTCCAGTACAACTGAGTGGGGGTTGGTCCAACTTCGCTTCCCCCACATCCTAATGTGTTGTACGTAGCACCCAGTATGTGAGTTACAGTAGCAGGATGGTGTAATATAACATCTCTTTTGAATAAAGTGATGTGCTCATACAGACACGTACCGCCGGTGCTGCCACCATTCTTAATTACTTGATATTTCGCGACCCTTTTCTGTCATATATCATCGTGTGAATACGGGTTCGGTTTTTTTTTTTTATAATGCCCACTAGTGGAACGTACACAGAATTATACTCGACTGGATTCCACGTTTTGCTGTTTGTAGATGTGGTAGGAGCGACACAAGTTTTATTGGAAAATTATACCGATTGTATTGAAATTAAACATGCAAAAAAGTAGAAGATTATTTGAATTTTCTGGTTAAGGTACCACTTTCAATCATTGAAGAATACTAGGTACCTTATATAGAACTTTGATATCTTACAAATAACGAAACTGTATTGAGAAAAGTTTAGAAGTATCTGTGCTTCAAATTTGGTTTGCTTTTAATTTTTTCAGAACGTTATTAGAGAGCTATTCAAAATTCTATATTATTCATTATCATTAAAATCTTACGAAAAATCTATCAAATCCGAATGTAACTCGCGCGTTCATCGAGTATGAAATGAATAAAAAAAAATAAAAAAAATATTATCATTGAGAGATATCCTATGTTATTTTTTTTTTTATACTCCATTTATTAGACATTATTGAACACGTGTCTATAGTCGCCGCCCTATTTAGGATAATGGTTTAAAAAGCTACACCTGAATTCGTATTTAATGAAACATTCAGTTTTGAATTTTTTAATAATTTACATATTAATTCATTAATATAAATTTATATCATTTCAAAATTGATAATTTCAATTTTTCCCTTCATAGCCTTGAATGGCTAGACTAGATCATCCTATTATTTTTGCTATGCTGGGTTTACACGTGCATGTTTCTAGTGGCGCCAGCATGCACGCCAGTGATACTTGCATGCCAGTAAACGTTTACACGTAGTCCCACTTTATAGTCGCCATTTTATTTTCTGTTGCGTTACACTACTGTTACCATCAATTAAACTTTATTTAATAAATAATTTAAAATGTATATTGAGAACAAAAATCATTTGCGGCGTGCTGTAAAAATAGTCACCAAACTATTTATTGATGATATTCAATTTTTTACTTCTATTTATTTTTGTTAATTCTAAAGTATATGCAATTCTCAGAGACCGTATTTTCGCTTTGACTTCTTCCTTCCCGAATCCTTCGATATCCATTGCTTTTGCAATGTTTAAATATGCCTCTTCTTTAGCGTTCCTATGTTTATAGGTTGTTCAAAAGATATCCCATAATCAGGGATGCTGTCCATAAACCTCGTAAAATTTTATAATAAAGTCACCATTCCCCTTTTTCAATTTAGCAGCTATCTCAAAAACAAAATTTACAAGAACACTTCAAAATTCTTTGTTTCCAAAATGATGAAACATGCACTGGCGCGCCAATAAGTTGGAGAAGATTTCCTACTTTTGGAATCAATGCATGTTATCATATCACTTACTCGCCAGTACATGTATACACATGCAAGCTCATGCTTAGTGGCTCGTCAGTTATGACTGGCGCCACTAGAAACATGCACGTGTAAACCCAGCTCAGTGCGAATTATTTTAGATTTTTCGATCAGCAATCTTCGAAAAAGTGGGGCAGGGAGATTGTGTCGCAAATAATAATCAATCAGTAATCAAAAATCAAGCTGTTTCAAATTGGAAGAAAAGCAGTTTTAGAAAGGCCTTTTATATAATAACCAAATTGATCTTGTAAGTACTTTTAATTCTAGATCCACTCTTTTCTTTTGGGATGAAAATAATATATTTGTATAATCTTTTCACTTTGGATAGATGCGGATAGACATTTAAAATTAAGTCAAATTTCAATTCGATAGCATGAGTTGAGTAATTGCTAAAATAAGCAATATGGTATACATACGGATAGACACCGAAATTTATAAGATTTTCCTGTATGGTATTTTTCTAACCTTTCTATTTTACTTTTGAAAAATGTTCCTTTGATTATTTCTACTGAACAGCTTATAGAGATACGTGATAATCTTGAATTATTCACATTCTATCAAGTAATGCGTTGTAATCAAATATCTAAATAGAATCACCAAAGGCTCCATGGGTCCTGGAATTGAAGGACAATATACTGTACTTTGTTCATCACTTGAAGATGTGTAAACAAAATTTGTACTGTCTAGCCACTGATCTCTATATAACACTGGATTGGGTTTAGACCGTATTCTGGCATCTGAAAGCGGCCCCGGTTGAACGGCGGCCTTGACAGTAAAACTGAGGTTTTGTGTCACTATTCGGCGGCAAATTCAAAACACTTATAGAAGACACTCGATGAAATTCAAAGTATAATGCAAGTAAGATGAAGAAATTATTCTCAATATATATTAAAATAGATACATTAATAATCAACAAAAGTTAAAAATTGTATAATAGTTGAAATATTTATTAATAGTTTAAAATATTTGTGAACTTTTTAGTGTCAGTGTTTAAACTATTTTTTAAACATTGTAGTTTAGTATTATTTAATCCGTTCAATAGTTTTATAAATTTCTGTTACCTAAAATTCAAAACTATGAATTTACCTATATGAATAAATGAAGTGCATTTCTCCGATAATATTGCCTATTCAAAACTAATAATTTTAAATATCTACTACACATGATAGGAGAATAATAATACATTTAATAATCAAGATTTTATTGTTCGTAAGTAAGCACAAATTTGCAGTCCAGCGATTAATTTTGTGAGCAATATATTTTATATTAAATTTGATATATTACTCAAATTTGTTATCATAACTTTGTAACATTGCCCAACAATATGATTTTATTATTCATGATATTTTCAATTTAATCTAAAATTGAGAATCAAATCGTTTGATTACTTTAACATCATGAATTGATGTATCCTTCTAGGTCTCCATTAAACCTGTAAAAAGTAATACTTCACTGAAAATAGGAATAAGTTATATCTTCAAACTTTTTCAGTTGAGTTTTTCTAATAAAATAAAACAATAACAATATTATGTATTATTATATCTACATTTAAATAAATAAACAAAATTTATTCAGTATAAAATTGCGTCCCAACACCATACTTAACTGTCACCAATTGACACAGAACCTCAGTTTTTGCCAAGATGGCGACGCTCAATTGGGGCCGCATTCCAGCGGCCTAAATCCAATCCAGTGTTATATAGAGATCAGTGTGTCTAGCTTATTATATGAAAAACTTTGAATGAATAGCATGACGTCACTGGCATGAGACATGTCATAATGCTCTAATACCAACCTGCAAAGTTTGAATAACCATGGAATAATGCTATACATTTTTTAGAAGAAATACATACTGGCATAATTGGAATTTATTGAAAAATATATGGAAGTAACACTGAACAATTGTTATATTACTTTTAAAAATGGAAATGCAAATTGTTTATTGTATATAGAGATATTTTTATTGGCAACACTAATCACTTCCCGTTTTACACTTTGTTTACAGTTCGATTGTCACTTTTTGTTCGAACACTTGCTATCTGTCATTTGTGTTTTTGTCGTCGTGCAGTACACTTATTCTGATTTCTGAATATATATTATTTGTGATATATATTGTTCATTATTTAAACCTCTTTTAATTCCACATTAATTGATAATCATCTTTAAAATTTTTCCAATTATTTTTACATATTATGCAACCAGCATATTGTATAATCTAACGTTCCATTGGACTATTATATTAATTGAAATAATAAATAAGTAATTGAAATAAAAAAATTACCGAATAATTTGAATTTGAATACCGGTTATGAACTTAATCGATCATGGCTACCAATCATTTGTTCATAATTTTAAGTTACTTTTAGCTACAAATCTACTTGCAAGAGTTCTTTCATCATCACCTCCTGAAGATCTGTGGGTGGTTCAGTTATGCGCCAAACCAAAAAGAGTAGCCAGATTGACCTAGAACCACAAGGAGCTGACAATTTTTCCCATTTAGATCTTCATTATTTTCTCCTGAAGACCTGTGGATATTGAATCATCAACCACAGATAGAGCTCTACGATCGTAGGAGTTAATATTTTAAACTAATCTAGTTACTATTTGTACTTTTATTTTTGTTGTCATGACAATTTTGATTATTTATTTTCATATTTCTTGACATTTGAAAAATGCAGCATTTTGCTGTCGAAACGTTGTGTTTCAAATTAATTTATACAGAACTGATATACCCAATAAAACATATTTATTAAATAGTAAAGAAATTCACGAAAAATGAGCGAGAATTTTTTATTTTTCTCTAGTCCGTAATTAGGTATCACTAGCGCAATACTTCCAAATTGTTTACAATTTGAGAAGATACATCATGTATCAGACAATCATTACCTTCCATGCCTCTAGTGAGACTCGAAACCGTAACATTAGTTGTTAACGGCAGGGGTTACTTGAGCGCTGTTTCAGCATACTCAGCAAACGATGCCCGTGTATTTAAAAATAAAAATTGGTGCTTGTATCTAATGAACTGTACTTGGGGAAAATTTTTGTTATTATGAAAACAAACAAATCTTAGGAATTTTTACCCAAAAAAGTTCTTTCTATTTCCAAGTATATTAAAATTATAAATAAAAATTATAATAATCATTCTTCAATTTTTAATTTATATTATGGTAAATTAAGTTCCAGATCTGAATTTTGTACAGGTCAAAAACTTTCATTCCATTCAACCAATTTTGTAGCTCTTATAATTCTCGAAATCCTAATGGTGTAGCAAATAATTGTTTACATTCTGTATAGTGGTATTAGAAGATATTAACAGATTATTGGTTTGATACAGTTTTTAAAGTGAACAACTTATCCAAAATTATTAAGAAAACAATTATTATGACGATACATAAGATTTATAAGTCCAGTGTCAATAATATCTTAATTCTTTTGAAACATTTGGTGTAAAACAAATGTTTACCTCTTTTGAAACAATAAACAAACTTTGAATTTTGGACAGGTTCAAGTGACTTGGTTATGGAAACTTTTATGACTTGCTGTGAAACAGGGAATAACGTGGAAGAAGTAAAGGGTTAAATTTGATGAGTAAAAAGCTTTGGTTCCGCTCTTTTAATAAACACCTAATAAAGCTCTGTCAGCGACTTGCGGTCTCATGATTTGTATATTTATTGGGAATGCAAAACTGAACATCTCTTATCCATTTAGCTCTGAGTAAAACAGCGCAAGGTGCTCAACGTCAAGAAATGTTCTAAAAGGTAAGGACATAGTCGTCTCTAGGAAAAGTCTTTCCAAATCACCAAAAATGTTGAACTTTCAAATAAATGATAGTACATTGAAACATAAGTTAGATAGGATAACTTATTCCAACACGTCACGCAACAAGATTGAATGATAGCTTCAATAGCTTTCTGTAACAAGTTTCTTCTCATTCTGTTTCGACTTTCACATATTTTATTTCTAAAGAATATATTTCACTGCTCTAATGAGAGGGTGCATAAAAGAGAACAAATATATAGTCGTAGCACGTTGAAGTTGGATTTTTAAAATTTGCAAATTAGCCTTGACGTCAGTTACCTTTACTGATATCCCTTAACAATCTTTATCTTGTACAACTTGAGTACACGTAAACTTGGATTATATTTTATATATATATATGACTGTTTTTTTTTTTGTTTTTGTTTTTTTTTATATGTTTTTTGACTGTTCATATTTATACTATTTTTTCACAGTTTTTACTTTAATTTTTATGATTTTTAATCTGGTTCTTCTTCTTTTGAATTAATTGATTGTATTCATGTTGTTGATAGTTATATTTATTAATCTGGCTGATTTTTGAAGCCTCACGAAATTGTCCTGATGAAGGTATAAAATATACCGAAAGCTAGACAACTTCAAAGAGTCTAATTATTACATTGCCCGAAAAAACTTAACCGAAATACCCAATAAATCTTCAATTTCTATATATATATATATATATATATATATATATATATATATATATATATATATATATATATATATATATATATATATATATATATATATCGTCATAATTAATTTATTCACTTGTAAATTGAGAAAAAATAAATAAGTAAGAATTATCAGGATGTGAGTATACGAAAAAACTTGGAGAAAGTCTTGTCCACACTGTTCTATTTTTTTATTCTATACAATGCTGACCGGTTTCGATTATATAAATAATCATCATCAAGCGGTCAGCATTTTTATAAAATAGAAAACAAGTGATAATTTTTAATATCCGTCATTTTTGCAAATGGTAAAATAATATTTTCTGAATTAAGTCAGCATTAATGTTCTTTGGTCACTTGACAATCAAGTGACAGCTCAGTAACTAGGTTTGTAAATATCGGTAGAAAACAGAAGATAAAATTAATTTTGATTTTTTTAATATATTATATTGATTTTCCAAATACCTAAGATTCAATTTACCAGTAATTTTTAATTTTAGAGAGACGTGTATTAGACAAGTTGACCGTGCAAATTTTAATTGTCTTTTTATTCAGAATCAATCAATATTAGGCATTATATCCATCGCGCGAATGAAAAGAAACACATCGTTTCAGATGTACTGACGAATGAATAATACTTTTTAAATTTTTCTAGGAATAGATAGAAAAAAATGTATTGAAAAAGATCGAACGCTGCTCATATTTTGTCAGTGCCCTTTTTGACGTGCAGCACTGGTCATTAAGCGCTGTAGCAGAATAACAAAAATCATAAATCCGTCTTGCTTTTCGCTACTTCTTTATATGCCTAATTAGAATTTCTTTTCATTACATTCTGAGACATTTATTAAAAGTGGACTCTGCGGTTTTCTACTTGAGCATAATTAATATGCGGAGGGGTTTTGCGCCTTCCTTTTGCATTCCCAACTCCCTTCAAGGCTGCATTTCACATAAAATTATGTTTAAAATTAACCTACCCCCCTCCAGCTACCCTTATCAACTTCTGAAAAGAGTGAGGTGAAACCTAAACCGTCACACTTTATACACACAAACTCATGGAAATCATATTTTTATTGGTGATAATAATTTTGAAAATTTCAAATTAAATATTAAAATATATACCGAGAATTTACTAGCAAATCTGAATGGTCGAATTATTTGAACGGCGAAATGCAGAAAGACAAATCTGTTAATCTGTTTAGAAAAGAAATTTACCTTATGTATCTCAAAATATTGAATGAGTGAATGATAAAATTTCTATTGACGATCAGATTTTCATGAAATTGAAACAAATATGAATAAATATCACTGTTACAGAATAAGATCCTTGTTTTATTCTGCATTTTCCCGATAGGTATCTTATTCTATAATGAATAATTATTACTAATTTATGCCCAATTTTATAAAAGACAGATTAATTTATTTCTATTTTATATACTTATAGAACAGTGTAGACAAAACTTTTATTCAATTATCAATTGTTTGTTTGACAGTCATTCATAGGAATTTTATAATTAATTCATTTAATAGTTTTTGGTGGAATTTCGTATATATGGTTTAGGCTCGGTTGTACGATTTGAACTTATCCACAGTTTAGTTGAGCCAAGTTTATTTCAGCAATTGAACCATAGTAAATAAGCTCAGTTTAACTTAACTGTAGATAAGCTTAGATAGTACAAACGGGGCTTAGGAAAATTGTAAAAAAAAATAAAAAAATTCTACCGAATGGATACAAATACTTCAATTATTGTTTGTCTAAATTATTGCGTGATTATGTCACAATCCTGCCCCAGCTCACACGACAAGCACTAAATTGTAAGTTCGAAATGATGATAGAATAAATATGCACAATTATAGGATGTATGCATGGTGCAAGATACACTGAGATTACAGCCTTTGCTTGAAAGCTCTTTTTTTAATACGAAAAATCAATATATTCCGTAATGCAAAGCGGTTTTGGAATAAGTGCCTAATTTTATATTACCGTAACGTCTTGCGCATATATTTATTTGCACACTAATCTCGTAACTCGATATGCGATCAAAAAGGATAGAATATGAAGTATAAAATCGAAATATCAAATGGAACAAATATTAGGGAGTTTTTGAAAGCAACTGCTAATGAATCACATACCGGGTGGTGCACGGTCATATAGCATTCAAACAAGGCTCGTAATTTTGTGCAAAATTCTGATTTCCTTTCCATTATACGGAAAAAATAATGAGTACAAAGTTGTTTAAATATGCACCGAAAACTGCTTCAATATTTTGAGATAAGTTTTTGGTTTCTTTTGTTTGTTTCTTATCACAGATGTTTAATAGTTATTTATGCAACAACAATGTAAAGTTGAGTATTATGACTTGAGGCCAAGTAGTTGGTGACGAGGCTTGCCGAGTAATTAAAATTGTTGACCGAACGTCATAATGCTTGTTTACACTCGTATTTCACAAGATTTTTTTTACAGTTCGTAAATTCCATATTTTGACAATTACTAAGCACACGGCAAGGAAGTCTGGAGCACAAGTTCACATTTAGACTTGACAAATATTCAAACAAATGGATCAGTGAGAGATGCTACAAATATGAATTCACAGAGGTTTACCTGTTACACATTTAAATAGTGGTAAAGCTGAGATGCGAGAAAACCTTATTTTACGTATTATTTACGATGCGTAAAGTACCTACTTTATGCACGGCCGTAGAAAAACAATATTATTTAACAGTAAAAAGAAAAAATTGTGAGGTAAATTATGAATATTTATGCGAACGAGGAGCATGCTATCTACCATAAAACAAGATAAATACACTTCAATGACAAAAGTTGAGTTTTGACCCATTTTATTCGATTATAAGACGGATTGTCGTACATAAACTTTAGAAATCTACGAATCTGGGTTAAATAGCTATCCACACTCTGATCGTGCACCATCCGGTATATTTTTGTTCACAACTTCGCAGTAACTTCGATGAATGATAGAAGTTATTTAGTATTTCTTCAAATTTTATGGATAACCTATTTGTGTTGATATTTTTGAACCAAACTATGAAAAAAAAGTACGAAATGAGCAAAGAGAACATCAAAGAAACTAGTGCGACAATGTGTTGTATAAATCAAGTATAATACACTCAAATACTTTGGAAATGTATTAAAATAACATTTTGAATTATTCGCAGCTATCAGTTTTAAATTACATACACATTTGAATGATAAGTGAAGTAGACGTGTATGAGAAAAAAGTCATACAAGAAAAAATAGCTGAAACGAATTTAGGAATTGCGTCTTTGTGAGGAAAATATTAGAACACACAAAGAGAAAGCAGAATAAAAAAAAAAACAATTTTGTAGATGATCCGCATTTGGTTAGGATATATTTGTATCCGACAGACAAGCAATTTAGCAGCCCAGACATATGAACGAGTACAATCCTTTTTAAGCAACAGAATTTAAGCCAAACAATAGAGTTAATAAAAAATTCACGTAGCAGCCATTTAGCCACAGCATCAAACAAAAACAAGTGCAGTCCAAATTTGATCCTAGCCTCCTACATTTTTGATCCTGGCAAAAAGAAGACGTCCAGCTCTAGAGGCAAGTGAATAATAGACGCGGTGCTCGCGTCTCTCGGGATTCGAACCCGGCAAACGTTAGTGAGTCAAGCACGACTACAGAGCCATCTGTCTCTCCTCAGGCGCCGATTTGCCACGTCGATACCAACGTAAGCTTAGACTCAATGGCCTTTTCGACGTTTGCAGGAATTGTATGATGAACGCCAGCAGTGCCGGATTCAGCTTAGATTTTGAAGAAATTCCACAGAAAAAAAAAAATTCTAACATGAATATGGGAAGTTTCAAATCAATGGAATTCAGATATTGGATTATATAATAATTATCATAATTTTGAGCACATGATTTAATATTTGAATAACATGCACAATTTATTTAAAATTTATATATTGTGATTGAATTTGGAATACACTATTTGCCATAAAGCTCCTCTTCCGCCAGAATTTGCTGAGATACAATCAAAGAAACGATAATCGACTTAGACATTGGCGAATAGAAAATAAATATCAGTCAGAAATATTCATTTATAAAAACATTGATATGTTGGCAGTGTTCTCCAAGTATCTACAACTAATCAATTTTTAGGAATGATAAAGACAACTCTGTTTCCGAAACGTAAGACTTAAGTGTCACTAGCACATTCAAGGAGTCGGCAAAAAATATTTAAATATTTCAAAATGAAGAAAAATATGGAACGATGTGTAGCAGTTTCTTGGAAAATCATAGGTAGAGTTAGACTTTTCAAGATATCGCTACACTAGACGGCTCCTCTTCAAATTTTCTATCAATACTAGAATAAATTGCTGCATAACTTATGTTTGAATATGGGTTGGTACAAAAATGAATAAAATTCTTGAATGAATAATCGAGAACTCAAATCATATCGATGTTTCATAATAATGCAAATCTAAGAGTCGTTTTTTTTGTGTGATGGGTATGATTTCGCTACGGCCCTGCGTGGAGATCGTTGAGAAATGACGGGATACGAGCCTAAGACGGAAGGTTGTGCAAGTTTACGATAGTCACGAGATAGTATAAGCAAGTGTAAATATTTCAGCGATGGTGTAGCGTATCGTGTCAACGAAACATCCACCTTTCAGTCTGAATACTGAAAGCTGAAATAGGAGACTCGGTGCAATACAACTATCGCACGTTTTACGATATGTGATATGTAAGAGCCTTGATATTATTTGTAAAGTTGAATGAGTGCTATATTGTATACAGCATGTTCATGAAAAAGGTATCTAAATTATCAAGTCTCAATTTTCAATGCAATAATTAGGGACCATTGAAGTAGAAACTTGATACCTTCAAAAAATTGGGTTGGATCACATTTTTTGTAATTTTATCTAAATCTTACCCTTCTTACTTGTAGAAAGTACCTACAGGTATTGTGGAACAGATAAAAATGACATTCCGATATTTCAACTGGAATATCTGTTTTGAGCATCCTTGAATCCATTTTGACTATTTTCGGCTTGATGTTCGTACGTGTGTATATACGTATGTATGTGCGTACATCTGTATCCAGTGTAATTCAAAAAACGGCAAACCTTAATGAAGCTGAAATTCTGTATTTAGGATAGCTGTAATACTTAGAGGTACACATCCTATTTTTGACGACAGTCGACTGAACCGAAAGTACACTTTACTTGAAACTTTTTTTTGCATAAATCCAAAACTGTTACACGTAGAATTCTGTAATATTGTATTTCAGACAACTATAGAATCTAAATAGTCACCTTATATTTTGGTTGCAATCGATTCTGCCTACTGTCAATTTTTCGGTCAATAGATGTACAAGTAAGTCATGTGATGTCCAAATCAGACTTTTAGGAATCAATTCCTATATCATTTAATAGATAACAAATGAACGCAACAATAAAGGATCAATCAAAAATAGATCAAAGTTTCCAATGAAAATAAATAGATACCAATGCAAAATGGAAAATTGTATATTATTGATTGCAAGAAATTTAGAACACAAGTAAGTATTGCAGCAAGTTAAGTATTTACTAAAATTTATAGATAAATATTGTTCAAGAAATTACTGAACATATTATTTAGTTTAGGATGATTCTTTGAATCAAGAGTTCATGCTAAAATTCTTCTAAAAATTATTTGCAAATAAAACAAAGTCTGCAGTGGTTTAAGGGTTGAAATATTGGTCTTTGAAATTGAATTTGTTAAGCTACAAAAATTTGAACAGCAATTTTTACGGTAAGAATTTCTTGTATTTGCTTGATATCGTTCTTCAAAATTTGATTTGATTCTAATAAATATAATTTAGAATTTCTGATTATTCTTCTGGTATAATAAAAAGGCGTAGGTTCACTGTGCTATTCTAATTTAGACAACACGTACTCAGGATGGATGTCACGCTGTATTTAGCGTGCCTACAAAGTGAAAAGACTAAGGGGTAAATTTCGTTTTGATGTATTTCTTTTTTCCCGAGGGTCAATTCTTCCCCTGGCGAAAAATGAATATTTTCTTAATTATCCAAACAAGCAGGACTACACAAGGGAATACAATCCAACTGACCCTTGCATTCTTATCCCCGTCTGTAGGTACACCCTGTATGTATGGCCACTTACCCCCTAGCAAGAAAAATGCCGATTTTTTCTTTTACGTGGTAGGTATTGTTTCAAATAGAATTTTCTAGAAAGAGAATGTTTTATTTAGATTTAGAAGGGTTAAGGGATATTATGCATACAAAAAGAAGTGGATTTTGTTTCGGTTTTTTCCGTGTAGGTAAATAGGATATAATTTTATACGGTTCTTCCTCAGGGGAGACATATTTTGGCTTGTGTTGTATGAGCTCGTACATTTTTTGTTGCTACTAAAGTAATTATAATTCGTCATTATGTTGGATGTAATAATTACCGGCTTTTCTGACTGTTTGTGCAAATTTTAACAACGAATCTTCAGAATTAAAATTCATAACATTAAACTTTCATCCTCTAAGATATCAAAACAAAAGAATTTGTTTTTTGTACGCAAAGCAAACATAAATTAACAAACAAACATTTTTATATTCTTCAAATACATCTACTTTACATGAAATAAGATACACTCAATTTTGTTTCGAGTAATTATGCTGTATTCACGTTCCATAACATCAGATATATTATTTTAATAGCTATTTAGCAGGTTTCAGTTTTTTTCAGTCACCAAAAGCGTGTTATAGATACATACAGAAAAAATACTTTATAAGTGCGAGATTTACTCACGCAATGAGAATACCACATCATTCACAAAATAAACTGTACTCGCCAATAGCTATTTATGTAAAAAGTACATAATTTAGAACTTTACTGTATGAATTACAGTTTAGAGAGCGAGCGACACTGATATATAAGACTAGTTTTTAAAGTCGATTATTTACGAATTACATATAGTCAGGGAACCCACTGCACCTTATGTTCCCTAATCGGACTTACGGCCAAATTGTATATGAATTGATCGAAAATATAGAGATAAATAAAGTGCCAGACTTTATAAGTCTAGGATCCTGTCCTAAGTATTGGAAAAAGGCTACTTCCGGTCCATTCTTGTCGGGGTCAATTTCCCTAATAGAATTTATGATTGAAACTAGTACCGATCGGTAGCGAAAGTTGAATAATTTAGGAAAAAACCAGGGCCTCATCCCCTGTCCTGTCCGGGATAGCATCAGCCATCTCTATGTGTAATCCATTTTTATATTTAACTTTCCTTACGGTTGTTGTTTCGTTTTTCTGTCCCGTACAGGACAAGGACTAAACCCTAGTTTTTTCTCGGCAAGCTTCGTCACCAAATACTTAGCCTCATGTAATAATGCTCTACTTTACACTCTTGTTGCATAAATTACCATTCCATATTGGAAGCTTTTTCAGTTTATAGGATGGTACATTAGTCTAAGAGCTAGCGAACCAACTAGTCTAGTCGAGAAGTGAGTTTTCGGAGAAAAATAGTTCAAAGTGTCCAAAAAATATGAGCAATAGCTCATTCGATTAGGAATGAAATTTAGAAGAACACATTAGAAAGCGAGACTTGTTCATTGAAAATTTCCTACTCTTTAAGATTTTTTTTTTAATTTTCACTACCCCTCATAGTTTTTGAGTTATTGCAAGAAAACTAGGCGACTTTTTTTTTGTTTCCATTTTTTGTTAATAACAATTGCAATTTTTGTTGGCGGAAAAAATTCTGAAAACATCTTCTAAATTTCATTCCGAATCGAATGAGCTATTGCTCATATTTTTTGGACACTTTGAACTATTTTTCTCAGAAAACTCACTTCTCGACTAGACTAATCCGACTAACCCTTTTTCCACAAGGCTAGAAATTTTTTGAATGATGTCATGTTATTGGTAAATTGAATAAATACCATTCTGGCAGGAATCTCGCGGTTGCGCCATCATCTCTTAAATTTTTGAAAATCTAAGATATGAAGAGAGAAATATAAATTATAATATTACAGGCTCAGAACAAATGAGACCGGTAGATTTTGCTAAAAAACTAAAAAATATATCATTTGAAGAGATTTAAGTAGAATTTTCAATTAGACATTGGATGACAGATGGAATGGTGCACTTCCCAATACATAATCAATACAAATCATAACCATTTTCATAATTATGTAGTTAAAAACAATCCAGTTATTTCGATTATTAATGATAACTTGCATAAATCACGAAGAGACAGACACAAAAATTGTACATCACATTTGTCAAATCAATGAGGACAATTTGAATATCTCAGTTAAATCATCAGATACATGCTCGGAAATATGGACCATTTATCATATTTTCATGGAATACGGTGATGGAAACAAAAGAGATGCATAGCGATAAGCGAACTTTATACTAAACTTGGACCATCTTTATTATAAAGTTTATCAGGATATCATGTACTGACAGATGATGACTACAATCCATCATTTTAAAAAAATCGAGTCTATTAAATTCCAATAATAAATATTTCAAGATGAATAAAAATTTATACTTCACATATAACTCAGTTTATATTTAATTTCAATAATTGTTCATCATATCTTCACAATATAATATATCATATTCTCTCTTTCTGACATTGGCACTCGTACAAGTCTGTTGTGCTCGCTCTCCCATCGAGCGTCATCATAGTTAACACTTTGAGTGCCAAGTGAGATGAGCATGGTCTCATACTTTTTCGGGACTTACAGACTATATAAGTGTATGATGAAAAATATGGCCTGGCGCCTGGCGGACCAATCTCTATATTTGGCCTGTTGATTATGAGACCTGCGTGGTAACATACAGAAAATTGTTCCGGTACATAGTTTATGAAATGAAAAACGGTATATTTGCAAAATATTCTTTATTTACAGACTTATATAATGCAGGACACTGTAAAGTGACCTTTAAAGTTTGGCCGTGAAACAGAATTTAAAATTTTATAAAATCAAAGCCTGATGAGTTTCACAAAAATACAAATTCAGGAGTCGGTTTTCACATCATCATCCTGAATAGGGCAAAAACCGTAGACACGTGCTTCGTCACTTTACAGTGTCCTGCATTTCTTCAAACCTTGCCACTTCGGCTCTATTATGGTAGATGGCACTGCTGCAGATTCATTTTTCTACATGCCATGTACCAACTAACTTTTCAATAGTCTCGTGGCTACAAGTTCGACTATCTGCGGCTTGCTATACCGTACTGAAGAGTTCTAATAAGGACGAGACACGTGTCTACGGTTGCTGCCCTATTCAGGATGATGGTGTGGAAACCGACTCCTGAATTTGTATTTTTGTGAAACTCATCAGGTTTCGATTTTATAAAATTTATCATGTTTTCTTCAACTATAACTTGGAAAATAGCGAAAATAGAAATAGTCAAACATAATTTTCATGAAATGATAAATTATATTTTTATTGCTTTATGCACCACAAAAAAAGGCATTCCTGTAATTAACACTGTAAATGGCGTTGATATTTTTCATAAGTACTCATATACCGGGTGTTTCAGACCACCCGTACCACTCAAATATTTCGCGAAATGCTGAACGGATTGATAAAAGGAAAAATACGTGTGGAATGATTTCTAAGATTCTATTGAATAGTAGCAAATTCAAGTCCACCCCCTTACCCTCTGAGGATGGGGAGAATGCAACTTTCAAATTTCGAATGGCAATGCAATGATGCAGATTTGGATTCTCATCTAAAAAATATGAAGTTTTTGTCTGAAACTTTTTTCATGTTCTTGACAGATGGCGCTGTAATCGCAAAGATTAGTTATTTTTCGAAATTACTTCAACGGCTAATACTAAGTAACCTAGGCTTGCACAGTCTTCAAAACACATTTTTTGAGTGTGGAGTGCGTTCGGGAAAGCGTTCTTGCCATTTCCTGGCGGCTGCTTTGAACCCACCTCGACACTTGCCCAAAATTTGCAACATGTCAGCAGCTTCCCTATTGTTATAAACCATTCTAACAACAATAAAAATTTTCAAACGCTTTGACTCTTCTGACAAGAAGTCTTGCCGGATTTTGTTTATAAACACGTCTCCTACGCCGCAATTTTATAGAAACCATGTACGGCTGAAATATTTATTTATTACTCAGTATTAGCCGTTGAAGTTATTACGAAAAATAACTAATCTTTGCGATTACAGCGCCATTTGTCAGGAACATGAAAAAAAGTTTCAGGCAAAAACTTCATATTTTTCAGTTGAGAATCCAAATCTGCATTTAAAAGTAGGGGTTGTCATTGAAAATTTGATAGTTGCACCCTTCTTACCCTCAGGGGATGAGGGGGTGGACTTGAATTTGCTACTATTCAATAGAATCTTAGAAATCATTTTACACGTTTTTTTTTTCAATCCGTTTGGCACTTCGCGAGATATTTGAGTGGTACGGGTGGTCTGAAACACTCGGTATAACTGAACGCAAAGAATCACATAACAGCTCTCATTCGCAACTGACCAATATAAACTTGATTGGCCCCTCATGGCCTTTAAGGCCAAATTGTAACTTCGTAGTCGCATGAGACCAATGTGTCACCATCTCTATAATTTTCCATACATTGTTCTAGAACTTATCACTTACGATACGGAAAAAAATTTGGAACTTAATTTTTGGAAAAAAATTTGTCCCAAAGTTCTTTTTTTTTTGATTACATGGTGGCATTCAAAGTGCTATATACTCGGCTGACAGATACTTGCATCCGCTAGAATATGATAGCTTCTCACATATACTTTTCAAATTATTGGAAGAATATACCCTCAAAATTTAAGTCTTGTGGGACAGTGGGAGTAGGTTATGAATTACTATCCCGATGACAACTTTATTATCGCCTGGCACATACTCGCAGCCCTCAAAATGGGTTGTCAATTTTTTTTTTTTTTTACTTTTAAACATCTATATATTACAACATATTAAAATTGTAGCCTTGTTGCAGTGGGATTAAAAAAAAAATATTATTGACATTTTTTAAAGGATGACGACGCAACCGCGAGATGCCTGCCAGAATGGTACTTCCGTAATTGACCGATGGTAAAACATTTAAAAATTTTCTATCCTTGTGGGAAATGGGTAAATATTGAAAAACATGCTACTTTTGTAATTGATGAACAACAAATAGTTGAAATTTATGTTAATCGGTGGAGGGTGTTATATCGATAGGAATATTTGCTGCCACTACTCATCTTGACCGGTAATGGCAGTAGCTCTGAAATTAATTTACACTTTTAAATTTGATCAAATGCAGATGCTCACTTCTCATCATAGAAATTATAATCATTGTTGTTCAAACAGTTTTTGAAATCTTACATCTTCATCCAAGACATTTGCTAAATTGTATCTAAAAGATTCTTGGACACAATTGTTGATTAATTAGCATTACTATCACAGTCAAGTTTTAATTTTACATGACGCCAGAAAAAAAAGTGCCGATCAATATTAAACATGCTTCGCACATTGTATTGGTAGGCAATAAAGCCATTTGAATTTATATCAAAACTACTGATAATTTCGGGTGAATTGTACGAAAAAAAAAACATGAGATGTTCGTATTCTACATCGTGGAAGCGGCAGCCCTGTCACGTCGATCCATTTCAGCTAATTCCCATTTCGTAAAAAATTCTACCGGTACTGCTTTCCAACTAATTCGTTTTCTTCAGGGACTGCATGTTATACATCGTTAAAATTCTTTCATTTTGTACAGATATTTACGCACACATGAGTAGTAGATGAGAAGAGAGGAGATACAAGCAGAGAATGACCGCTTAGTATTCATGATGTCTGACGGTTTCACATCCGGCCCTCCCTTACCGAAAGTACACTTCTTTTAGCACAGAGATTCCCAATCTTTGGGGACATCCGAATAAAAAAGAATTGCGGAAAAGTACTATCATATAATTTAATTGGTGGATGACGTCGAATCGTACAATTTCAAACTGGTATAATAAGGGCCGAATGTACCAAGTCGTGATTTTTTGACAGCTCGAGATTCAGATGAATCTTCATGTTTTAGATCCTACTAAAACCAAAAAACAAAATTTGAAAAAAAAGTCGATTGGCCAGACAGCCTGTCGGTCTGTCTAGAAGCAGGATAACTTGGAAACGCTTAAGGATTTTCGAAAGAAATTTCATATTTAAGTTTTTTATTAAGAAGCTAGGTTTAAGTTCGCGAATGAGCTTTTTTCAACCAATGGTACCAAAACTTTATTGATGAAACTTTTTTATTTTTGCGTTTATTTTATAAACGGTAGTATTTATCATAAAATATAAAATGACTGAAATTGATCTCTTAATAATTGAGCACAGCATTTATCTAGAACATTTTTCAAAATTATTAGCGATTTATTTTTATGTTATTAAAACTTGAATTTTTATGAAAGTCGTTATAATTATTTTTCTGAAGCAAAGAAATAATGATAATCATGTTGTGAAATTAGAATTATTATTATTCTTATTTGGACATCACATGCTAACCTTCAACAATTATTTTCGCAAAATAAGTGATTTGGTTTTATCGTGTTTAGTACCAAATTAAAGCTCCTGCAGAAATTCTAGTAGAAGTGTCAAAAAAGATGTTTAAACGATTGACGATTGTTTTTTTGTAAGTTATCAAAATGGCGTCTGGTATGGTATCAATTGAAAGCTTTAATAAATATAGAATAAATGATCAGTGGAACCCATGGTACATCTTTTAATTACACTTTCGACGATTAAATGTCAAAACAGTATGTTCTAATGAATTAAAGACCCCGAAATTCTACTGAAAGACTCTTAATTTTCAAAAATTCTTTTTTTATATAAGGATTAAAACATAACCACCATCTGTCACTTTGACAATGACACTTGTCACTTTGACAATGACACTTGTCACTTTGACATGTACAATGAAATTCATGGTCTGGTAATTCAGTGAAGCCAAAATTCCTGATCATGTCTTCAATTTTACGCTCTTTGTGAATCTTGCAAGTGCCGTGCAGCAGCAATATTTTCTTGTTCGCGTGCGTTTCTTTTAGAGCCAGTTATAAGATCTGAATAGTCTTGTCATACATCTTTGATTGTTTATCCTTTGTCATATACTCAATTATACTTATTCTTTCGTTATTTCATGAATTCTCTTTTGATAAGTGAGTCCTAATGGTACACCCGCGACCCGCGTGTTATTCCTTTTCACAATCTTCGGAAAAATAAAATAGCTGCTATCATCTTGAAAAGCGTTCAAGTTTATATTTTATCATGTTGTGGCATCACGCAGAAAGAACTTGACGAATTTTGAAGAAACTTGACATAAAAATAGCTTATATCCTAGATCGCCGGCGCCGTTTAGGATATTAAATGATTCTTATAATAAATTAAAAAAATCGTTACTCGCTTCGTGACTGTGCTGGCCTTAGAAATATCTCTACTGCTGCAATGTCAGCGTAACTGTAGGCATGATACATCATACGCGCTTGCGTGAGATAGGAGAAGAATAGCGTTTTCTGCAACAAGTATTGGAATCGCCCTTATTCCAAAAGAGCGAGAAGTTTGTAATCCGATCCGAAAGTGAGGACTACGATTCGAGAGTGTGGAATATGCCATTTAAAACATGTTGTAGACTATAGTTTCTTTAAGTAGACTTTGAAAACTCACCAATATTTCAGAAGAAGCTTTTAGAATTATGAAACGTCAAACGCAGAGTCAGAAATAAGTACCTGAATTTTTAGGAAATATATATTGTAACCAAACTTACAGCTTCTGATTTGCTTTAGACGTCTCAAATTTAAAAATGAGCACGATAAATTAAGTGATCAACCAATCTAACAGCTTTGTAACAATCAATGATCATTCATAGTATGCAAGTTGTTTACATTCTTTAGCTATTTTGATATACATAATTCATGGGATGATTTAAAAGTTGAAAATAACGGCGGTACTTGTTACATGCCTAATAATTTTTGTACCAGTTTAATAGAAGTGTCAAAAAATGCCAAACAAAACTATCAGTTTGTAGACTGACACAAGGAAGTAAACGGCTATTCGATTTAGGCCCGAGATATCCACCTCCTAATAAATTTATTTGGTGAATAATAACCGTGGTAGCAATTATGCAGACAATTGTTGCCATAGTTATTATTCACCAAATTAATTTTTTAGGAGGTGGATATCTCAGGCCTTAGAATGGTAAATGAGTTTGTCAACTTTGAGCAAACCAGTTGGAGTGAAGTTTTCAATCTGATCGGCAAATTGTCTATAGGCGATAAAATTAAGCAGAGGAGAGATATCAATAAAATTTGTAACTAGATAATGACGTCACGTAATTACTACGTTTATATATTATACAAATTTAATTAAAAAGATGTAATATGGGTTTCATAGTTGCAAATACGTGCGATGTCAATTCATTTTTTTGATCTAGTAAATTGATTCCAATCAAAAAGAACAAAGTAAACACGTGATATCACCGAAATGGCAAAAAGTAATGCAAACTTTATAGTACCAACGTGTGATAAAAGAAATGAACTCCAATTATTGTAGATAAATGAAATTTCGTTAAAATCATTAGATTCAAGTTTAAAATAATTGTAAATTTAATTGAAATATACTTTTTTTACAGTATGCAAAAAATAGCATTTATTTTTTCGCTTTTCCAAACATAAAAGTCACTTGGTCATTACAAAGAGTTCTTTTCATTTTGTAATGATTTGATGACGTCTCGCCTCTGCTTAATTTTATCGCCTATAACCGCTTCAAATCCTTAGAAACTCTCCAGAGCCCACATTTCATAAAATCGCCTATCAGGTATTTATTTCTCTGAGTATTAGCAGCCTCGCTCCTGTTTTGTTTTTGTGCTCTCGTTTGAGGATACTCAGGGTAGACTGTATAAAAAAGTTTAGTACTCCTGTCTTAAGAATAACTCAGCTAAAGTATTACATTGCGAATGTTAATATTTCATGTGCCTGTCGCTGTGTGTGTTTGTTTGAAAATAAAACGAATTATAATTTTAATAGGGTGATACGTGGCGTTTCAGGGGCCTGTTTCATTTATTCGCGTTATTCCTGAGGCGTTCCTTGAATAATTATTCCCAGCGTACAGGAATTCGGACCGACGGACTTTTGATGTGGCCAACTTCTCCGTCTCGCTCACACTTACTGAAACTTCCACTTTTTTCATCTCTTTATCTTTTCTAGATTTTTTTAGGAAACGGATATGCTACGGATGTTAGCTTTTACATGATGTCAGTGGACGGTTTTATTTATTTGTTTATAAGAAGAAACAGAGAAATTCATCTGCATTTTCTCCTACATACATTCATACTGGATCTGGTATTATACGTGGTATTTTAATTACCAAATTTATCCGCATATTTTCAAACGCTTTTGAGAAATTATTTTTGATATGCTCTCGCGAATTTGTTTATTCTTTGTGTTTCACTTCCCTTTTAAGTTGTCTAAATATTATTATGACATACACTGCCACAGATATCGCAAAACATATTCATTCCCTATAGAAATATTCTTGAAGCAATTATTTTGACGTCATGAAAACTCCAAAGTTCTTACAAACAATTATCACACAAGGTGTAAATATTTATTAGCTTCACTATAGCGAGCTCGAGAACTACGTTTACAAGATAAAGATAAAATTTGAAAATTGATGTTATACATTTTTATTTATAATTCAAATATCCTTGAAGTTTTTAGTCCCGTTCACAAGATATGAATACCAACTAAAAATTATTGAAAATGACCTTAGATTTTCTATTTTTAAAAATATATAACATACTATTTCAGATACTTCTATCATTCTGTTATGGACGAAGTACGCAAAGTGGTAGAGGTGCCATTACTCGGGCACAGGCCAGTTATTTAATTCATTTAAAATATAAGAAATTCAAAAAAACCATGAACGTCCATGATATACTGTTTCCATATCTATAGGTATGAGCATCAGTAATAGACGTCAATATCGAGAGTTGCTGAAGAAAGAGCGGAATCATTCTTATTTCTCCTAATGATAGATGGCACAATATGTAACATTCTGTTGTATATGTACTCGGAATTAGGATTTGGGAAGTCTCGACAATTTCAATGTCCCGGGACACGAGACAACCCAAGATCATAGCCTCGAGATGTCCCGGGACCTCAAGACTTCTTAGAATAAAATTGGAATCAAGTTAATTTTTGGCAGAATTTATCTATGGTAAAAGAAATTTCAGTAAAAATCAGCATTCATTAAATACACAATCGAATTCTCACATTAGTAATTTATTGCCCGTTCTATATGACTTTAAAATAACAATATGGCGGCGAACGCACTTATTGTGTACTAACGTGAGAATAGTAGAGTATCAAGTAATTATTCGTTAAGCTAATGCATGGCGCTTTCAAGATCAAAGTGCAGGAAACTCATCAAGTTTATGATGGCTTTTTGAAAATAGAATTATTACAGTATAATTTTAACAGACATGTCTCGAGACTCGACCTGAAAGTCTCGCAACCTGAGACAACTTTACAAAAAGTTCCGGGACTTCGAGACACGAGACGTTCCGGGACTCAAATCCTATTCGGAATGTTATTTTTATTGGGTTTATATTTGTAGGACCGTTTGACAAGGTGCATTAAATGCTGCATTTTGCTTTGCATTTTGAGTCTCTATTTTAAAGTAAAGGAAAATGCACCGTATAATACATGAAATCAGAGTGCACTGCACAAAATAATATAACCTAAACCACGAGCCGCACTAACATTTGTCACTTCATGATTTGGGTCAGGTTTATTTTGTTTTTAGGGATTCGATCTTCCAAAAGAAAAAATGAAATCATTAAAAGATCACTGTCTGTCACAGCCGAATTTCACTTGAATGGATAAAACTGAGGAGCTGAAATATGGCACAGCTATGAATATTTCTTGAATTTTTTAATCACGAGTGAGGCAAATATTTGTATTAACGTATGTTTCAAGAGCTTATGAAACAAGTCACATACAATACTTTTCCTTCAAGCGTGAATTGAGAAAACACAAAAATCGACTGAAAAAGATTATTTTGAAATAAATATCGAATACTAAAGCTGGTTTACGAAGGATTTAATTAACGAATTTACATTAAGAAATTTGGATTTAGAAATATAAAGTATATCTATGTACTGATTTATGATGGACTTAATTTACGAATTTATATTTGAAATAATAATTTTCAAATCTAAATCTTGAAGCCAACCAATCGCAAATAAACATCGATTGTCACAGTGAAATTGTCAAACTGTCATCTGTCAAATATGATGAATCAATCATCAGTCTAACTAGAATATGATGAATCCATACTGACAGTAAGATCAAATTCACTTACCTTATTTTCATTCTTAATTTAAAGTACCTATTAGTCCAGGCAATATAGGAAAAATAGAAGAACTAACCTGTGTATTTCCAATTTTTTCAGAAATGTCATGAGGAAAGTACCTTGAGCAAAATGTAATAGCAAGAAGTGGAATCACCATGCCGCCGGAGGGAGGGGGGGGGGGGGTATTTGAAGGTCCGTTTTTCAACTATTTTGCTCATAACATGAAAACGGTACGTCCTAACAAAAAAATTTCTACATAAAAATTAAAGCTTAGTGAATGTTCTATAGATTTGCTTGTATACATTTTTTTGAAAAAATATATAGTTTCGGAGATATCCGCTCTCAAAAGTAGGCAATCTGCGAAAAAACGCAATTCGCCCAGAGTTTTTCGTCAAACTTTTTCTTCTAGCCCTTCCTCCGTTAGTTTCACAGAAAAATCCTGAATAAAAAGTTCCAGACCAACAAATTTCCTTCAAGAATATATATATACTATGTATGTTTATGTTCCATAGGTCTAGGGTTGGGGGGTTTTCAAGATTTTGGTAACAAATCGTGACTTGACCAGGAAAACTCTGAGTCCTATTTCTCCATAATTGATGGCTATAACGGTCAACATATAAGTACAATATAATATAAATATGAATAATTAATGTAATTTATCGCACATAGTGAATGTCGTGTTGATGGGGTTCGCGTGTGCTTGTAGTGGATTTTATTTTATTCAGAAGAGTAGTAGTAGAAGAGTTTGCTCCAGAAATTGTTTTTGAATTGGCTGGTAGACGAAGCTGATATAAGCTCCAGCCGGCCAACCCAACATACCCCCTGCCCCCTCCCTTCTCCATGACACTAGCTCCTTTTAACGCCTTACATTACTACGTTCTCAGTTTACTGTAAATATCTGTGATGTGTCCTTTGTCTTCGTCGCGTGTGTGCTCGTGGAGAGGAGCATCTAAATTTTCACTGGAAGTGAACGTTTCTGCCAATATCGTGGCCACCGTCCAGCAGGAGAACTTCCTAGCCAATGATAAGAATAAAACCAAGCTGATCCAGCTGCTTGTCAGCAGACTGACAGCAAGAGGGATAGAGGCCAGTGCCGCCACTGGAGATGCAGTGACACCATCAGACAAGAACATCTTTTTCATGAAGCCTGCGCGAGGTAACACAGAGATGAAGATATATTCTACAACACAATTGCAGGAGCTTCCCTTCAGTGGATCTATCCCCTTCATCCATGCGTTTTCAGGATGCGACACCACGAGCGCAATATCTGGCAAAGGAAAAGCGTCCATTCTGAAAACATTTGCAAACGAGCCACAGAACTCGAAATCAGTTTCAGACGTTTTTTATAACCCAACGTCAAGTACTGCAGCCATTACTAAAGCTGGAGAGAAGATGTTTCTCGTCCTGTATCAGGCCTCACCCAACAAATGGGATCTTGAACTTGGCATCCTTACCGCCTACCAAAGGTGCGGCTCAGCAGCACTCGCTAAGAGTGTTTCATCAAATCCAACAATGGCTTGGCAATGAACTCCTGGATCCACAACGATGGGGTTGGGTAAGAGACGAAAGTGGAATACTCACTCCTGTCAAGACTCTCGAACCTCCTGCCCCTGCAATTGTCCTGGAGTCAATTTTCTGCAGATATGGGAGTGGTTGTGGATCCAGGTGTGGATGCCGGAGAACAGGCATCCACTGTTCACCAGCATGTGTCTGTGAACAGGCATGCTTGAACGCACCCTCTTCAGTGCTCCTTCTCGAGGAAGATGACAGCGAGGAAGAGGACAATATTGCAGAGTTCGTGTGAGGTGACACATTATATAATAAACATTAAAAACTACCACTCTCATCTCTTTACATTTAATTCACAGTTATTTAGTTTACATCAATATTACTTATTTGTTCTCAATATTTTTTGCATGGTTTGTACTTTTCCAATAAACATTTTGTAGTATGAAATAGTACTCTTGTCACTTTCTTTAGCGGACGACAGGAAATAAATTTATATATGTATATATATATATATATATATATATATATATATATATATATATATATATATATATATATATATATATATATATATATATATATATATATATATATATATATATATATATATATAAGGAAAAATTTGACGAAAAACATTGGATGAATTGCGTTTTTTCACAGATTGCCTACTTTTGAGAGCGGATATCTCCGAAACTATACATTTTTTCAAAAAAATGAATACGAGCAAATCTATAGGACATTCACTGAGCTTTAATTTTTATGTTAAATTTTGTTAGGACGTACAGTTTTCAAGTTATGAGCAAAATAGTTGAAAAACGGACCTTCAAATACCCCCCCCCCCCTCCTCCCCCCGGCGACATGGTGATTCCACTTCTTGCTATTACATTTTGTTCAAGGGACCTTCCTCATGACATTTCTGAAAAAATTGGAAATACACAGGTTAGTTCTTCTATTTTTCCTATTTTTGTCTATATAGCCTGGACTATATACCTTATGTATAATAATATTTCACGTGTGAATAATAGGTGACTGGCAACATTTAGAAAACTTAAATTCATCATAAACCTCAACAAGATTTGCAAATTATAAATCTAAATTTCATAATGTAAATTCCTGAATTAAATCCATTATAAACCAGCCTTAATTCCGAGACTAAGTGAAGCTACCTTCTGTTCATGCTTAAAACACCTATGCCAGTCTCAAGCAATTTAGAAAAACGATTTTGGGACTCTGGAAGTAATTTCTAATATTAATGTCATAAATGAGTGAAGCTAGATTAATTCCATGCATAATAGGCCCATTCAGGTCCAACTTGCGATGTCCGAAGTCATGAAATTGCCACTGTGCCTTCAGTGCCATTTTAATTATGGCTATGTTAAAAAAAGTTTATACTAAAGATGCCTAATATTCTAGTAGACGTGATTTTGCTGAAAATTGATATAAATCATCACTAAAGTTCTATCAGTGTGTAAAACGAGTTTTGAAACTTTCTTATCGCTATTTCAGTTATACGAGATGATTATTCATTACTATTTCCTCAAGTCACCATTTAAGCCCATGTTAAACATGATGTCGAAGTGCTATGTCCATTTTTTTTTTGCAAAAACTGCAGATACATATAAGATATAAATCTGCGAGTGTATGATGGAGGTTTTCCATCATTTATTTTTTTCGAAATTTTTCCATCGAGAAGAAATAATGCCCCAACTCCCTTAAATCAATTGAAGTTACAAAAACTTGAGTTATTTTTTATGGAACACATATTAGGAGCTTGAAATTTTCGCTCGTTCAGTTTTTGTCAAGTATCTACCGCGCCAAATTTGCTAATTGATGATGAGAAAGCGGGATTTTAGGTTAGAGTGCTGGCGGGACGTGTCCTGAGGAGGCTGAAAAACAGGATGTCCAACCTGAAGCGAGACATATGGCAACACTAGTTGTAAGACTTATCAAACCAATACAAAATTCAAACAGAAACGTCAGCGCCGACAATAGGTTTTCTTCTGTATAAGTTGCTTAGGAGCTCCAGATAATAAAACTCACCTATGTTGGTACTACTGGAAGAAGAAGAAGCGAGAAATTTCTAATGAATTTTTAGCAGCCAAGGGCCGAGCTATTGAGTCAAGTTTATTTGGATTTATTAAAGATATTACGTTGGTTTCCTATGTATCGAAGAAAAACAATTCTATTCTGCTTCTTTTTTTTCAATGCATCACACATAGTTCAAGAGCCGACCGTTTATTATCTACCCTGATCAGACTTATGGCTAAATTGTATATGAATCGATCGGGAATATAGTGGTCCATAAGAATTTATAGATTCAATTCTGTCCTAAGTGTCGAAAAAAAGGCCGATGTCGATCAATTTTTTCGATGTTAACTTCCTTGATGAAAAATAATTTGCCAGCTCCAGGACAAGAGAAGTTCGATCAGGGGTTACACATGGGGATGGCTATCGTCCTTCTGAACAGGTCAGGAGGTGGCTTCCTGGTTTTTTCTTAAAGTGCTTGATATTCGCTTTCAATTGGTAGGTACTAGTTGCAATCGTAAGTTCTATCAAGGAAGTTAAGCCCAAAAAAACTGACCGGAAATAGCCTTTCTTTCAACACTTACAGCAGAGTCTTACATTTATAAAGTTTGACACCCTATTGACCACTATATTTTCAATTGATTCATATACAATTTGGTCGTAAGGAACATAAGGTGCGACCAGCTTCCCGATTAGTATCTGATGTCAATCTCGGTAATAAAAATTACGACAGCACTAGAAGAGGAAGAATGGATGGCTCCAGGGAGTACCGGGAGAGAGCACTCAATGTTAAAAATTCTGCGCATGAAAATAGTTGCGCCCCTTGCCACATGAGGTCTCTGATAGCTATGTTACCATGGTTTCTAGTCTACATTAGTATTTTGAGGTTAGGTGTATTGACAGAAAGGAATCACAAAACTTTTTCAACAAAAATACATGTATTATAAATGTTTATACATGAAAACCAATCTCACCGACAAAATATATGTACAAATATCAGGTTTTATGATGAAATATGAAGTTACTTTATCCATGAAGTATGATCCAATTATTGTAATCAATAAATCCGCAGATGTAAAGTATATTCAAAATTTGTTTAAAAAACGTTATGAATCAATGACTTTGAATAATCTATTTTTGTAGAATGCCTTCTCTAACTGTGGATCATACCTTAGAATAAAATTACTTTCCACAGTATTGCAATACATTGAATAGCTTACAAACTCAAAATTTAATAAAGTCATTTCATGCATTAATTTTGATTCAACTTTGTAGCTACTGAATAAATTAGTGATTTGAGCTAGAACGTCATAATAGGTCAATTACTTTAAAGTGTCTATTCTCAAGAAATGTTTTTTCAATTGTGGGTCATACTTTCTGTTGAAATTACTTTTCACAGTATTCCAAGTTCATTGTGAACAAGACTAGAGGAACATTGAATTCAAACGGTCAAAACAATTCGAAATTATTCTATAAAGTATGAAATTTTATAGCCATATTCTTAAAAAAACTCATACTAACCCACAAATTTGGATTAGTGAATTCTCATCTAATTTAGGTCTTTCAAATACAATCTTAAATCACTTATGGTGATAAATGAGCAATAGATATGAACTAGAATGGGTTTTAATAACAAAACTGAGAAAAGTAGGATACGAAAATCACTAATCCAGGACTGTGACTAGTTTAAATTATTTTGAGATGTATAAATAATTGAGAAAATGAATAAAATAAAATATCATTATTTCGAAGTACTTATTTTTCAAAGATAATTACTGAATTTTTTCAATTTACTTCGAGCTAAAGTGACGTTCTGCATTGTGTTCACTTTATTTGAACATAAATGCATCTTACTGTCCAAACTGAATCAATTTTACTGAATTTAAGATTTTTTTCCCACAAATATTATTTTTCTTCCTGGTTCTACTTCCTTTACATTGACTGGAGAGTCTTTTAGCACTTTCGTGAAGCATGAACTTGTTGCGAGTATAAATTTATTGAAATTTCTTCGGCTGCTTGAATTCCAAAGTAACATCAAGACTGAAGAGTATTACTCTTTCTTGGTTCTACATGATATAGATAATATATTGGAGCATCTTCCGTTACAAATAATTTTCAGTTCTAGCACCGTTCAAATATTGGAGCTGGAAAATTCTCATCCATTCCAAATGCTTCTTATTCGTTCACTGTTCGAAATTTCAGTTATTTGTGAGGTTTAAAAATGATTCAGTCCAATATCTGTTATTGTGGTAGATCTAAATCATGTGTGTAATACTGCTTTTGCAGGCCGCAGAATGAAGCCAGTGGATGTACGCCTAGAATAATTATGATTTATAATAAATCAACAGAAAAATATTAAGCAGACTTAAAATTTACTTGTACTCACTTTTTAATAACTTTCGTAGCATTTAACTATTAAAATCGGCAGAAAATCTCGACTAAAAAATTATATTTGCATTGACAAATATCTTTTCATGTAAATCAACATTTGTTCAAATTTTTTTCAACGGTAACTAAGATTCAAGATTCAAATAAAATTGAGAAATAGGTGCGCCCCTTCCCGCAAGATGGTAGCAGCTAAGCGCCAAATCCTTTCATTTGAGTGATCTCTCCCGGTACTCCCTGGATGGCTCCGACCAAAGATGTTTCGTTTACTCATATGGACGACCAACAGACAGATGGTCTTTAGCAATTATTTACCGAATTCTTGCTCGTATATTGAACCAATTCTTATACATTATAATGAATTTTACAGTGATAATTCCACTCCAATATAAAGTAAGCCATATAAAAAAAAACAATTTTATCGTTTTGACAGCGGATAAAAAGGAAGGTAACTTTTTGCAGGTGATAAAACGTTATTTACCTTTCTCCTAGCAACCAAATCAAAACACTCACTATATTTATGTCATTTGCATTATTTGTCCATGCTTAAACTGCAAAATGAACAGAATTTGGAATATTTCCGAAGAAAATATAAAAGAAAATATTAAGTAAAGTGTGTCTATAAATACAAAAAACAATAAATCATGTATCTGGAGACAATTCATCGTATTTTGTGAAAACCAAAATTATGTTTTAGAAAGAGGTACAACGGTATGTCAAATTCCAAATATTTTGCTAGATTGCTAGACTTAAAGTATGCGAAGAATTGATGGAGAAAATTATAAAGAATACGTGGTGAAATATGTCAAATGAAACGATGTATGATAGTTGAACTCTTAATAATTGCATATTTGAATGAACTTTTTCATAAATAAAATGTCGTTAAATTATCTCGCCGAATTACACTCTAGCATTTTATTTTTCTTGGGATAAATTTCAGTTTGACAACTCAACCTTGTAACCTGACAGCAATTTGACTTGAAAACTGTTCAAAAAATAAAATCACTCCACCTACGGTGTCGTGATTTTATTAGAACAGTTTTCTTGTCAAATTGCTAGGTAACAAGGTTTCGTGAAAACAGAAATTTATCCAGCAAAATAAAAAGCTCTTGTGTAATTACTGTTGAAAAAAAAACCGATATGACAAGATTCAATTTTGTGAAGAACCTCGCCTATTTCCTGATAGTACCTCAAGCTTAACATGAAATGAGCAAATCCACCCTCCCCCGATAGCTCAAATATACAATGGCCCGAGTTTCAAATACGCTCTTGGAGGAGACACCAAATACTAAAACTAAACTAAGTAAAAGCCTTATGCATATACAAGAAAGATCGTGTGTAAAACATAAAACTTCAATATGTAATGATTGCAGTAATGCTTGTGAAAATATTTTTTTCAAGATATCAAAAAACAGTTCAAATATTATTTTGTTCAATGAAAATTCATTAATCTTCAAAAGCATGGTATGTTGAGATATAAATGCATAATACTTTTTTGCCCTTACTGTTTATTTTTCGATTCTTTTTGTAACACAAGTACTGAAAGTACCGTATTACTGTACTATTTTCAACCTCCAAAGTTCTTACTTCCAAACCATGCTAACTATTATCATTAATTCCCTGTTGACAAGGAGTTGGTGATTGAAAGCCTGCTGAGAGAAAAAAAAAAATGTGGATCATGGATGCCGTTGGCATTTTTCCACTTTATAGTTATTTGTCAAGTTGATATTTCGAAAAAATCTGTATCATAAGATTTGTACGATATAGTGTTTGGATTCGTTGTGAACGTGATAACACAGAGAATGTGAAAAATATAATGTAATATCAATAAAATAAGTCTTGTACGTAATGTTTCGTAGTATTAGTTTGTTGAAAATATGGTTGTAATTGCAAAAATTTGTTATAAAATGGATAAGATAGTTTTAATACATCCAAATAAATTTGAAAAGTTCAGTAATAGAGTACTTTGGTGCACTTGTTACAAAAAGTATCATAATATACAACACGAACACTGAACAACCATCATCATTGACATGGATGAAGTTGGTTGCATAAAGCTACGCCTTGGGCTTCACTCTCGCCTTTGTCTCGTGATTTGTCCTCGACTTCGCTTCGTGCTTAGCTCATGCCTTCGTCGAGTCATTTCGGACAATAATGACAGACGTTCGATTCTTGTAGCATTATACTATTAATCAGCATAAATGAAAAAGATTTTTTCGGACACAATGAATTATCTTGTTAGTATATAGAGTGCTTGAGATGACAGATGAGTTGAAGGAACAATTTGTAAAGAGAAATTTTCAAATAGAAATTAAGAAACGCGAATCAAGCTGACCAAATCACCAAATACGTTTGTCGAAACTACCTCACAAGTTAAGGGTTGATGCTGCGATATAATTTGTTACTTCTCTTTTATGTCACCTTGCGCTATCGCTAAACGCAACGATGCGACGTTTAGTTGTTCGACTTCCTATTTTGCGATTCTTGACTAAAATATTATTTGATGATGTAGATTCTGAATTCAATAAAATGACGTAAATAAAACTTGGCTGAAGTCAACATAGAATAATTATTATGAATGCGAGAAGACAGGTTTTTAAAAATTTCTTACTATTAAATAAATGGCTACACTTATTACCATTGTGGTCCTGAATATCGTCGACAGTGATTGGTGAAAGACAAAATTTACCAACTTTGGATATTTACAGTAACATATCTAGCCAATATGAGGACTGTTGATTATGATAGCCTGATGTGGAGTTTTTTAATCAAATAATTCACTGCGTAATCGCCGTGGAGAATCTGTGTCGTGGTAGGCGGTGCACACGCCATTTAACTCATCTCTGGCTATATTTCTAATTACTTTTCGACGACGCGATGAGATTTTTTAATTTTTCAACGCATAACAGGACGCTGTCTCATTTACCGTAGGGTGCAGCTGTACCAGAGAAGTACATGCGATTTGGCTAATGGTCCGATCAAGCTGAATATTGAACTTTAAATAATTGTTTAATCATTGGGGGGACGAAAACGATCAATCTGACATTTCTTTCTAAGATTCTCAATCACTGTTACCCATGGGATTCCATACATTAAGTAAACAGGGGACTTATATGAATAATTTCAAATACATAAATATGAGTTACATCAAACAATCGCAATTGAAGATTTTGATGAATTTTTCTTGTAAATTCCACTAGATTTCTTTTATATTTCGGGCTTGAAACCAACAAAAGATAACTGATGTACCTACTTATCTCCACAGCATGCAGTGCACCAATTGATAAGTTATAGTGATCCTTTATTCGAAATCTTCGACTAAATTTGTACGATTATTATCATTAAATAGTGAGGAGAATTTTTGAAACTGATAATTTCACAGAAGTAGAGGATAGCGACATCTTCACCACTTGAACGACAGATGGAACATAATTACCGTTAACAATTTATAAATATATTTTAAAATTTATAGTTTGAGGCTCTCAAATTTTGGGAAGATTCATTTTTAAACAAGCACAGAATCCATTAAGCTTCCTCTATTTGTAATCACGTGTATGAAGTTGATGAATCAAGATTCAATATCATTACTTGCTTGTTGCTTGTAGACAAGATATCAAACGTATGTGTGTCCAACTTAAATTTGAAAATATTATCTTTAGATCAGTGAAAAAAGGTTTCTTGTCAAATATTTTACGACCATTGACAAATATTTTCGATTCTGACAGCTTCCTCAAGTACTTTTTTAGGGTTAGGCGAACAGCCTCTGGTGTTGGACTGTTATTAACTGATGTGTCGAAATTATTTAGTGCAATGACCTAAACCTCAAGATATTATTGTTGATAATTAATCAAATTCATGATTTAAACAATACTATTATTTTAAGGTGAACCAAGGACTGAAGTAATGACTCTAAAATACTGCTCTGATACGATTTAAAATTGATGATGTTTGAATGAAAGTACGTTAAGCATTTATTATCAAGAATCTCCTGCAAAACATCTGAAAGTATAGACCTAATACCTAATCTTGTTTCAACACCCTTAAACTGTCGTATTATGGAAAAAGTAAATGATAGAAAAATTACGTGAAAGTCTTAGAAAATCAGAATATTGAAGATAAACGAAAATAAGGCGGTCTATAAAGACGTTTAAAAAACAATGACGAGAATGAAACTGCAAGTGTTTAAGTTACAAAACTTTTTACGGTGGTGGGATAAGCTTGTGTAGAATCTGGTTGGCTATGGATTCCGTGACGTCACGGGTTTCTCTACTGTTTAACGACTCCTGGAGATATCTGCGGTGGAGGAGGCGGCAGTAGCGATAGTTAAACTCATTGGAACGTGTAGGGATTTTTGAAATACAGCTCTCACGGTAGATTTGAGACCCAGAGTCTTTAATTCAGGTTAAATTATTATTGTGGAGATTTCTACGAGTTTCAGAACGGCCCAGTCCTCGTTTAAATACTTTTTAATCTCTGTTGAACGTTACCAAAGTTATTTATGGCAACCATTTTTTTATTTTTCACTCTTTCATTTCGTTTTATCCTGACCGTTCATTTGCTAAAGCACTGATATTGATATTTTGCGCTTACTACACGAACATGTATCATTAATTAAAGAAATTAAAAAAGTTCCAACACTGATAAAAATAGCTTCCAGATTATTTATGAGTTAATGAGTTCTGAGTATCTCAAATACATATTTTATCTTTTTCGCAAAACTTTTGTTTCATTTTAACTCTAAACCTATTACAAATTCTTGAGTACTAATTTAAAAATATTGAAATACTAGAAAAGCTAACAAGATATGTAATACTGAAATTTCAATGTGAAATATAATTTTGAAATATTGAATCTATACTTTTCTCCTACTTACAAATTCAAAATCATTAAATTCATTTTTCACTTAAATCTTATTCTCCTGTCTAGGAAATAGGAAAAAACTTAAGCTTGGATCCCACTTTTTCCAAGAACTATAGCCTGATACACAACAATATGAAGTTGTCATAATTATCAAGATCAGATATTCAAATAATAAAGCCCAATTTCTTAATAAAGTGAGTTGTAAGACATAAAAGGATATAACTGACGTTTTACGGATAGCTCTTATTGAGCTTCTAGAATTTGCCACCAGACTGCGCAGCGCTTAGCTGGAAATCCCTATAGACTGGAAGAACTAGACGAGATAGATCGAATAATTTCTTTATTATGGTAAAGATTTTTGAGAAATAAATGTTTAAAAGTAAACCAGAGATTGATGTGCTGTGAGTATTCGAATTGTATTTTATTTGAATTTTATTCTTAGAAGTTCCTAAGTTCTCAATTTAATGTATTTTCACTAAAATCTACTTACAATATTTTTGTTTATTTTATTCACTGTAATTGAGAGAATGTACTATAGTGTCTCATAAGAAGTACAAAAAACAATCTAGAACTCCAAATTATAATAATTATTTGATATTCTTTGGTTCATATTCTCACCTATTAAAATAGCCTACTTCCTACAAATTTATGCACTTTCTCTTATTATCTTATATTTTATCATATAGTGCTATCTTCTTTTATAAAATTTGCTAGCAACCAGCAAACTTTAATTTTGTAAAATATTTGACAAAGCGACACATTTGGCTATGGCAAAGAACCACAGAGATATCTGTATCATTAATTCAGAAACTAGTTTTTTGAGTGCGAACATATTTTGCTAATAAGTAGTCCTCAGCTCGTTCTGGATGTACGATCCAAAAGATTACTTGCGACTATTCCATGAAGAATACATTAAAATTAATAGACCAGATTGTTAGAATCAGTGGCTGATTTAACAGCAGGCTGAGTAGGCTTGAAGCTAGGGCGGCAAGTTTGAAGATCGAATATTCTTTTAGCCGTTTTACAGAAATAAAAAAAAATCTGTCAGACGGTTTTCTGATGTCTTGCAGAAAGAAGTCTACAAGACCACTTTCCGATTACTTTTTCCTCTGTTTCTTGTGCAACTTGAAGCAAATTGTTGAGGGGAGGGCGGCAAAAATTCAACAGCTTATACTTGCGAAATGTATAAATTCGTCACTTGTTAGAATGATAAATATTAAGGAATTTTTTGGCCAGTTGCTCCCTGTCCCTCAAATTTTAAGTATCGCTTAAGTAAACAATATCGTATCAAGAATTGAAAGTCAAATGTGACATAAACATTGCTGTCATTATTCCGATTCGATATTTTTTGTTTAATAAAACTTGGAATTTAAGCTAGAGTTATACCAATTGGCCATTTATGTTGATACGACACGCGCAGGAACGATAAACTATTATGCTATTATGTACAAATAAATCTTTACTGTTGTAGTTAAATCTCGTGTTTTATCCGATTTCTATATTTTATTCTTGTATTTCAAATTAATTATTACATTTGTCTTAAAATACAAGCTCATAGAATTTATAACTGATAGTGTAGGGAAATTTATTTTTCTATTGGACAATTATTGAAAGATTTAATTTATACATCAATAATACATAGATCTTCCAAATTCAACTGATTCTTCTTCAGAGTGATATGGAATAAAAACAACAAACTATTCACATTGATCGCGAAAGAGCAACAAGAAGAAAATTAGATATTAAATTTGCAATAATTTTATATTTTTACAGTAATCTATGGTTAATTTCAATAAAAAAACGCACCTATCATTGTGAACTACAGCAACCAACTGTGTACACAGAAAGAATCCAGTTACAAAATTAACAGATATTTTAAAAGTATCTCAACCAATCACAGAAAATGTTTTTAACATGCTTTTACTAGCTTCACCTATATCTATGTAACGTGATTTTCACCGATTTCAAAACGTCGGATTAAATTGAAACTTTGCATAGATACTTCTCAAGGACCGATGACAATATAATAATTTATCAAGTTTGTTCTGTTATCCTGATCAGGATCATCAGGATTAACAATTCACTTCCGGAGAGGGAGTCTGAGAAACGACTACCACATCCAAGATAAGCAGCTCGGTCAATAGTAGGCCGCCGTGCGAGCATAGCGAGCTCGGTTAACGGTAAGCTCCCGTGCGAGCAAAACGGGCTCGGCCAACGTCAAGCCGCCGTGCGAGCGATGCGAGCTCGATTAACTGTAAGCTGTCGTGTGACTAACGCGAGCTTTGTCAACAGTAGGCCGTTGTGCGAGCAAAGCATGCTTGGTCAACTGCAAGCTGTCATGCGAGCGAAGTGAGATCGGTCAACAATAGGCCGCTGTGCGAGCGATCAAACTGAAAAATTAAAAATAAATTATAGTTTGAAAAAACCAAAAAACACTTTTTGATAGTAAACCAAACTAAAAAGTAGAAAATAATTTTCAATAAAAAAAGTAATTGACGAGATAATTAACGTTATTGTAGAAGAAGCGCGGGGTGCTTTGTATCAAATTGTATCAATGGAATATTTATAACAACTGATATCGAGCACCACACGCTTTTTTTCATAATAACCATAATTATCTCGTCAATTACTTTTTTCTTATAAAAAATTATTTTCTACTTTTTAGTTTGGCTTATCATTAGATTGTGTTCTTTAGTTTTTTTAAACTATAATTTTTTGAATTAAATTACGTGATATTATCTTAACATTATAAAATTTTGGATATCTGTCTGAGCATTCATATAATTCTTTTCGAATATTTAACATTTCTAATGTTGATCTCTAGTTTAAATTCTGTTCAGTGGCAAGCATTGTTGGGGATTCGAAGTCAAACTTATGTTTTTATTTTTTACAGTTTCAAACAAGAGCACATTTTGTTGTCATTTGGATGTAAGCGAGTTTCTTTTATGTTCACCTAGTGTTTGAAAATCTCTTGGTTTGTCCTACAGAGACCTTGTTATAATTATTACAAGGTATTCTGTATATTGCGTTTGATCTTTGCAACTTTTCTAAAGGATCTTTGTGTTGCTGAATGAATCACTGACCATTTTGAAATAATTTTTTTTTATTATTTTTTTTTTATGTTCGATTGTTGCATTATTGTTTCCCTGGCAGTTTGTGACAAATGAGCTACGTGAGATGAGGTGCAATAATTTATGCTTGTATCGTTCGGTAGAGAAGTGCGGAGGATGGAATTGAAATTTGTTGACGGGAATCGGTTACCAAGGTCATAGGATAATTACTTATTGAGCAGTTTTCTGGCTGTAGACAAGTAATTTAACATCAAAAGATGAGATACATTTTTCGTGAATGGTTGACTATTATGCATTTTTGTTAGTAGCATCCTGAAGAAAAAATTTTTGAACTTGAAACCTTGGTGTGTTATATATTGGCGTAAATAAATGTTATGACTGAAACTTCGATAAGTATTCCTATCCTCAAAAACTGATTATATGCTCAAATTGAATTTATTCTCTTGTAGAAGATAATACAAATTAAAGCTTCATACATAGCGTCGTACTGCTGATTCCACAATTAAACTATCAATATTGGAAGTAAGTGATTTTATTATGAATTAATTAGTTTAATATGAAATTCTAATGTAACGTCTCTTGCTTGTCTGAGAAAACAAATCTTCAACTACTTTCGTAGCATTGTCGTTCAACTTGGGACAAATATATTGCTCTATTTCACTATTATAGTTTTCTTTTTCTTTTTAATTTCTCCAGTACTTACAAATTCCATGAATACATCTAAGAATAACTTGAATATTAAATTTAGCGAATTTCAAATTGATTAAAATATTGTTTGTTCAATCCTATTATTGAAACATGTTATTTTTTACTTGGATACCAATTTTGAAACTGTTTTGTCAACTACAGTGATTCCTATGACAACGGGTGGGCGAAAGTAGTGGGTGTAATTACTTTCGTCCACTCACTCTTTCATAACGAAATAAAGAATAAACTACAATACATTTTATTACATGTATTTATTGATATGAAAATGAACTTCATAATTATTAAAAACTGCGTTACTTAAACAAGATATGCCAGCAACTGAAAACTGATGAGACTCTGTAGTTATCGTAGAACTTTTGTAATATCAACTTGAGTGCTATTTCTATTACTTGTTTTTTCTTCTTTGTTAATTATTTTCCTCGCACAATTTCATTATTATCTTGTTTCATTTTAGTGTCACAATTTATATTTGTTATGCAGGGGCCACACTTATGTCTAATGCCGTTAAGTAAGGCGTTATGTGACAATTGACATATTGTCATTGACAATGTGTTCATTATTGAATAACGCCTCAATTTATGACATTAGACGTAAATGTGGACCCAGCATAAAAATATCAGGACAAAACAATTTTAATATTTTTGACAGTTGCGGATGTTTATATTTACATGATCCATAACAACGCATCCGCCGCCTATGCTACTTTATACTTTATACATGATCTTTGTTTAAGAAGTGTAATAGACTTTAATGTTTTAATGAATGTTTCAATAATAGGATTGAACAAAACGCTATACAGCACTCGTGAAGAAACGAATTCGCTCACTTGTGTGCCTTTGCACACTCGGCTAGTGCCTCGTGCACAAAACTGCCACCCGCGTGAGCAAAACTCATAGTTTCTGCACTTGTATTGTAATATACTATTTCATAGAGAACTACAATTTACATTGTTTCTAAAATAATTGAGAATGATTGTGAATAAAATAGTATACACACTTCGGTGGAGATTTCATCACAGCCTTGCGTGATATAACAAGCCCTTGGCTGTAATGAAATACTTCCCACCTCAGATGTAATACACTATTTCTTATTATAAACAACTATAAACATACTGGGCTAAATTTAGGTCCTTTCATTAACTGTAAAAGCTTAACAAATTCTCATGGAAACATCCCCTATATTCTCTCATTTAATAGGACTAATATACATTTTTGCCAGTATTTATGATATTTTAGTGACGCAACTTTAAGTAGTAACGAGAGTTGAAATCGGCAAATTGTACTAACACGACAATTGGCTGTATTCTGTAACACAATCATTAATTTATTATCGATAGATAAGATTTTTGATAAATGAAAACAATTGTGATAAGGGAATATGCAGAATTCATGTCCGTGCTATCTATTTTCACTGGTTGGAATAGATAATGATCGATGAAAATTCATCGATAGAGTTACAGAGTAGCCCCAATAACCTGCAAAGATGATTGAGATGTTGTAACCAGATAACACCAACTTCTTACCGATATCAATATCAATACCAGTGTAGTTACTACTGCCGAAATTTCGCGTTGTGAACAATAAACGGCAATCTTATAAGACAGACATTTAGAAAATTAATGGCACTAATTAATGATATCGGCAGCACTGGAAATTCATTTTCATGAAAGACTCTTCGCAGCTATAAATAATTCACTTTCCATGTGACTAATTCTGTAAAACTAGTTTTTTTGTGTGTCGGACATAAGAGTACATACTTGGAGTGTATTCACTTTAATTTTAAAACCTGATGTAATTACAACAAAAAAAAAAAATTTTCGAAAAACGGAGTTGCACCATTTTATAATGAACGGCACAAATCTTTTTGGACGCTGAAACTATCTGTGAAACCCGTGTTACAGGAAGGATTCAAAACAAAAATATGTGTTAATGTCCAACATTGAGGCAGTCTAAGAAATTTCTGAGAATCTGAATTTGAAACTAAGACCCTCCTCGCGATGAAATTTTGTTTTGTAGGTAGGTGAAGAGATGAATAATATGTATACGAATGCATCAATTAATTTTTTTCTGCTGGAAAGTTTCGATCTGATAGAATGGGATAAAAGAAAAGTGATGAAGATGATGAAGTGTTTTTTGCTATAATATTTTTGGGATGATCTGTACCGCACTAATTTGGTTCATTTTACTTCATTTACTGAGATAAAAGAAATGTTCGTTTTCTCATTTGCGTTTGCTCCTTTTTGAAACAATACCTCAAACCCACACACGTTTACGGATACGATATCAGCACTCACACATATATGTAAAGTATAAGGGGACGTATAAGCATATATGTAGGTACATAGAGATGTGTAAGTGTGTGGGCGCACATGAAAGTTATGGGGCATTAAATTTACATCCCTTACAGACCGTGGACGTGATTTTTAACAAAGGGGTGAGTCAACTCGCGGAGTCTAACCCCTTCGCGTGTCGCCTCCTTCCCTTCCACTACCTTATCCGAATACACTGCAAAAATTGCAAATTATTTGAAAAAGAATCAGCCAACATCTTCATTAGAACTTATAGTAAAAGCTGTTATTCATAAAACTCTTAGATTTTTAGTTTTGCAGTTAATTACATAACACTAGGATGAATGAACAAGTAAAATAAGATAAGGTTGAAGATGCTCCTTGCTCCAATTCCACTTTTGATGAATTATTTAAGAAATGATCCAGTATCATGAGCACTGATTCTTGAGACTTTTTTTTCCTGTAAAATCATCTATGTATACTAATGTTTAAGGATAGTTAATCGAACTAGTAATTTATAATAATAATCTATCGAATCGCGTAGCATAATTCATGTGTACCACACTCAGAAATTGATGAAAGGCGTGATTGACATTTTTTGACATTTGATGATAATGATAAAGCTAAAGAGAGTTTGATGCTCTGTAACAAACTATTATGTCTTACTGGTAAATATGCACTATTATTATTAAAACAGTGTAGCCATAATTAAAGTTCTGAAGGAAGAATCCGTTTCCGATAACAGCGTAGCTAGAGGTCCACGTGGCGTAACGCTGATAATGTCTGGCCACTAGGAATTATTAAAATTCGTTTTACCCTTTTACTCTTTTCCTATATCTCTTTCGTTACAAAGTACGCGGGTCTCGCTCGCATTATGCATTCGGTGGGAATCGTCGGGAGTCGGTCGCCCTCCCCACTACCACTTCCGGACAGACCGAGACTGGACACAGCTTCCGGACGGACAATAATCGAATCTGAATCGCATTTGGGAGTTTTCTTCCAGCGAATTTTTTGTTTGTTCCTCTGCTTGATTTGTGGTCTGTCAGGTTTGCAAAAACCTTTTCGGTTAGTTACATTTTCTCTACGATTATTTCATGAATATTTTTCACTGCATTACAAAACGGCTCGTTACGAATTTTCTCATTATTTATTGATACGAAAATACAATGAATTTGAGCCAAATAGCTATTACTATGTGGGGGAGTTTCACGTTGGAATCAATTTCATATTAGAATTTAGTACAAATGAATTGGAACTATTTCTGAATTATTTCTTGTATAATAACAACATCTTATTGTAAATTGCCAAAGTTCTGAATTTAATGATTACATTATAAGCTGCGGAATATAACTGAATCTAGAAGTCTATGTATCTCCAGCATTGATATATTACGACATAAAGTTAATAAGAGAATATAAGAGACTCAAGAGCAGATTTTGAAAAACAAGATATCGAGATTTATGAATTATTGATAATCGTATACTATTTTATTCACTATTAGTCTGGGAACTTCAATGATTCTATTTCGTTATCGAGAATATGTTTCTTATTATCGCTTGCTTGACCGGTCAATAATTACTTATTTAATTATTCACCTGAATTACAAACAACAAGTTTAACTCTGATGAACTCTGATTCTTTCATTTCTCTAGGATTAGAATTTTCTGAACTAATCTCATCTATGAATAAACCACTGCAAGGCTATAATTTCAATATCAATTAATAGCAGGAAAAAAAGGTAATTATTTTTTACGGGATTATTAAAGATGTAACCAAATAACTATTCATGTCAAAATATTTGCTATATCAGTGACCATATTCAGTCCGAATCCGAAATACCGCTCGCAGTGACACTATATAACCATATAGACACTTTGAAAATAATACTGCTGGCACCAATCAGCGCTGTCAAAATTTTTAATAGTGTATTACTGAGCGTATAATACAAGCTATTTTTCTCAGAAGGATGAAAGTTAGAGCACGAGTCAAAGGCGAGTGCTGTAATCGTCAGATTGAAAAATAGCCATTATTCGCAAATCAAATATTAAACTTTATCTACAAACATTTTATTTTGAAGATGTATTTAAAATAAGATTTGAAATTTTTAGATGATATTTCATAGTAGAAAACGTGAGCCATCATATAACCATAGTAATTCAATCAGATGAAATAAATGTAAAAATTTCTTGTGAAAATTGAAAATTCAGGCTTTTAAACAAGAAATAATTGCCAAAGAGAACAAGAGTTAGCAAAAATGAAAAATCTAATCGAATTAAAAAATGGTGGTGAATAGACTTGAAGCAAAAAGGTGGTGATAGCTTAGACTAATTATGAAAAAGATTACAGCAGTGAAAGCCATATTCTTATGCAACAGGCAGGAACAAATAATGTATCAATGTGAATAATAAGTAGGTTGAGGTGTTTGACGTTAGCAACATACGTCGAATTTCTTCGATTTATCTTTTTGAGAATCATGATTACTATTTAACCGAGAAAATAACGAACTACGAAACATGGATTGATGGTCACGGCGATCCTGTAGTGTGGATACTAAACTAAATTCTATGCTTCTAAAATATGTATTCGTTCTTATCTTTTTATTTTGTTGCTATGATTTTGGTGGTTTTTTTCCGATCGATTGATTAACTATTAGAATTTAAAATATTTTTGTTTATTTTACTCAGTCATGGTTTACAGAATCTTACTTTCACGCAACAGGAGCAAGGAGAACCTACGAAAAATCTTAAAAAGGAAGAAAAGAGCTGTTAGGGCCATTGCAAATGTGAAAACTTTTATCCATTGCAAACCTTATTTCTTCAGATTAGGAATTATGTCACTGTACTCAACAATAAAATACAAAAATTTGTGCTACTTAAAACTACATGTGAATCAACAATCGGTCAACACTTTAGGACTCAAATTATTCAATGTACTGCCTGGAAAAGTTGAAAATTTAAGCTATATTCAAATCAGAGAAATTTTTGAAAAAGCCTTATCTACAAACTGCCTCTATTCGTTAGATAAATTTAAGACAAACTGTAATGATATTCGTTCATTTACTATTTTTTATCACACACTGTTTTAAAATGTTTGTACTGTGTAATTTTTAAATTTGCCAATTGGGCTTTATGATTTACGCTGGTAGTGACTAGTAAAATTCAATTCAATTTATAATGATTTTTTGAATAGCCTAATTCACTTTGATCACTACGATTACAAATGATAGTTCGAAAAAACTCGGTTATAATGTACCTAGATTTATACATCTGTAAATAATAATATATTGTGATATAAGTGCTAACAGAGCTTCATTGAAAAACGAGTGTGATTGGAACTCTCCTTATCAATTTTGAAACAATCATAGCGAGTCTTCAATGATTAGATGATGACTGTGAAGTATGAATACAGATTGGGGGTAATAAAAGGAATATGTTTATAATAATTCTGTTAAAATCCTCTGGCTGAAAGTTGCCAAACACGAAGCGCTAGCTCTTTCGTATTTCAGCTGCTTCGTCGTAATTCACCTTTGCAACGTCGTGGACTCTTCTGCCGTCACGTGATCTTTCACAAAGGGCAAACTTTCAAACAGTAATTATAAACAAATGGCTAGTTATAATAAATTATAAAATATTTGTATGGGGGCGTTCGCCAGGCAGGAAGGAAGTTTAAATAATAATGTCCCTGCTAAGGATACGACGAAGCTACGTAGCACTGTGGAGAGGGAAGGAGCTACCAGTTCCTGTAGGATAATGTGTATGACATGAAACTAACTTTTGTGATATAAAGCAAAGTTCTTTCCAGCTCTGCAGCGGTCGCTAAAATGTTTCAGGATTCGGAGTGTGATTTACACCGGCAACGGCTCATTCTTCAACGCTCTTCCTTTGATGAAAAGCTCCTTAAATAAATTATTCTCTTCTTCTTTACCTCTCCAAGACCATTCATTTCGATACTAAACAATTTTGCACCAATTTATGCTACCAGAGAAAGCTATACAACAAAAACAAAACTAAATTTGTAGCTAGAAATATTTTCCTGGGAGAAATAATTGTTTTATACAGATCTAACTACATATAATAATCCACTATGTGAATGGAGCTGAGTCCTATTGAGGAAGAAAGAATGAATTTGTGCATTATGTTCAAAGTTACATTAAAAATATCTACATTATGCATAATTTCCTATATATCTCACGGTAACTATGATAAAAGTAAAATATAATTCATCACTTTTTCCATCGGCCTACATCGAAATAGGATTCTACTAAGAGTTTATAGTCGGAAAGCCAGTATGTCCATAGTCTTATGTGACAGAATAGCTCCATATTTCTAAAATTCATTCAATTCTAGATGTTTGTCAACATTTATTTATCAATTTTTGATAATCCAATTATAAAGTAAATATATGAATGCTTCATAATGCTGTCGATAGAATTTCATTAAAGCTAACTGTTTTAACTAAATTCTAAGCGTCGACTTCGTTTCAGCGATGAAACATCAGCTGCGGCAGTAAATTTGCTATTTGCTTACCTCTATTCAAGCAAATTACTATTTCATCGACATTTTCTATAAAATTTTTAGTGATGTATTAAATACTGAATATTCTACAATTTTTAAATCAAATATTTAGCTAGATATGCAGCTTAATCGGATATTCATTATAAATTAGTCTAGAATCTATTCTACAACGATTAATAGATTATAGTTTAGCGACATCATTCAAAAATCCATTTTTTAACGACTGCTTTTTTCAGTTGGATTTACCTATTTTCCATTCAAGTAATGGTTTGAAGTTTTAAGAGAACAGATGAAATTATTATACTGTTTAAGGAATGAAATTTGCTAAAATGAGAGGTAATAATATTTTAATCAAATTAAATAGAATGTCAGACTATTGGATTAGTGGCAAGTGCCTGCCAGACCAGTTTAAAAATGTATTTTTGAAATTTTCATTTATATTACTTATTGAAGGAAATGCCTAATTTCATTGAATGTTCACTAAAATCAAAAAATCATTAGACAAGATTATCGACATGTTCCAAATTTTACGGTGACAAAAAAGACCAGCATTTGTCTTTTTACAATTTCTAAATACATGTTGAGCTGCCAGATCACCCAATTCTAATTCAGTTGGGAGAAAAATATTGCTTGAAGTTTCAGCCGTAAAGTAATAGATTTGTGAAAAATCATGAATGATCACATATTAGTTTTATATAGAAATAAAGCCGTATCCACAAAATCAAAAAGATTCATTATTTTTTTAACAAAGAATTAAAATTAACGATTACAGAGCAATGCCGCTTGGACTAACACAAAAGTCGACAAAATTTATGAGAATATAGTAAACCTCTTATTTGAAATATCTATTTTTCAAATCTTTAGTTTCTACAGCAATCTTCTTGTTCGCAATAAACTATAATATAATAAATACCTTCCGAATGATTAGATCCTCCCCCAACTATATGATTCTAATCTATAATATTATAAAGCTCAAAAAAGTTGATTTATAGTATTAAAAAAAAGTTATCCAACCTACAGAATAAATGCTATTTTCGAAATTATAAAATACGATCAATTCTTTTGGATCGATGAACAGAACAAATAATGAAAATAAGATTATATTCAAGATTGTTTGAGGACTCCTGAGGTCCATAATAAGAGACACCTAATCATAGTAAAAAGGTAATAAAGTACACTCGGTACAAGATGGAGAAATAAATACAGCAACAGCTCCGAAGAAGACTCAGAGAGGGGATGAAATTAATAGTAGAATCTCAAGAGCCAAACCAAGTGGGCCTGGACAAGCATCAATTATTTGTGGAAGAAGTTGTCAAGAACGACCCAGATTGGAAGAAAGGTAAACAAACAAACTGAATGCTGATCACTAGTGATACGAATCTTAGAACGTCGCGTGCCTATTCCTATATTCTCGCGCTATTAGCCCGTCGAATGTTATCTCTTGATCGCTCAGCCTATAAAACGGTAAAAATTTAATGGGTCCGCGCGGTATTTATTGGCCAAACTGTACGTTTTAAATGCCAAACAAACACGAAAGTTGATATCAGCATGCTGTTTTCGGTGGCGATCCATAATTTCAGCTCTCGCCACTGCTAGCTGAAAAAATAAGGAGAAATACACGTTCACAACGAGCTTGGTCAGTACGATAAAAAAATCGACCTCCTATGATATTTATAGTGTTTAAACAAGTCGGAAAAAAGTTTCGAATGCTTTTTCCCTATGTTCTTCAACATTTGAATACAATACCTCTCTTCTCACAGAAGAGGAACGGAGTATTACTTCTGCTCGATTTAAACTGTAGAGTATGATTTTCCTTAATACAAATCTTATAAGGAAATCTTTCGAGGAGAATAGTTGAGTAAATAATAACAGCGAAGAACAGTAGTTACATTGTATAAGTAATTTGGAAGGAAGCATATTTACTATTTTTAAAGAAATTAACAATTCTCCTCAAATATTACTCAACATCAAATGTTATTTTGATTCTTTATTATATTAAAACCTTGTAGATGAACTTTTTATCTCTCATGCTCAGTAAAACCAATACTACGAAATTAGATCGATTAATTCGGTGACTGTAATCCATACTTTTGAAGGCATCGAAGAGAAATTGTACTTGCCTTACAAAACCTAATTCACCAGCCCTCTGGCTATCAGCCTATCATATTTCGAGTGAATTGATGAATTGATTCAATTCTATGATTTTTTTTTTAAATTTCGTCGTCTAAATCTGTTGTGAAGTTGTGTTAGTTTTTTTCTCCTAAACTTACAGGCATATCTAAATATCTGGATCCACCCAAGAGGTATATATAGCAGGTCTTTGTAAACGTAGGCAATGGATTATCAAGTGAAATAATAGCGTGTCAAGCTAGAAACTGTTAAAATAAATATTGTGTTAATGTACGAAGTTTAATGTAAGATTCTAATGACACATTTGTCAATCAACAAGACAAAACACTAATTTTCATTATCTTTTTACAACGTATCGATATTTTAATGGAATTGGTAGTACAACCTCATTGTCATTCGACGAACATTTACAAAATTATCGGCAGTAATTAACAGCATTGGCATCGATAATACGATCTCGTTATTAGTGGATCTTCATTGTTTTTATTTTGTATTTAATAAACATTATAAAAGCTTAATTGTCTACTTTCAAATTATGACCGTAGCGCTGTCTACCGGAAAACTAAGACATTGCTAACGTTAATTGTCAAATGGAATGCACATATGTATTAAAAGGACCTATAAAAATGATAGGAATTTTACATTACTTTCGTTTTTAAACAGTATTGTTGATTGAAACCATTGAGTTCTATAACATATTGAAAGGGAGTGTATCTCTCTTAATAAACGTGTCGTAGCATATCAAAATAACAGATTTTCTTGAAAATTTCTTGAAAATTTTAGTCGTACGAAAGACTATATAAAAACCACGCAAAAGTAAATATTTACTTATATTCACATTATTAGATTCCATTCTTTCATTGTTTTGTTTTAATACTTTTCTAATTCAACAAGATTATGATGTGATCAAAAGAAAAATTCTTACTAGCTAATGTGAAGTAATGATGCTGTTTGGCGTCTACAAATATTTAAAGTGAAGATGAAAATTTGACAGATAAATATTGTGTCATCACAGAACAAAAATTGACATTCTACTCAGTAGTAAGGTAATTTAAGAGAAGGTATTCTAGTTCTGCAATGCATTATGTGAGATGGTTAAACGGTAGCGTCATCAACAGTGTGTCTGGGTACTGAATGGTGTCAACCATATTTCTGATAATTTAATTATAGACAAATTTTATTTTTTTCATTATCCATGGCAATGAACTCAATCAATATTTAATTGAAATTAATGATTAAACTGTATTTTTTTAAATACATGTATGATTATTTTAAATACAAGTCGAATTGGCAGAATAAAAATATGTATATGTCATAGCACGCAAGGCACACAGTTTGCGGTGCCCCCGGCTGGCTGATTTTTTAGGCTGCAAGCTACTATTGTTTAGCAAAGAAATGGCTAGTTCCGTTATGTCTAGTCTAATCATATCGTAATTATTATTAATATGACATAAAATGTGAATATAAACCATGTTTTCTCTTCACTCTGAACACACAGTCATATATTCACAGCGATTATGTTTTTCTCGCGTTCTTACCTCTCCAAGAATAAGCAGAAAATAAGTTCTTAACGAATTTTATTTTGAAGATGAATGATTCAGTACAGAAATCTTATCAAAAATGATCAAAATCGTATCCAATTTTGTTGGAATATTTGATGAGAAAAATTATGAAAATAATAAACTTGAAGTAGGTTGCGAAGAACATCAATATTATTTTCCGTGGCGATGAATAACTAAAAACGCATCGTTTGGGATTTTTGAATTATAAATTTCGAGGGAGCGTAGACACGTGTTGATTATAGTTTTGTAAACAACGGTTTGTTTGGAAAAATTTAATGATAGATTCGGTTGTACACATTTACATAGTGATTAATTTTTCGACGAAGAGATAAATTTTCGTTCGTTTGGAACAGTAAACCCTTTTAATTACCAATCGTTTAATCGTATCCATATTTTATTACTTCGAACCCTCGACACATTCAATATCACGATGTTCGCCCACTCCCACTTTACAAATTTGATCCTAATAATGAACTTTCAATTGAATTTTGGATTTATTCAATGCAGGGTGCTATAAGTATGATAAAAATTTTGGAATTAAAATCTAGAATTACTTCTAAAGCAATACAATCTGAAATTGCTGGTAAAATAATATAAGATACATTGGTCTGAGGAGAGCATGGATTGCTTAGAGCTGTATAGCTGGATTGCAATAACGGCCAGTTGCACCGCTGTCCCTTAAACTTCAAGGGCCGGTTGTACCATCTATAGTGAAGTATTCAGATAAAATTTAATTTACTGATAACTTCAGTTTCTGTTGCTCCATGTTCAGTTAAAATTTGTCAGCAGGATAAATATTCTTTAACAGCAAGTTAGCTATCAGCTAATCAAACCGGCCGTTAGGAAGTTTTTTCCAAGAATATTTTCTCGAATATACGCGAATAAAAACACGGAATGGGACGAAAATAAATATTTTGATATTTGTAAGTGTTATTTTAAGAGCTTGAATTTGAATACAAGGTGCGTTTTTATAATTGATACAAAAATGGATATCGAAGACGGCGATGATGAGGAAATATTGGATTTTATTGTTAAAAATGTTCAAATTCAACGAAAACAATATACAGTTCGAGAAAGATTCCACAACTTTGACAGATGGAATGATTCAGAATTCTGTATGAGATTTCGGGTGTAAAAAGTACAGTCTTCTATTTATAATAAAAAAATCCATGTTCTGTTATTACTTCTCTCAGATAGCTAAGTTTCTAATAAACCTAACTGCGATTTTTTGTATAACATGCATATATTTCCAGAAGCAACGCTGTATCTCCTATGGACCAGTTACAGATAGCGCTACGATTTTATGCAATTGGACATATATTTATATCTATAGGAGATTTTGGGGGTATATATAAAACAATTGCATGCAGAATTATACATGTAAACATGGGCAATAATGGAGATGGGGACAATGATGACTCAGTTCGAAACTCATTAATGATTGATAATTTTTCAAGATATTGATTTATATTATATTAAAATAAAGTTCATTCTGTATTGCAAGATTACATAAATAAGAATATCTGTTACTTTGTACGACTTTATATCACATAAACTTATAAAATAAAAAATATATCATTTAAATGCTCTATGTGCAGCGCAAAACAAAAAAAAAATGTGAGAAAATGAAAAAAAAATTGAAAATGTATAATTAAAATATTTCAAATAAAGCTCGCTGATTACTTTTGTTTCAATTTCAAATCTAACTCATGAGATTTCAATACAATTTTATTTAATTCGATTTTTGACTTCAATTCTTCATCTTTCAATTCTATTTCCTTTCTTTTTTTATTTTTTTTTTAATGATTCATATTTCAACTTCAAATTTTTCCTATTGCGCGGATACAGCCCGCAAGTTGAATTAAATTTGTTTTCTAACTGATTCCAAATCTTATCTTTTTCTTTCCAAGAAATTGTATCAGTTCGTTTGGATTCAATTATATTTCTCGACTAAATTTATCAATTTGGAGACTCCATTGCTCGTAAAATTGACCGATCGTTCTCTTTTTTTATTTAATTCACTCATTCTGTTTGATATATATTCAAGAAAATCAAAACAAACCAAAAACAAACAAAAACCATAACCTGAATTCTGCAAAAAATCTGACAGCCAAGCTGCCAACTTTATAAAAATAAGACTATTCCAAACCTGCAGATAACAATCTGTCAGTTAACTATCTGGAGAATAAAATAAGCTGGAGCAATCCAAAAATTCTAGCTTCTTGATAAAGTGATGGAATAAGTTTATCTGGTGGATAGTTAACTATTACTTAATCTGAACTTGGAACAACCGGCCCTAAGTGTCGCTTAATTGAACAATAACGTATCAAGACTCAAAAGTCAAATATGGCATAAACATTGCTGTCATTATTCTGAATCGATATTTTTTGTTTAAGTGAAACTTAAAATTTAAGCTAGATTGGTGCAACTGGCCATAAGACATAGCTTTAGTTTGAAAGAAAAATCTATAGAAAGATGAATAGATGATGCAAGAAGATATTCATGTGAATAAATGGCAAAGTAAGGTTTATTTTAGGAGAACTATTCAATTTTTTTTTTGGATTTCAGCTAAGTAAAAAAAAAACTTACATAAAAAATCGTCTTTGAATGGTTTCAAATATAAAATTAGCTAGAATTTCTTTCTACAGAATGATGTTGTAATTTTTTCAATATCCTTAAAATAATTGAGACACTTATGAAGATTCAGTATAATTAGTGTATTGTAATTATTGGGTTGATCTGTCTGTGACCGAATAAGTCACAATCCAGATCTTCAGCTCTATGGGTCTTTCGCTCTCAAGTGTTTCCCACAAACTTGAAGAAAATATTTTCAAATCAATTTCACTCGAATACCGTACATTCGAAACAAAAAAAGCAGGCGCTAAAATACTTAACATTTATTATGAGAATTGCAACCTGTAAATTACAGAGAAAGTTAGATGCGCTGAAAGTACCACAAACAATATTATCTGTTTCTTACCGTCAAAAATTTATTGAAATGGAAGATATGAAATTAGAAAGAGTTGAAAAATTTATTTTATTCACAATCATTATAGTAATATGGCAATTCCTAACCTTTTGGAGGTTGGGAAGTATGTAATTTCCAACTGCAATAACTAGCTCACGGGTCGGAAGCAATTCTTCCATCTCTTGGGTGGGAAATATTTATGCAGGGTTGCCTAGCATCAGTTATAAATCTTTGTTGGAGTAAAATAGCATCGGTCATAAATCTTTGTTGGAGTAAAATAATCCGTGCTATCAGATTCGGGGCAAGTGTATAGCTCCATTTCACTGTTAAAACTTATTGATATCTACACTTATCACAATTTCAATGGATACACGTATAAATAACTTGATTCATAAATCATAAATACTACAAATGTCAAATTAATTAAATGTTTGAAAACATTCTTGTTTTCATAGACTGCTACATCAATTTACTTTCTTGAAAAAAGAACGAAATTGGATTAATTATTTCTCGGAAAATTAGGGATGATTGTGAATAAAATAGTATATACATACTTCGGTAAATATTTCATATCAGCCTCGAGCTATATCTGATCCTCGAGGCCTCGCCTCTCGGTCATATAATAAGCTCTCGGCTGTAATGAAATACTTCCCACCTCAGATGTAATATACTATTAAAGAAACCAAAGGTACCTAAGATTTTTATTTTACGATTCACAAGTTACAATACGTCATTTCTGTTTCCGTAACACAAATATTAAATTTTTGATTGATCTCTCATCAACACATTTTGATTTTTATTTTCCAAATTTTCATTACAATTTGATTTTGAAAAACAAGAATCAATACGTGTTCACGCCAGTGCATTTATTTTTTAACTACACTAAATTTCTACTTTACTATGTACATTACAAAATTGACCGAATTTCAATTATTGCTCATTATATCTTTATCTGGAGAAGAAAATGGGCATGTCTCAAATGTATGAATGACAGCTATTTTCACATGTGAACATTTTAAAGTCAACAGTGCGTAATTGCATTACTTTCCTTCAAATTAAAATTGGACCTGGATGTTCTAATTGCATTAATGAAACAAAATATATATATATATTTTGTCAAATAAAAACAATCTGTGCCCATGCGCCATTATTTCGCAGAAAATTTTGCACTCTCATTAATAAATAAAATTGAAGTTTAATGTTAATGCAGTGAAAATAAAATTGGAATTTGTTCTGTGCATGAAGACAGTTTCCAATAGTTGATGTATCGCATTAAAAAAAAAAAAAAACTACAATCTGTGTCGACAACTCTTTGTGAACGTTTTTCTTGTTGATCTTCATCATTATTTGAAAAAATTGGGTTGATTATTCCAATCTTTTCAGGGTCAGTTTCATTTTAAATTCATTGCTGAACTTGCAAAAATGCCCTATACTAATGTTGTCCCATTATAGCAGCTTCAAGGCACTGTAATTAGGGAACTGTGAGAAAAAATCATAAGTAATTTTGATATTCTTCACGATTTTTTCGAACATCAGCAAAATTCTCATTTGAAAATTCTTATTTGGATTTTTTGAACCAGAAAAGAGAAAATGTAATTTTTGTTTCTTTTAGCGCTACCTAACTTCTTAAGTATTTTGTGTTGGAAGACCTTTTTTCAAATATAAGGTATTCATTTAAAAAAATACCAGAAAATATTTTAAGATGATAGAAAATGTTCGTAGGAATGTATCCTTTTGGATTTTGATAAATTGGGTCGCCAGACACAAAATATTGAAATATCAGTGACGCTGTATCTTTTAAAGTCAAATTAATACAGAAATTTTCTAAATCGAATATCCATTTTGTTGAGAGTTTCTTCCAAAGCTTCTGGTCTTATCTGTTTTACCATTTTTGAAATCAATTAAACTTTAAGGAATTTTTAACGAATATTCTTAAACTGATCTAATTGTGACAATATATTTCCAAGGCCCGGTTGTACAATTTGAACTTATCTACAGTTTAGTAGTTGAACCAGGGCCGTAGCTAAGGGGGGGCATTATGGGGCAATGCCCTACCTTAAAGTACCATTGCCCTACCTTAAGAAATACTATCGACTATGATAATATTTTAGGAAACTGTTAGTTCATAGTTTGAAATGATTGAAGAGAAAATATTATCGGCTTAGCGTAGCGACATCCCAACAACTTCAAAATAATTAAGGAATCATATTATATTAATTCCTTATTCTGACCATAGACGGTATCGAAATATATGAGCTGGTGGGAGGCTGTGCGCATATTGCAATCTATGATGGGGTATTCTCAAACTTTGATAATAACTCGAAAGTCATAGCAAACTATAATTAAGAATCGATTCTTGACAGATGACAAATAGGAAAGATAAGGTTCACTAAATGTTTCAATTGTCATATTTGGTACGCATAATCAAGGTTTCGGCGATAAGAAAACTGAAGTAGATTCCAAGATTGAATTTGTCTGTGATATTGTAAGGACAGTATTTCGTGAACTGTGGTGCAGATAGATTGATTTTGCGATGGAGATACGAACTTTCTTTGGCAAAAAACGGAAAAGTACTTCGTATTCTCAATGATTTAAAGAATCGAGGAGTTCAATTGTTTCAAATAAGGACTTTCTATAATTTTCATTCTTGTTTTTACTCTGTAATTTCAAATTATGCTTGATACCTAGTATAAATCTTAATAAATGAAAAGTTATTGATGCTGCAATTACTTCTTGGAAGTTCTTTGCTAGCAATGATCAAAAATTACCTTGTGTGCAGATATTTGAGTATTATCTGCCTAGTGAAAGAACACAAGGTAATTCTTGATCGTTGGTAAATAAATAAATGTTTTGATCATCCCCCTCCCAATAATCAAGAATTGTCTAACACATGTACGACGAAAATCGATTCACCAGATCAGATCAAGTTACATTTTTACTTGTACCCTACCTGTAGTTATCTCTGCCCTATCTTAAATTCAACTCTGGCAACGGCCCTGAGTTGAACCGAGCTGCAATAATTGTAACCATAGGAAATAAACTTACTTCAACTGAACTGTGGATAAATTTAGATTGTACAACCAGGCTTAAGTTAGAGCTTCTTTGAATTATTTTCTTTTAGATATGCAATCCTCAAATTATTAAGTATAACTATTACTTTGTTTTGATAATAAATTTTATGGTGCTCAGATAAGACTATTTAGACGCATGATAGAATGCCATACATATAAAATTAACACTTGACGTTGGACGCTATATCGCACATTTAAGAATGTCAAAATCAAGCTTATTATCTAATATTCTGATTCAGCCTAACCTAATTTCAAGTATTTGAAATTTCCAGTTTTTAATCAATACGATCCTGCAAAACATTATCTTTACATTGAAATCGTAAACCTCCCTAACTAGTTGATCTCTGGAACAGAGATCCTATATCTTATAATCAAACGAAGCAGGAAACTATATTACTTATTCATTAATTAATCTGTGTCGGCCGGGAAGACCCAAGCCAACTTTCACCGCGCTTTCCACCAGAATACCCTCTATCCTTCTCCAACTTATGGAGTAGATATCGGGTAAAAGGTGAAAGTTCTAACTGTACGAAATTGGCTATATCCTATAGGTAGTACATTGTTATTTGCGCGAAAGGTATTTTAGGATCAGATCGGAAATACCCAAGACTGAGAAAATAAGTTATTTGATTTTAATAGAAGGAAGGGACGAGTTAATTCGACGATTATAAATAAGGGTTATTACTTGTGTTTTAGTAGTAACTGGCTACAGTTTCTATTATTTTTATTAATGGGAGGATCATTGCTTCGGAATTAGAGAGATGCAAGTATGAGCTAAATTTCTAAAAAATTTTATAGATGTTTTGTTATCATGTATTGGCATGTCTGCAGTAAATATAAAATTAATGAACAATTAGAAGCACTTCCTCGTAGTATACAGAATGTTTCACTGAGAGAAACATTGAAATTATTCTTTATTATTTACAAGTAACAAAATCATCAAAAAATAGAGTGTGCAGAACAGGAGAAATATTGCTGATTGTTGTAAGAACAGTATATTATTCAATTAGTCTACCATGTATATTTTACGGCAGGTTCTGCAATAATCCAAATGAAATATAATTCATAAAAAGTGTGGTTTGACGACTGGTAACCGCACCCTACAGTTAAGTAGATATCAATCAATCTACCAAATGCACTATAAATATCTACCACAGCCGTATCAGCTAGAAGGCGTGATTGATATTTATTTTATTTTCGAATATAATCATTACACGCGAACCAAATATAATGATGATCTATACATTTTTTTTCATTTTTTGTTTTTGTTTAAATGCTGTATTTGTATTTGCATTCTACTTATTTTTGACTCTTGGTTGAAAAGTCGGACGTCAAGAATAAATAAAATATACAGAATTTATACCAAAAAAACCATTATGCACAACTATTATATGTTAAAAATGTATTTGGTAGTTTTTTTTTACTTAGATTAATATTCCATTGGTAAAGGCATGACACGCTACTACCATACCTAGTAAATGAGTCAGATGGAATATACGTCAAGATTTCTCCTCAAATGCAGGATGCAAGATGTTACAAGCCAATAACACTTAGCAAAGGTGAATAAACTAATCAATCAGAAATATGGGGATGAAGATGAAAACTGTTGAAAATATATAGTCCAGTCAAGTTAGCCTTAAAAATAGGGGTACCCTTGCATAAATTCCCAAGAAGCTGAAAATCGACATGAACGCTAGAAATACAATTATGATGAAGTTGTGAAAAGTCTCCATCGATCCCATATGTGCGAAAAATTTTATACGAGGTCAAAGTTCACAAAAATGGGTTTTCTAGGTTTTTAAGTGAAACGGTTGATTTTATGATAAAAGTAGTTGAGATAAGAATTGTAGATTTGCTACAAAAATTGTCTCTACCCCTTTTTTCCTAAGACTTACCATTTCTGAGAAAAGGCCATTCTAGAGTTATGTTCCTAATAATATGCATGACTACGTTGCCTATGTACATTATGGACGTATAATATAGGTCAAACTGTTGGTCCGCATAACTAGTACTCGTACATTAATATTGAATGATAATTCTAAGAATATGAAATGAAAAGAAACCCAATCCCTCATTTTATGTGACCATGTGGCCTTAAGCAGCATTTGTCTGCTGTTCAATTGTTAACGTATCAGTGTCCGTCTATTACTCACTTTAAATTACTTGCATAGATAAACTACGTTACGTATATTTTGCAAAACATACACGTAATAAAAAATGTGTTCAATTAGCTTGTCTTCCTCCAACCTCGGCTTCTGCACATCAACATTTTTATCAAGTATATTATCAAATTCAAGGGTGGCTTGGAAGTCAACTGGACCCAGAAGAATGGGGTTGGAAGCTAATTAATAATAAAAAGAAGAAATCATATAAATAAAATTTCACACCGAAAAAAATTTGTGAAATATGTGAAGTGCTCTGGAACATTCGAAAAATGGATAATTCTAAAAAAGAATTGTTTTCCATAGAAATTTCAAAACCTAAGAGTCGGGACTGAAGCCACCATCATCTTAGATCGGAGATGCAACTGTAGACATATGTTTCGTCCTTATTAGTACTCATCGGTACAGTATAGCCAAGCCCAAAATAGTCAAGACTTGGATCCCAGAGTCTAATTAATAATATATTGAAATTAATCCACACTCTACTTCCACCTGCACCAGAAAAGCTCCTTAATACTATTTTTTATAACTACAGAAAGAGGTGTAATTTGAAATGCGGATATAAAAAAGTAAGCTGACTTTTTTCACCAGCATGCACCAACTGTCAAAGCTAGTCGCGTTCAAATACTGAATCTTCAACAGAAGATAATCCTTACATCAACGATAAAACAACTGTTGTATCGCTATTTGAACAATTTACGTCAACTTAAAAGGATGAAGATGAAGAAGAAGTTGAATAAGAAGACCTAATTTTATATTAAACTTTAATAAGAAGACCGTAAGTAGGCCTTCCGGGAAAACCACATTGACAAATACGCGCCAAGTACACTTACTCATATGTAGCGTGGAAACATGTGCATATTATGGAGAATATAACTTAAGAATGGCTTTTCTCAGAAATGGTGGATCTTAGAGAAAAAGAAGTAAAGACAATTTTTGTAGAGAATTGAAAGATCTACAATTTGTGTTTGAGCTATTTATATCATAAAACTGATCGTTCCGCTAAAAAATCCAAAAAATCCATTTTTGCGAACTTTGACCTCGCATAAAATTTTTTGCACACGCGGGATAGTTGGGGACTTTTCACAACTTCAATATAATATTATCCGTGACGTTCATGCCAATTTTCAGCTTCTTGGGAATTTATGCACGGGTGAATGTCTATTTTGACTGGACTAGTAGTTTACTAACCAAAAATTATATGCTTTCTAACCAGTTGTATAATGGGTAGCTTTATGTATTTCACATTGAACATACGTAGATAATGATGCATATATATTCATATAGTTGTAGTTAGAATTGCTCTAAATGACAGTGGATTTCCTACTACATTGAAACATTGAAAGACATTACACATAGTTACTGGGCCGTCGTAGTATTTCAAGTATTTTTTCTACGGTCGTGCGTAAAGTAAGGCCTTTTCACGTTCCTGCTTCACCACCATTTGAAAGCGAAGCAGTTAAATTTCTGTGAATTCATGTTTGTTTATCGCTCACTGATCCATTTGTTCAGATTTTTTTTAAATCTGAATGTAAACTTGAGCTCTAGGCTCCTTTGCTGTGTACTTAATAACTGGCAAAATATGAAAGTTGAGAGTCGTAGAAAAAATTCAGTATGCTAGACGAGTGTGAATTAGCGTTATGACATTTTGCCAACAATTTCAGTGATTTGGTAAGCCTGGTCACTAGATACTTGGCCTCATGCTATAATGCTCAGCCTTACACTCTTGCATAATTTACTATTCTCTCAATCTATCCTTGCAAATATTTCAAATTAATACATAATAGACTCATATAGCTATTTCATTCAACAAATTCTAATCAGTTTGAGCTTCTTTATGACAACAGAATCATTGCTGTCAAATATTCGACGTCATTTTTTAGAGTAAATTTAATTCACTTATGGCCGGTTTTATAAAAGACCAATGCCCAGTATTATAAAGGACAAATAAATTTACTTCCAAAGTAAATAAAGTTTACTCTGTTAAATGACAGTCGATTTTTTGACAGCTATGCTTTTACTGTCATAAAGAGTAATAATTCGATTAGAATTTGTTAAATAATAGTTATTTACATAATTAGTTATATGAAAAGTGCCATATTGTTTGACGAAACGTAATATTTGCCAAAACGAGCGAAGCGAGTTTTGCAAATTAGGTGAGTCAAACAATATGACTTTTCATAACGTATTCTGTACAAAATTTTATCTAATTCCGTCAGAATAATTTTAACTATATTTTTCAATGGGAACATCTCTCACGTCACATCAGCAAATTCGGATGACTGTGATTCATGACCATCTATTGTTACCACAGAAACAAGAGTGCACTGAAATAAACAAATATCGAATTTTCACAAAACGTCAAAATAATTTTTTTAAATGTGCTCAAGCAGTAATATCCTGAGTGATATAGTACTCTTTGATATTAAAGACTCTGCCAATGCTGCATACTGTGAATAATAAATCTTTCTTTTAATTGTACGCAGATAAGTATAATTGATTAGCTCTGAAACATGGCCAGTTACGTAAAGTCATTACGTAACTACTTTATGCTACTTTACGCAACTGTTGCATTGCAGTTATGAAAAATGGGACGTTGCATAACGTCAGGAATTGATGTAAAGTTTGACTTTTCAAAACGGAATTAGATAAAATAAATTTACTTTGGAAATAAATTTACTTCGTCCTTTATAATACTGGGCACAAGTAAATTTACACCTAAAGTAAAATTATTTTATTTAACAAATTCTAATCAGTTTGAGCTTCCTTATGACAACAAAATCATTGCTGTCAAATAATCGACTGTCATCTAACAGAGTAAATTTTATTTACTCTGGAAGTAAAATACTCTGCCCTTTATAAAACCAGGCATTAGAAAATAAATTCATCTGTCTTTTATATAATCGAACGATAGGGTAGATTCTCTACCTTCGAATAGAATTCCTAATAAATTATCAACTAGAATAATAAAAATATGGCATCGAAAATAAACACTACACATATCAGGACTTGAAATTTTTGTTTGTTTATAATTGGAACAAAACGTAAGTTCCAAAACAATCATTATTTTCAATTTTGTTGGCTGAATAGGAGAATTCATAACAGTTCCTTTCGCTAACGTATGTCAGATTTTTGAATTTTAATTCACTAACTTGACTCATCTCCGCGCGTGTCTACATTTTCAAGTTTTTGCAGTTGAAATTACCTCTCAATACCGTTCATAAAAAAAATTGTCAAGGAATATTTAGAAAAGTATTATTAGGAGATGAATGATAAATTGACATCTACAGAACACGTGAGGGAGACCCTAACGTTCACGAATGCTTCCAGTTACGCCCTTTTATATGACTTGATTTTTGAGATTATGATATACTACTGAAGTTAAAAAATTAGCGCGTAAAGGAGCCGGAGTAGCAAAACGACCGGAGACAGAAACGCCGTGTGAGCGGTACGCTGCCCCATGTAATGCGTTTATTGTGTATTTATGACAAATTTTGGTGTGGTTTATTAGTATTCCTTTGATTATTCAATTCCTGTTTGATATGTGCTGTGATGATTTATGATATTTTTTGAGAAAATTAGAGAATTATATGATCTTAGAAGAATTCATGACGATATGATTACTCTATATTTCAATAAAATGTTGAATTAACTGGTATAAAATTTCGAAATATGTAGAGAGTATGAGTCAGCTTATATAAATAAAATTTCAACTAAATGGATATTGGATGATCGCACTAACACTACTTGAGGAGAAGGCCTGATATTTATATATAGGATATATGAGTGGATATGTATGGAGTAAAAAATTAAGCTATTTCAAATAGAAGTTCGTTAAGAATGGCACGTAGGTATGCAGATTTCGAGATTATTTTAATTTTTAATTTTCATTGAGAAAAAGTGAATTATGATTCGATGTTTGGAGTACAGGTGGAAATTAGTAACTGACGCTAATATGTTCTGTGTATTTCACATTCGTATAGTACAAACAAAAGTTAGAGTTCTTTGACGCATCTAGAATTATTTTAGAACACTTTTCAGAAATATTTTTGTTGAAATTTCATTATTAATTTGTATTCATCACAATTGCTATCCAAATTTATCTTGAGAAATAATTCAGTGACTGTAATCTTGAGCCTGAAAGTACCGCTGAAATACTTATTTAATGTCTCTAATTTAAAAATATATTCTAAGACGTTAATAGAATTTATAATAAGTCCGGAAAGAGTCGAATAAGCTCGAAGTTCCCCATATCAAGTTCGTGATACAGTGCAAGGAGGTAGTATTACCACAAGGTAATAAACAAGAAGACTCTGTAAAACACCTGAGGAGTTGCTTCATTCGACACCTCTTCGTCTTTCATCCTCCTTCACCCCCGAGGTGAAACCAAGCAAAGCTTTGACTCGCACATAAAAACAACACAGTGTATCTAATGAAAAATTCGGCAGGCAATAGTACCGAAAGAAGGTACGCGGTAAAAATGCGTCCAACTTTTATTACAGTATTTTTACGAGTTCGAGTTTAAAATTGGTTACGTTAATAAAGTGTCGAAGTTTTCCTGGACTTTTTTATTATATTTGCTTTTTGTTTCTGCTTGATTGCTCCTGTCTTGCCTAACAAAAATATGGCAAGATTTTTTCATAGCAATTTGTATCTTTAATTAATTCTTCATGTTTTGAAAAATTAATTATCTGTTTTTAGGATCAAATTTAATCTAGCCAAGTGGAGAAGTAACAAATACAAATTTCACATCTTCAAATACGTGAATGATTGCCCTATACATCATTTGGATGATGCAACCTCTAATTACAACGTATAGAATACATACGATTTAATTTAAAGGGATTGGAGTGTTGGCAAAGTATAATCGCTGAGGTATCTAATGGGGCTACTGTATATGCAGGGTGAAAAATGCGAGGTGCACATATTTATATTCACAAATGATATCGCATTTATCCTATTTTTAGTTAAATTAAATGAATTCGCGAATATAGGAAATTACAAGTGTGGCCGAAAACAGATAAAAGATTCTGATGAAAATGTGAATTCAACTTTTTCTTCTCAAAATAAACTATTGTCTGGCATAAATGTCTATATTCATCTCATTTATTGATTACAACTGATTTAATTCAATGTCTAAATTTAAAAAAAGGATTTTTGATTGCCTCAATCAGTTCTATAAAGACAATATTGAAATTCCAAGAACTAATTACTGGCGACATGTTATATTCTCTTTAAATTTTGCAATACACATATAATTTTTGCGTTTAATTCCGTCTGAATAATTAATTTTTGATTATCTTGCAGAATAATCCTCATCTTGCCTCATCCCTTCTTTAACGAATCAAATAAGCGAGCTGAGTATATAAACTAAAGTGTTTATAACTTGCAAATTAAAATCAGCAACAATCATATTCATAAACATGAAGCTAGAGGTCTTAGGAGTTGGTGTAACCCTCGAAAATATCAAAACCTCAATCTAAATAAACGTTAAGAATTCCTGCGTTATCCTGCGTGCGCCTTAATTAACGAATATCTATAGGCACAGGCTGTCTCAGCAGTCGACGCTGCGTTGGATAGGCGTCTTAATTCGCGCCGCTTACAGCATGGATTAAGAAGAAGAAGAAGCATCCTTCCTCCACCCTTTGAAACTTGTACGCATGTGAAACAAGAGTACACGTGTCGTTCTAGTGATACTTGAGTTTTACTTTATGACTACTTAATTTTCTCTTGAATTTTCAGCGATTTATCTATGAAACAAAATATTTTTGCACACTTATATTACTCAATTTTTGAGCTTGTGCTATAATACCAAAAAGTATATAATAAATAAAATAATCTTATATTACTTGAACAGTACACAAGAATTCTATGATAATTAATTTTTCGATAATTTTAGGATTAAATGCATAGTCTTGGGTGTCCACAACTGTCGGCTGTTGCGATTATTTTTTTTTCAAATATTGTTTCTGACAAAAAAAAATTTCACGTTTACGTTGGAACTGTAGAAACGTTTCAGTTTTTTTTTCTGATTATAATCATTAATATCTCGACTGTGATGATAATGTACTCATAGTTACATGTGCGCAATTTCATCAAAACTAAATTCTTTTTGCTCCTAAAGATGACCCAGATGAATCCGAAACTTTAGAACAGAAAAGAAAATATAGTTATTTGTTCAACAAGTACAAAAAAATGCTAGATTTTGGGATGAGTAAGCAATCTTACGAATCCTGAAATCGTATTTTTTGTACGTATTAAACATAATATTTTTTCTTCTATTGCACTTTATTAATAAATCCTTGAGAATTGTAGTGACATTTTCTTTCTTTCTGAATTATTTAATCATATGTTTATTCCAGGAGGCTTAAAATAATTATTTCATGCATGAACATGGATAAAATTAATTTGTAGTGCCATTCCAATTTGATATGATTGAATAATTGATCCATTAACTATTTTAAATCTGAAACAGTGTACTAACCTCAAATTAATTGAGTGACAAATGTCAAAATTTGAGTTCTATGTGTCTATTTTCAAATAATAAATTCCACTAAAATGATTGACGCATCAATTTGATACTTAATTGAATATTAATCTTTAGATTAAGTAGTAGTTAGGAGATGGCGTGACTTTTGCTCGTGGCATAGAGTGATAATATGGCGTCTTATTCAAGCGATAGAAGAAAAAATATATTTTGTCTGAGTTCCTATATCTCTATTCGCTTTATTATATATTATTATAGATTACATGATTTCGAGTTGAGCTAGTTTTGTCTAGATCAGACTAGTGGAGAATGCTTGATGGGCATTGATGAAGGTATGTAGTGAATTCTGAGCACGATTTCAGAAGCATAAACGGATAATGATTGCTGTAGGAATGGGATTTTTAAGTAGTGTTTGTGGAAGTACCAGAAGAGATCGAATGCGAAATGAATTTATGCTTAAAGGAGATAATATTGTAACGAATGTGGTTTAAAAAGTAAGAATGAGCCAGTTGATTTAGTTCGGATCTGTAGAAAAAGTATCAAATAAAAAGATGAATAAAAAAATTAAGATTTGTTGTAATTGGACATTCTTTGTGTAAGTGGATAGATGGTATAATTTTATTGTTGGTTTGTTGCGTGAGAAGAAGTTTCCGAGTGATAAAATGTACGAACTTGAATGAATAGAATTAGAAATATGGATGACACAAAAGAGGTGTATTTAGATAAGTGTCCGGAGAAGAAGGATCGCTCATTTAATGTATACATATAGGAATCATGCTAACCTCATTTTCAAAGAAGACGTGATTCAATTGTTTGTGTGAGTAGAAATCCCCCAAATCTTAAAATAAATTCATTGAAACTTGATATACTTCTGTAAGTTATCCGGTATTTACTAATATTTATTTTATTGCTCTAATATTTTCTTTTGATTTCTCTATACTTATTTCCTAAAAAACTGTAGAAATGTAGTTATGGATTATCAAATTCATCATTAGAATACCGAACAATGCGAAATATTGTTTTTTGCCGTGATTTGTCATATATTCTTTAACTCATGTATTTAATGGATATCTTCAATGTTTAGCTGTAATCGTAGGTGAAGTTGTCTTATCAAATGCGACCACAAGAAATACTCAACTCCAAAATTAAGTCCTATCTTAGAGGCTGTCCTAATAATAATATTTATTTGCTCAAGCAATTACGTAGGCTAATTTGTCAAGAAAGTTTGCGCGAAGGACAAGAGATGAAATTACAAGTGCACAATTTTTGTGTAGTGTGTAGTTTAATAATAATTCCAGAAGGTGTATTCGTACTCGTGTACGGAACATAAATTAAGCAGAATTACCCTCAAGAAGTTTAAATTATATGCAAAATATATCTTAATACCTGATGTTCGCGAACCCTGATTATAATATATACGGTACACACGTATTCTATGTCATGCAGCTTAATGTCTCTTTGAACTTCGTTCAGCTTTCCTTGCATCTGCTGCGATAATTTTAAAGTAATTACCTTCAAAGTTGCACGTTTTTTGATTTTAAAACTACCTGACCTGCGAAACTTACAAACCGTACAGCCTAATGCAAGAGGACATTAAATTATTTACACGTTTGTCTTACATGCTAATTGCTAGGGCTTGCTTACATGTTTGTACATTCTTTCCATGGCTACCAACTTTAAAAACTTTACTACCCTTGGACATCTCGCGTTATTATCCTCAAGAAAGACGACACTTAACTCTGTATGAAATATATTCTAAAGCGACTTCTGAATTCAGATATTCGAATTTTCGAGGTGGTTGGTATTAGCGAAAGCCAGGATTTCGTTTATGGGTCGGAAGGGAGAGGTGACTAGTAACGCAAACATCGGTAAAGTTGGAGAGCAAAAGAGATTATAGCACTGAGACACGAACTGCAATTATTAGGATTATAATATTGTTTTAATGTGTTACCTACAACATTAAAAGAAGCAGCCAGTCTTTGGAGGGATTAAAAGGCAAAAATTTCTCTTTCAAGCGGTTAAAAACGCGCCTGATAATTACTACTTGAGTACTCTACCAGTTCTTACATAAGAAGCTTTCTTTCATTTAGTAATGCCCTATGTTTCTTGGGGGAATTAAACGTGATTTTTTTAACAGACGTTCTTTATACTTCGATGATTTGAGATCATCGCTGTTTTCTTTTCAGCGTAAATATAATAATATCCATGCGAAAAAAATGAGTCAATTTAACTGCAGAAAACATTGAATTTTCACTGGAGCTTGTAATTTTACTGATTTTGACATTCACCAGTGATCTTGTAAAAAATTTTGTTGATATTGGTTTGTAGGTGTTTCACCACTAAATAAAATTTTTAAATTATAAATAAGAATTCCATCAGACAGCCATACATCTTTTTGAATGATTTTTTTCTTCTTATGTTCACCGAATTGATATGATGTACAGAAGTGTCGTTTGATAATTTTTATGTTCTATCTTATAGATGTGAAATTTACCCGATAGAGCAAAGCCGCCTAAGATACATAATAAGTGTATAGAATTCAAACTTTGAATAAATAATTGCCAGTTGCACCATCGTCACTTAACTTTAAGTGAAGTTTGATATCTATGGTAACTCTTCTATAGACAATTGTTACTATAGTTATTATTCCTCCCTTGAAGTAAAGTGACGGTGGTGCAACTGAAGATTGATGAAATTTTATTTTATGACCTCTTGTTATGTTTTTGAACTATTTGACAGTAGATTTACATCCCTAAAAAATAATAAGATGTATGATTGTACATGCATCTATATATTTCTCCATCACCTTCAATCAATTTTTATCCAAATATTAAAAATATTCATTGTACGACTTAATTTTCACGTCGAAATTCCATGAGTAGTACTATTAATAAATTGCTTACAATGGTACTTGATAAGTATTGGAGGTCATAAAATTATTGATATAATCCTCATAATTGGTGGAAAATTATGTGTTCAACAGACTTTTGTTTAAATCCCTAGTTTCGAATTATCCTTGAGTATGAAACACTAGCCAAGGCAGTAAATCTGTTACGTGTCTATCTAATCAAACACACAAAAAATTCACTCCAGTATTTGGCACCAATTTTTGGCATTTTGTGAAATCGGAAGGTAGAACTAACTGCCAGAAGAAAACGTAAATATTTTAGAAGGTTGATCGTTCAATATTTCATTCTGTAGTAGTTATCACTATTGTCAGCTTATTCGTGAAATATTCATGACGAATACCATTCGTGTTATAATTTCTCCTAATAAAATTTGCCGATTATTATACTCAAGCTTGTTGCGTCGAAGCAATTTTGCTCATAACATTGATGCAAAACCGCGAGCTTATAACTCGCGGTTTTAACACATCAATATCTCTCGTGAAATTGCTTAGCTACAAGCTCTTGTAACAATCGCCAAATTTTATCGGGAAAATTATATCACTTACTTATATATGAAAAAATTTGGCGATTGTTACAAGAGCTTGTCGCTTAGCAATTTCACGAGAAATTGTTTCCAAGCTACAAGCTCGACTATAATAATCAGCAAATTTTATCAGGAAAAATCATATCACCCATAGTATTCGTCATAACTATTTTACGAATAAGCTGATAATAGTGATAATTACTGATTCTTTTAGCAGTAAATTCTACCGTCTGACTTTACAAAATACCATAAATTGATGCCAAATACTCAGGTGGTTTTTTTTGTGTGTTTATGGTCACACTTTTCTCAACATTCTGTTTTTATTCTCTAAAGAATAAGCATCAAATCGATTTTAGGCCATTATGATTCAAGAATATTCCAAAGAATTTAACTTGACATTCAATTCTATCAAATTAAATTTTGAAAGTAACAAAAGTTTTACGCATTGTTTACAATTGACCATGGAAACGTTCAACCAATCATTGAATTTTGCCATTTATCAAAATGATGTTGGTTAGTCACGTGGTAAGTTATTCTAGCGCCCGATTGTTTTAAGAGACGAAAAAAGAACATATTCGGACGATGATATTATTTCAATGTGTTTTAAGTCCAGTTATATCTATGATTGTGAAATTGAGGGTGAAAGATTGCGTGGGCGGCCTGTATTTAGATGGATGGATATGATTGTATTTGGCGAAGAATGATTGCTAGTTGAATGTTAAATAGGGTTTATGCCAAACTCATTTTGAGTAGAAGGCGTGATAGATATGCATGTACGTCCAGTATTATTGTGTTTTGAAGTGAAAAATTTCATGATAAAAGTATTAATGGCCAGTTGCACCACCGTTACTTAAGTGGAGGTTAATATCTATGGAAATCAATGTATGGACAATTGTTATTACGATTATTATTCCTTCCTTAAAGTTGAATGAAGGTGGTGCAACTGGCCGTAAGAATCAAATATAAGGGCGAGTGGAATAGTGGATGAAAAATAGAAGTTAGCATCTCTAAACAATACTGAATTGCGCTGCGCGCGCCTGTGGAATCCAGTTTAAGCATCTATTGTCGGGCGGAACTTTCAAATGGAATAACTGTTGTTGAAAAACTGATTACAACAGTATGACAAAGAGTATGCTTTTGTGAAGTCAAGCCAAAAAAATTTATAGATCACATAGTAGACTGGAACCAACAGCTGTCGCTCCTGCAATAGGACTATTGCATCCTATCGATCGTGCAGAAAATTATCATTTAATCAGTTTCGTACCACCGGTGCATTGTGACTCAGTCCATCATGCATGTACCAATCAAAAATGGAAAAATCTGACAATTCACATCTGTTAGAAGAATTGTTACATTATTATTGCTACTTGAACAAATTATGAATATATTTAAACAGCTTGTTGATTTATGAAAGGGTAAAAATATTGAAATAATTGAGATTTCGGAAACAAGTTATGAAGGAATATTGTTGCTCTCGACAAATTGAGTTCAATTTAATGAACTTATTTAAATCTGAATATATAGTGTACGGTTTCGATGAATTACCTGTATATACTGTTTGTTTATATTTGAAATTTTCTGTGGTTAATCATGCTTTTCTTCGGTAAGGCTATATGATTCACTTCCCTCGGTAAGAATAAACCACGCTACAGCGCTGTCCGTTTACCACTTCATTACCAACAATTTTTATCCGTGAAAACTCCGTCGAACTTTCCAAAAACAAATGTCATTTGAGAATTCCGCGTCGTAGAAGTGGAGGCATGAGGAAGGGTTAAAATATCCTTAATGGAAAAGTCTCATCCGGTGAGGAGTCATTCCGCATTAGCGCATTTAGCACACACACCAAGGAATTTCGGAATTATTATTTATACGAGTGTCGTTAATAGCAGCACGAGCATCACACGACGTGCTAATGCTAAGTCGTGTCTTGAAAGGGTTTGTTGTGCCTTTCTGTGACGTATTGGTAGCGAGAGAAACTGCACCCCCGAGACGAGGGAAATACCACATTTCGTACGAAAAGGAGAGCAGTTTCTGACCTGTATCTACTCATGCTTGGAGGATTTTTTTAACAAGGAGAAATTTCATCTAAATGCCAGTGTAGAGGCTGCTTTATTCTGATGTCAGTTGATTGAAATTTATTTAAACTGCGGCCAGCCCTGGACTTAGGGTTCACACATTAACAGTGTATAAAATAATCGTTTGCATTTTTGGTCTACAACCATACAAGCGCGTTTTTGGCAAACAATATCTATTACCGATTCAATTGTTATAACATTTGTAAAGTTTGAATGTCAACATGAGCTTTATGCTCCTTTACTATGTGCTTGATAATAGTGGAAACATGGAATTTGAGGGCTGTGGAAAAAATCTTACGTGTGTAATCAACCATAATAGGATTCGGACAACAATTTTCGTGTCTCGGCAAGCCTCGTCTTGAAATATTTGGTCTTATGTCATAATGCTTGGAGCTTGGCTTTTATATGAGTTAATATTTTATAACAAGAAAATTGTAACAAATTATGTAATCACTCTTTGAGGAGAGTTCATGAGCTCATGTTTACAGAGATGCAATGTTTATTCGTTTTACTCTGAATAGAAAAGCCACACAAAAATTTACGCCGAAAATCAAAAAATATTAGAAGAAAATCAATTATACGATTATAATACTTCTTCTGCCGGATCAGATCGGCAAGAAAATTAGAAAAACTTACTTTTTTGATAATAATATGAATCTGTGCCTTCGACTATAACAATTTATAGAAGAAGAAATAAAGAACACTGTAAACTGATCTTTGAAATAGAGTTAGATAAATTTAAAGAAAAATCCAAGTTTGGTTGTTTCACAAGGTTACAAATTCAGTTGCCGCCCTATTTAGGATGATAGTGTAAAAATCGACTTCTGAATTTGTAGCCTTGTGAAACAATCAGGTTTTGATATTTTAAGCAATTTATAAAAGGTTTCAAATTGAATTACGATAGATGATAGAAGAGTTGGAGGCGTAACATTGCTAATACTGTAGGCATATCAAGTACATGGATACAAAATCTTTTGCTTCAATATTTGGGCTTCAAGAAACCATGTGTAAGAAACATTGGCTGGTACCACGAGCTCTGTTTTTGGCGATACTAGGAGCATTGTGTCCAGATGTGTTTTAACGCAATTAAAATTTCCCCAAATACTTTAGAAAATAATCTTCAGATACAAATTACAGAAAATACATATTTTTACAAAATTTATTTGAATATTTCCCGTTAAAATAGCTTGAAATATTTATATTGCCTTAAAACTCTTCTTGAAATAACACAGCTAGTATAGCCTAAAACAAAGCTTGTGGTACCAGCCATCATGTTGAAAGAAAACGAAATCGTATAAGATATTTCAAAAATGGCTTGTTTTTAGTTTGTAATCATAGATTGGGTTCATTGTTGCTACTGATTTGAAGAGTATCTTACCTTTTGTTCCATAAGTGATTATAATTGCAAGAAAAGAACACGGTATGAGTGAATGAATATTCGTATAACAACTTTGATCTCAGATAACGCGTATATAATTCGCCGGAAAGGATTCCTGAATACTATGTAAGTTATTGCGCAAAATAATGAGACATTCAAATAATACATTTTATTTTAGCATCTTTACCTATGCAAATTCTTTAGTAGCATTATCATCAATCCCTTCCTCTATCATTCCTCATTAATACTGAAGTACAAGTCACACAACCGTAACGCCTTTAATAACCCCTGTATCCTTTTTATTGTCTACTCACACACACACCCATAGAGATTTGGTCCCATCTACATCTATATATACTACAGCAGAGAAGAGCATCGCATATCTGTGAACGCTATCGCAAAATTATACAAGTTAGCAAGTTCGGCTGGCGGTAACGTAAGATTTCGCGTATTTGCATAAAAAAGCGATAAAATTATCGCGGGATTACATTTTGGCAGAGCCGGAGCCGCGGTTATTCCTGTGCGAGCTGCAAGTAGATCCAAGATCCGCGCGGAATTATTATATATTATAAGTGATGGGGTGCGGGTGGGAGGGTGAGAAACGTTATCACACCACCAATGTTTGTCTCGATTTACCGCTCGACCGGCCTCGTAAAAACGGAACAGTTGAACATCACGTATTTCACCATAGCCGACTCACCCTTTCAAACAATGTTTGCTCGACGAGTCAGGGTTTTTTTATCACCTGTATATCATTCGTCCATAATTTTGGAAATTCCTACGTTTTTGATTACTTGCATAGAGATTGAAGATCCAAGGAAATTTTTCATCAACATTTGTTTGACTGTGCGTGGATGAATCGCGTATGTAATTTTAACTACATAAAATAAGCAATTATGCAATCAATTGGAAAAAGAAAGTACTATACTTGCTATAATTTTTCAATAAGTAGACTGGATTATTGATATTTACTACCATTTTTTTGAATTGAATTATTTATCTCTGCTTATTTTTTTTCATTTTGACAATAACTTTTTGTATTATTGCTCTTTTTGTTTTTCCATTATTAAGTATTCTATCTATCTTAATGTTGAAATACTCATTAGAATGCACAAGCTAGGGTTATGATATCTGTCATTAAAATAACACATGGTCAAAGTCTTCCTACATAGAATAATACAAGTGCTGTCCTCTATGGATCAATTTAATTGCCATAAAAGTAACATGAATTTTATAATTGTAAATCCTGGATGTATTGTTCTTCTTTTTGAATAGGTTTAAGGATCAATCAATAAAGCATGTTGTCAAAAAACGTTAAAAACAGTATTTATTTGAAGAACATTTTGGATGGAAAATTATCATCCATCATCAGCTGGAATTATGATAGATAATAGAATATCGAAATGCAGAACCACATTTTACACATTACCAAATACGACACTAGCGAAAGTTTCTATGCATCAAAGAGACTTAAAAGAAAACTTCCGCCAGTGTCGTATTTGTTAAGATCTAAACTGTTGTCTTGCATTTCGATATTCTACCATCTATACTTATTCCATCTACTGATGGATGATAATTTTTAATTCGAAATGTTATTCAAATAGAAATTGTTTCAATGATTTTTAACGACATGCCTTATTGATTGATTCTTAAGAATATCCAAAAAGGAGAAGGAAAGTAATATCTCTATGGTACAAGAGTTGTTTTTGTAAATCTATTTCTGCTTTTTACAATAATTCTTGATATAATCAATATACAATGGATGTATAAAAGATAATGGACACTTTAGTCACTTATAATCAAATTCTGAACATCTTGAATAAAAATTATGAGACGGTAGCAATTCAAATATTGAAATAACCAATTGATTTTTGTCTTAATCTATTATTGTATTTAATGACGACAGTCGATACTGTTGACGTACCTTAATGTCGAGATTCTATAATATTGAAATTTAGATTCTATATTTGTTGGGATATTCGAAATAAGTTTTTCGAGATTTGTAGATTTGTTTGTCTTTAATGATGAATGTTGTTATTCTCTTACTTGCAGTAAACGATTTCTTTGCCTCCAGCGAAAGCTCCATGAGGTGGTCCTCTACTTGGTAATTCCAAAATCATAAGTCCTAATGGTCCTGCTACAGCCAACATTTCGCAATGTTCGTTCGCCACCAGCAGTTCAGGAGAAAAAACAGGGAAGCTGGTCGGGAGTAGTCTCTGCAAAAATAAATATTAAAAATCCTAGTAATTGGTGTTTACATTGAAACCAGTCAGTAATGAGAAAACATATTTCGAAATGTGTTTTTAACAGTTCATCTAATATGTCTATCAATTTTTTTCTTCTGTTTTTACTTTCCCGATCTATACATATAATAGGGGAAGTATTGTAATCGTAATTTTTAGACACTTCGAGATTTTCATGGATCCCCACGTTTTAGACCTTACTGAGTACAAAAAAGTGGGAGAGGCGTAGTCAAGGTCCACGCCGTAGATTAACCATGAAAACGTCGGGATAAAATCATAACAAGGGTTTCGTATCAATATGTGATTTAATATGGTTAAAGAATCTTTTCGATGCTGTCGTAGCTCTCGCAGTTGCTCGGCACTGGACTCTGTGGGTTTTTTCTTTGATTTGCGTTGAATATTTTTGCAATTTTCAATTTAATATCGTTTTTTACATTTATTTCGGCAAATATGTTTATTGTTTCACTTTGCGTCCTAGTAGTGCTTCTCTTCAAAATGACACCCGAACCAATGTCCCAGCTAAGTGCGTTCTTACGCTACACAAATTTATAAATTTACATAACGTTATTTCACAACGATCACGCGCAGGTACCTACATCAGCCCAATGATGTCACAGGCAAAACAAATACCATACAACAAATACGTACAGACATGCTCTATCCATTGTGACCTCAACGTTATTTGTCTCGTAAATATTAGCGATAGCAATCTAAAGCTTTCACATCAAAACATAATTAAAAAAAAAAATTGGTCTGTCGGTCGGTCTGTCTAAAAGCACGATAACTTGAGAACGCATACGAATTTTTGAGTGAAATTTTAAATTTAAGTTTTCATTAAAAAGCAAGGTCTCATTTCGTTAGTGAGCTTTTTTTCAACCAGTAGTACAAGATGGAACTTTTTAGTTTTTTGCGTTTATTTTATAAACGGTGAAAAGATATAAAATAACTGCAAGTGATCCTCGAATAATTTGGGACAACATTCACCCGAAACATTTACAAAATTATTAGCTGTTCATTTATTATTATTGAAATTTGAATTATAATAAAATTCGTTATATTTTTCTGTAGCAAAGAAATAAATATAATCACAATATTGAATTATATAATTATTACTTATATTTGAACAATAAGTAATTTGGTTCTATAGTGTATGATATTAAATTAAAGCTCCTGCAGGAATAGTTCTAGTAGTAGTGCCAAAAAGGATATTTAAACGATTGTCAATTGTTTTTACACGGTATTTAAATGATGCCTAGTTTGGTATAAATTTAAAGCTTTCGGGGAGATAAGCTTTGTAAAAATATAAGGTAAATAATCAGTTACCATCTTTTAATTATTGAATGTCAGAACTGAATGTTTTAATGAATAAAAACCTCAAAAATCTGGAAAAGGACTTTCTATTTTCAAAGATACTTATTTCATGTAAGGCATTAAATATAACCGCCATCTGTCACTTTAACAATGACAGCTGTCACTTTGACAATGGAAGCTTCGACTTTGACAATGACAGTTGTCACTTTGAAATATGCAATAAATTGGTGCGACACTTTACATTTAAAAACAGCGATGAAACTGGCTATGAAATTTATGGTCGGGAAAGTATTGTGCGGCCATAGCAGATTTTTAGAAATTCTCATGAAATAAATGGGCCTTACAATTTCATGAATTCATTTCTCAAAATTGGAAACTAATTAAAAATTATTTTTCTCTGTCAATTCGATGAACCAGTAAATTCCTGATAATTTGTATGTCCACAAATTTTCAATTTTCCATGGAATGAATACCGACAAAATCATATATCTAGATTTTGATGGATATATCCGTTTTGAGCATCCCTGAATTCATTTTGACTATTTTCAGCTTGATGTCGGAACGTATGTGCGTAATTCGCAAATCTCAAAACCCGTCCAACGTATAATACTGGAATTTTGTATTTAAGACTGGTATAGGATCATGATGTGATCTCGCATTATGGTTACAATCATTTATACCAAAAGTGCACTTTACTTGAATTTTTTTTTGAATTTTCCGCATGAATCCAGAATTATTAGCCCTAGCATACTGAAATTCAGTATTTGAAATTGCTGTAGCATCTAAATGGTCATCATTTATTTTTGTATTAATCGGTTAAGCCGGAAGTGCACTTTATATAAAGACTTTTTAATTTTCCGCATAAATTCTAAATAATCAGTCGTAGAATATTGAAATTTCATATTAAGCACTTCTGAAAAATCTAGTTATGCACTTTGCATTAAAATTGTGCACTTTACTAAAGACATTCTTTGAACTTCCCGCATGAATCCAAAACGGTTGAACGTAGAATGTTGGAATTCAGTATTTAAAAATGTACCATCAAAATGCTCATATCCTATTTTCATTGAGATCGACTGAGTCGGAAAGCACTTTACTTGACAGTCTTTTAGAATTTCTCGCATAAATTTGAAACGATCAGCCGTACAGTATTGAAATTCAGTATTTCAGTCTTCTATAGCATCTAAATGACTGCCTACTATTCTCATAACAATCGATTGTATCGGCAGTGCACTTCAGTTGATTTTTTTTCAATTTTGCGCATAAATTCAGAACTGTTAGCCATAGAATCTTGGAAATCAGTTTTTAAGAATGTTGTAGTATCAGAATGATGATCTACTGTTTCCATAGCAACCGCCTGGGCCGAAAGCGCATTTTACTTGATTATTTCACTCATGTCAATTATACTGACAAATTTTGCATAGTTACAATGACAATTATAATAATAAATTCCTTGCCAACGGGAATTTACATCCGAAAATTCCCGTTACCTCGGTAAATTCCCGTTGACAAGCGATTTATTGCGATAAATTGCTTTTGTCATGGAGAGACAATACACAGTTCTAATATAAACAAACAATCAGTTCTCGGGAATGTCAAAATTTAATCGTATTGGAAATGCATTTTTCGCCGAAAATAATGAAATTGAAAACAAAAAGTTAAAAAATACAAGAGTATATGGAGGCAATTTAGTGCATTTTTCAATAAAAAAGATTAGTAGTTGCAACTAACATTATTTAATAGATACTTATAGTAGCAATTTCATTCGAGAAATATTCTCCACAAATACCACTCCCGACTTTAATTTTATCATAAATTTTTCTTTCAAACTTTGATTACCTTTAAGCAACATATTTCGAGTCATCTGCTCAGATGAAATCCCTCGAGCTACGCTCTCGTGATTTAATCGCACAGATGACTCTCACGATGTTGCTAGGTAATCAATGTTTTCACGAAAAATTTATTGATAAAATTACAGTCCCTTGTGATATTATATACGACAAATTTTTAGAATTTTTTGGATACATCGAAAACTGTTAGCCATGGAACGATGGAATTTTGTGATTGATTATCGTATTATTATATGAAAAAATTCAATGATGCACAAGTAAGTCACGTGATGCCCACGTCAGATTTTTTGAAACAATGTGAACTGATTTATCCATGAAAAATGAAGTTTCAGATGTAATGTTTGTATTAAATTGGAGATTGAAATAAACGTTCATATTTTATCGTTCAAAATACTTCAAAAAAGTTTTACTATTATAAACCTCTAGATCCCAATGATAGAGCATATAACTGTTCATAGCCTGATGTATTCAACGATTTATAAGTGATATTAAACAAAATCATTGAAAGATTTCAAAATTTTCTTATTAGCGCGCACTTAACAGCCGTGTAACATACATATACTGTTTCAGATCGAGCAATTGAGGCAATAATCAATTAATTTTTGGTTCAAATATGCAAATGTCAATGTAAATTACAGCAAATATTGTAAGTGCTGCTTCACCGTTCGATATTTTTCTCCCCACAAATTTATAAGGTCTTCCGGCAAAGACTGCAACATTTTGTGAAAAAAATCATATCAAGTTTTAATATAGCTTGTATTATACAACGACCTGGTGGATCTTCCAAGATATTGATTTCGGAAAATACGCTGTAAGCTAAAAAAAGGAAGCATTAACTTTTTCTAAATTATCGTTCTTCCTCCGTTTCAAAAATCTCATTTGTACGAAAACAAGTTAAAAAGAAAAATATAATGACAAAAATTTATCTTAGGGCACAACTCAAATTACCGGTGCGATTATCGGTAGCGCATTACAGGACATAGCTCCATTTTTATGGGAATTGAGGCAGTGACGGAGACGATATTAGCGAGAAAGGGATAATATTGCAAAATATTGCCGGGAAAAACAACTCAATTGCAAAAGTAAAATATCTCAGTCAATGCAAATAGAGGAGAAATGGAAATTAGCCTACAATAATCCCAAAAGCTCAATTACAAAAAAAATATAAGTCAGGCAGAAACTAATGGTGTCAGAAGTGAAATTTTTTATAGAGTGCATCTGAGTGATTAAATGCACATTGTTATTGATTTATATTAAAAATAATTTTTATTTTGAGTAAATTTTTCTTTATTTCAATGTATTTCTTTGTTTGTTTCCTAGTTGTTTTATCAGAATTTCTGATGACTAGGAGTTGTTCTTCATCATTCGACCAGAATCTTGACATGCAAATGTTATTGATTTTTTTTTCTTCAACACTGTTATGGAATTTGCATATTTCATAACCAAAAATTATGTTGGAACAGGCGACATTCCACACGTCGTGTAAGAATAATATTATGTAACTGTGTAGAATAATTTTGATTAATCAGAGGCTGTTATTTTGGTAGCTATGGTTACGTCTCAACAATTCAGGTATTCTTTTCTGGCTTTACGTTTGACGTTTCATAATTTCAAAAATTTCTTATAAAATATTGATGAATTTCCAAAATCTTGTTAAAGAAAGTATAGTCTATAACATGTATTGGAATGGAGTATTCCATTCTCGCGAATCTTTCGTTTATGTGAAACTAGGGCCATTCCAATACTTGTTGTAGAATATACTAATCTTAACACTGTTTTAGAATTTGCATATTCCATATCCAAAAATTATGTTGGAATACGGCACATTCCACATTGTGTAAGAATATTTATTCTGTTACCGTTTAGAATCATTTCGACAAATCAGAAGCTGTTAGTTTTGGTGACTATGGTTACGTGTCAACAATTCAATTATTTTTATCCGAGCCAAAGGCGAGGATTACAAACCTTTCGCTCGTGTGGAATTAGGGCCATTCCAATACTTGTTGTAGAATATACTATTTCATTTGAGTAGAGACAATTGCTTTGAAATTCATGGCTACGCTATCTAACATTTCTATATTATATTAATCTATCGCTAATCCTTCCAAATAATAAAAAAAAATATATCAATCAAGCTTTTTACCCGATACTGATGTGGTAAACACTTATAGTGCACTTGGTAGATTTATTCTGGTTATTTTCAATGAATATTTGATTCTTTGGAATACCTTTCTACCAATTGAAACGCATCAAAAAGTACTTGCTCAAAATACTGTTCCCAAAATTCACGTAGATGTAACATATTTAATAAATTTAACAGAATGTTCACGGAACAGAATTCACTATCAGAAGCAAAGACATTTGTTTAGAAATAAATTGTTACATTGTCCACATTTCCATGATACATTATTTTATAGGTACCAGTTGCTTTTCTCAAATTTCGAAGAAAAATATTTAATTCTTCAAAATATCTCTTCATCAATTGAAATGTATTACAAATTGCTCACGAATATAATACACTAAGTTATACTTAAAATTCACGTAGATATAACACATTTTTTGAAATCAACAAAAGTGTTTCAGATACTGAACTGCCGAGAGTGACATTTCTTAGAAGCTTCTCTATGAAAAATTAGAATAAAAGATTATTATCAATAAGAAATATAGTATTTCTGTTCTCTTTCTCTCTTTCTCTCTTTCTCTCTGAGTTCTAGCAGACGGTCATTAGAAAGAAAGTAAGAGTTTTACATTTTTTTAATTTTGCTCTACGAGTTTACTCTCATTTTCAAAGCTAGTAGTGTCCCATAAAAAGTTTCACTTCAAAAAGTTGATAGAAGCGAACAAGCTCATGTAAATGTCAATATCTGTCAAAAGAAACACGTACTTGCGAATCACTCTATTTCCTTCAATGAACTTCAAATTACCAATTTACGACAAACACTTTTATTCTAACATATTTTGTTTGGCTTATTCGCTTTCGTGCTCATATTTATATGAGCTCGTTTATTCATCCTAATTGTAAGCTTTCTCAAAAGTAAAGCATCAAATATTAATCAATTGGAGATGCGGGTTTGAGTCCTACAGTGGATTTTATTTATGGCAAAATAAGTAAGAAGAATGGAAGAAACCAGACAATGAAACTTGATAATACAACCAACAACCATAGAAATACGTGTAAGAAACTTGTAGCTCCTTCCTTTAAAAAACAGGTACCTCCGCTCGACGGAAGTGGAAGGTAAAAGCGGAAATGAAGTGGGGGGTGAGTGCACAAAGCCCCTGCAGCTACCGGTAAAAATGGCTATTAGTTAACCGGAAAATGGCTTCAGATAATAGCCCCTTTGACTCCTTGGATGGATTTTTTAATATAATAATTTCAATAATTTATCGCTAAGCGAAGAACCCACAACGTAGTCCAATTTAAATTACGCAATGGCCAGATTAGGCTAGCGTCGGGAAATTTCTTTACATTTTAATATTTTTAAAATGAGTGGTGCTTCGTATCGCTACGCCTTGGTAATTTATTTCTTAAACAGGGTTACATTGAATACCTCAACCTCCTAGAGCCGCCTACGTCACTACCCTACCAATGACGCACGTCTACCGGGACGCAAAAATATTCAAACTTCTAAATCACGTTAAAATTCGTTTTTGCTTTCAAAGTCATGTGGAAAAGAATTTTCAACCCTTTTTGTTAAGAAGAGAGGCAAGATTGAGATTTTAATTCTTTATTTTGCCCTTGAGGTATATCAGAGTTCTTTTAGATTGCATTTAGAAGCAATTTTTTTTCGCGATATTTTATAGAAGCAGGAGCGGATATTTTATGTTTGAAATGTATTTGAAAATTATTCGAATTTGATACAGTCATTTTGTGATCTCATTTCGAACTAATTCTATAGCAGTTTTGAATTCAAATATTTTGAGATGAGCCACACCACAACTCAAGAGTTTCGAAAATAAAAAAGATAGTATTGGAATATGCAAATCTCCGAATTCTACTCCACAAATCCCTTACCACGTTATTCTTGTTAGAATTTGCGCCGAGTTATAGGAGATTGAAAATGTTGATATTCAAACAAAAAACACTGTATTTTAAAATGATTCTAGTAAATAACTTGAAGAGAATCACAATTTCGAGAAATTTTTTCATAACAAAAAAGCTAGATTATTGAATAATAAAATAATCCATGTAGTACAAATTTGTTTAGGCTTATCGTTGCCAAGATGCAGTTAATATTGGATGCAGTCATAACTTTGGTTTAAGAATAGATATTTACAATTGAGTGCGTTAAAATAGTATTTTACAGCGCGATAGCTTCGTTTGAGAGACGACATCGAAGCGGGAGTTTCTCATTTGCTAGAATTAGCTTGAACTCATTGTATGTATATGTATTTCAAAGAACAACATTTTTTTAATAGAATTTTAAGGTTAAGATCTGGGAGAATTGTGTTAAAGTCACTTGACGTCGGTAATAGTTTCATAGTGACAGCTATCAAAGTTATAATGCAAAAAAATTTCTTTATGTTCGACTGCATCATAATCATGTAGTTTATGGTTGCATTTAGTGCCCATAATGTGCCACTTAATTGGACTAGGACTTTTACTTTATATAATTGGACGGAACTGTCACTGTCAAAAAAATGTCAAAAAATATAGCTTTTTATTGACATGAAATAAATTCGAACAATTAAATCAACATATATAATTTATTATTGTAATGAATACTTATAACACAATTGGTATTGTCGCGAATGTTCAGACCCGAAGATAAATTCTTCTTGTTAGAAAAACATTTTTCTCTCAATATCTGTGATTCTTTGTTACTTGCTGCCAACAGTTTTACGCTTTCTGAAATATCCATTTATTCTTTTCTATCGTATTTATTCTTTTCTGCTCTTTCTAAAGTAACCATTTATTCTTTTCTATCGTATTTAATCTCTTCTACACTTTCTAAAGTATTAATTTCTTCTATTAAATTATATTTAATATTTTTGACATCTGCAAACAAACAGTAAAAACAATTGTAACAATAGCAAGACTAGCAAAGCACACCAAGTTATACTTACCGAATTTTTGAATAGGGAAATCAAGAAATATTTTCAGAAGATATCCTGCGTCCTCAGAGCAGTCGAACATAAAGCTTTGTATGTAATTCGTACATAAACAAACTTTATAGACTCGCCTTCCTTATTAGACTCGCTCGCGCTGCTCGCTCGTCCATAACCACCGGCTCGTCCAATAAAGTTCTATATTATATACTAATTACATAAATAGCTATTATATCCTATATTTATCACTTTAAATAATCCGTGAAGTAACGTTTAGTTAGATAAATTTCTCCATTTTATATTTATTCAATTATTTGGATATTTATAAAAACCCAGTGTTTTCCAATTTTTCTATTATTCATACGGGATAGGTACTATTTTGCGCACGTTTTTCTGGGCGATAAATGGTTCTCTGCCTTTTGCGTACGCCAAGTATAATTTTACTTGTCGCACGCAAGGAATTTACCGTCTGGAAAAACAAGCGCAAAATAGTACTCATCCCGCATTCGTAGAAAAGTAGGATCTGCAACTTGTGCGCTGTTGTCAATTGCCCACTTGACTTCGCTCTTGTGGGCAATCGACAACTTGCCGCACTTGTTGTACACTACTATTCACGTACTGTAACTAAGCTTTACAACAGTGATTGTGTAGAAATCAAGTTACTCGTCTCGTAGAAATAATTGTAACAAGAGTTCTACAGTTTGGGATATCAAAAAAACCTTCAAACATGTACCTTGAACCAAATTAAAATTTATTACAGTAGCTTGAAATTCCTTCTCGGGAAATTTTGATACCTGCAAAATCAAAGAATATACAAGGGAATTATAGCCAATATTCTGATTGTCTTCACAAAAATGCTGCTCTTAATTTGATAAAGTCTATAGCCTGCCTAGAAGATAGAAATGCTCGTAACGTCAATTTTTTATTCAAAAGGTTTCATTTGCTTTAAATTTTGTAGAATATATCAAATTCAGACCAGAAAAAAAAAAAAACTAATAATTATTATTCAATTCTAGAAAAAATGTATAGGTAGATCATTTTCAATTTTTTTTAAATTGATGCATTGAAGGTGAATTTAGGAGAGAAGATTAAAATACCATCAAAATGATTTTCTTGGATGATTTCTCGCGTTAATTGTAGAAGGAAGGAACGCATCTCGTTTTAACAAATTATGATATTGATCTGGCGGTAAAATCTCATAATATTTTCAAATATAAAAGAATAATTTTTATACTTTTATGCTATTTTTTTAGAGTTGGAAAGTAGAACCAAATACCATTATTTTGAAATGAATCGAACTAAAATTTAATTAAATAAAATAAATATTGGAAAAATAAACTAAGATTACTTAGCTACGCTACACTCAATAATAATAATAATGTATCAATATTTTTTTCTAAGATTATTTAAATCACACTGAATTTATTTTAACCTGCTCCTGTTCGCTATCCGAGTTTTATTTCTGATCTTTTCAGTCAACGACCCTCTATAGACAAAGCGGTCATTACCTGTATTTGTGACAATAATATAATTTGAACTCATAGAGTGCGAGCTGGCTGCAAAAAACTCGGCCAATCGAGTAACAGAATGTAATGTGTTTCAAACGTTAGTACTCACCGAGACAATATGAAAAGTCATGGTGTGCCTAGACAGAAGTTGTGCACAAGTATAGTATGATTATTTTTATGTATGTAATTCGTACATAAACAAACTTTATAGATTTGCCTTCCTTATTAGACTCGCTCGCGCTGCTCGCTCGTCCATAACCACCGGCTCGTCCAATAAAGTTCTATATTATATACTAATTACATAAATAGCTATTATATCCTATATTTATCACTTTAAATAATCCGTGAAGTAATGTTTAGTTAGATAAATTTCTCCATTTTATATTTATTCAATTATTTGGATATTTATAAAAACCCAGTGTTTTCCAATTTTTCTATTATTCATACGGGATAGGTACTATTTTGCGCACGTTTTTCTGGGCGATAAATGGTTCTCTGCCTTTTGCGTACGCCAAGTATAATTTTACTTGTCGCACGCAAGGAATTTACCGTCTGGAAAAACAAGCGCAAAATAGTACTCATCCCGCATTCGTAGAAAAGTAGGATCTGCAACTTGTGCGCTGTTGTCAATTGCCCACTTGACTTCGCTCTTGTGGGCAATCGACAACTTGCCGCACTTGTTGTACACTACTATTCACGTACTGTAACTAAGCTTTACAACAGTGATTGTGTAGAAATCAAGTTACTCGTCTCGTAGAAATAATTGTAACAAGAGTTCTACAGTTTGGGATATCAAAAAAACCTTCAAACATGTACCTTGAACCAAATTAAAATTTATTACAGTAGCTTGAAATTCCTTCTCGGGAAATTTTGATACCTGCAAAATCAAAGAATATACAAGGGAATTATAGCCAATATTCTGATTGTCTTCACAAAAATGCTGCTCTTAATTTGATAAAGTCTATAGCCTGCCTAGAAGATAGAAATGCTCGTAACGTCAATTTTTTATTCAAAAGGTTTCATTTGCTTTAAATTTTGTAGAATATATCAAATTCAGACCAGAAAAAAAAAAAACTAATAATTATTATTCAATTCTAGAAAAAATGTATAGGTAGATCATTTTCAATTTTTTTTAAATTGATGCATTGAAGGTGAATTTAGGAGAGAAGATTAAAATACCATCAAAATGATTTTCTTGGATGATTTCTCGCGTTAATTGTAGAAGGAAGGAACGCATCTCGTTTTAACAAATTATGATATTGATCTGGCGGTAAAATCTCATAATATTTTCAAATATAAAAGAATAATTTTTATACTTTTATGCTATTTTTTTAGAGTTGGAAAGTAGAACCAAATACCATTATTTTGAAATGAATCGAACTAAAATTTAATTAAATAAAATAAATATTGGAAAAATAAACTAAGATTACTTAGCTACGCTACACTCAATAATAATAATAATGTATCAATATTTTTTTCTAAGATTATTTAAATCACACTGAATTTATTTTAACCTGCTCCTGTTCGCTATCCGAGTTTTATTTCTGATCTTTTCAGTCAACGACCCTCTATAGACAAAGCGGTCATTACCTGTATTTGTGACAATAATATAATTTGAACTCATAGAGTGCGAGCTGGCTGCAAAAAACTCGGCCAATCGAGTAACAGAATGTAATGTGTTTCAAACGTTAGTACTCACCGAGACAATATGAAAAGTCATGGTGTGCCTAGACAGAAGTTGTGCACAAGTATAGTATGATTATTTTTATGGTATACTTTTAGTACAGCAACTATACCAATGGCGTAGCACTATGAAATTCCTCTTCAAATTTAGGTGTTATCTGAGTAAAAGAAAAATATTTCTGTGTGCTTCGTCAAATCCTGTTCTTATGCCTTGTCACACCACATTTAGGGATGGGTTTTACCTCCTTACAGCAGAAAACAATAATTTTTCTTATTAAAGTATAAATTTCATGTCCTGAAAAATAAGAACTTGCAAAAAAAAGATCTATTTGCTCAAAACAAACAAATATCCATTATACCTCTATTACATCGAACATATTTAGGGTGAAATCGTGAATTTTTAAATTCTGATCTCAGATTCGTTATCAGATAACATGTAAAATAGTAAGTATTCGGTATTTTTAACAAAAAAAAAGTTGAGACCATAATACAAAACAGACGATCTTGGTTAAAGGACGAGCGAGACTCATAAGTCATGAATAAGATAAGACCATCAAGCCAATCATTTCAAATTACTTACAAAGCTTCAACTTCAACTGCTATATTAAGTTTTTAAGGAAGCGGTGTATGAAATTAAATAAGTACTAGATTCATGATGTCATGAATAGTGTTGCAACGAGACTCGAGACCAGTCTCGGTCTCGTCTCGTCGAAATGAAATGGGTCTCGAGCCAAAAGTCGAGACCAAGACGAGACCAGAGTCACTTAAAATCCATTTTTACTTCTTCCGAAAGCAATTTTATAGAGCAAGTAGGTAAATACCCACAAACTGCAATAACAATAGTTGAATTAAGATGTTAACTGATGGATAAGTTTCCAATTGAGACAATCGTTTACGACAAAGTTATGTGAATGATGTCCAGTTTGGTATCAATTTTAAGCTCTCGGGGAGATAGGCTTAGTAGGAATATAGAATAAATAATCAGTGGAATCCACCTTATGGTATTTATTTCTGGTGATCAAATATGGAAACTGTGAAACCAATGAATAAGAGAATCTAGAAGTGAACTCTTCATTTTCAAAAATATTTATTTCATGCAAGGACTTGAATATAAAAGCCATCCGTCATTTAACAATGACAGCCGTCATTCTGACAATGACAGCTGCCACTTTGACAGTGATAGCTGCCACTTTGACAGTGATAGCTGTCACTTTGACAATGACAGACGTCACTTCGAAATATGCAATTGATTGATGAGACACTCTAAATCTATGAAACAACGATGAAACCGGCCATAAAATTTATGGTTTAGGAAGTACTGTGTGGCTGCAGCAGATTTTATATGATAAGATTGTGCACCAGGAGGACGAGACCCAATTCTAGCACAACACATTTAATTTCATAACAATTTATCGACATAATGAAAGAACATATTATCATACTATGATTTATTCTCACAATACGTTACATAAATCGACTCCTATAAGATTTCTAGTTATATTCCTGTATCCCATCTAATTTCATTCAAAATTATGTCAGATTAGGCTGGACTGGGCCATAGGAAGAGAAATCAACACTATTTTTTCATAAATTTCTTTTAATTTGAACAATGTAGCTTGTTACCCACAGTCAATAACATAACCTAATTTGAAAATTTGGTTTTCTTCATCCACCTTTGAATTTGGTGGTTTACACATCGCAAACAATCTATAACCGAGCATGTAGGTATCTTAGATCTACCATCAATTCAAACGAATGCTTTCGTAGCCTGAATTTAGTTTATATGAATTTATATTGAGAATCGTAGAAGAAATATCGTGTGGCGTCAAACACATGTGCGAACTAGCATTATGAAATTCAGAAAATATTTTTTGTAACTCAGTAATTATTGACTTGAAATATGTAGCCTTAACCTCATCATAATGCTCCAGTTTACACATTTGTTGCATAAAACTATTACCTCTTTACCATCTCGAGTCCTCGTGGCTCCAGAGGTCCTATCTAATTCATAGAGACAGCTTGGAGATAGATCGCAATCTCTATGTCAATGTTGTTATGTCATAGTTACATTTATAGGAATTTGAATATCGTATGATGGTGCAAACAAAATGATCGACAACTTTATGTTGGCAATTAGTTCATGTTTAATCATTCTCCTGATGTACTTATTATTATTTATAATGGTATAATTTTATTCTATTGCTACTATTTCATAGCATACGAATGTCAAATCTGACATCGAGCTAAGGAAACTGACTCAATCCTGTCTTTTATTTCTGGAAGACTGTCTTCAACGATGATGACATTGAATCACTTCTCTAATTGTCCGATAGGTGGTACATATATCGAGAGTCTATAAAATGATGTCAGATGACGTAGTGTTTTTGTGGTTCTTAACGATTGTGAAGTGAGCCAGAAGCTCACGTCTGGAGTTCATGACCAAGTTATGAAACATAACTTTGCGCACCAAACACACAAATACATATTTTTGATAAAATTTATAGCAAATAATAATTAGGTAGAACGATTTGATTCTCGCAATTGAGAATATGTAATTTTGAAAAATCATGGCGAGACTCTAATAAAATATTGAAACGGAATTTATATTCATAATGGGAACATTTAAATTATATACAGGATGGTGACTCGAACGATGCACCATAGCGTTTTCAATGCTATTTTTGAAATGTTCAATTATTGGCTTCTCTAATTATTTTACATCAAAAAAGTTAGATAGTTTATTGTAAAGAAAAAATTTCTGTACTTTTATGCCCGATTTCATGATCTCGAGTTAAATTAACCTGGGTTAAAGCGACGGGGAGTTAACCAATAAACAGGCTTTCGATTCATTTGATTAACTTGATTGGGTAGTGATGACACAAAAAATACAGAAATTGATATTGTTACCAAGGAAATGAGCTCTTTAAACCGGATTAATTTAACTCGAGATCGTGAAATCGGCCATTAGACAGTAATATTTTAAATTTTACTGTACCAGGAACCAATAAAATTACGGAAATGTTTATTGATAATTGTCTTAAAATCAACAGTGCCATGAAATAACAAAATAAATATGATATTATTTAACATCTCGATTCTCATAAGAGTTTGAGTTAATCCTGAAATGGGTCGATTGGGATCTTTAATATTGAAGAAAGCTGATATTTGTTGAGCAGTATTTTGACCATAAAACCATTTCACCATATCTAATTTTTCTTCTGAATTATACATTTTAATTTAAGACATTTGATATGAAACGCTGATGACTGCAGTTGACAGATAAAAGAAATCACTTCGAATAGGTACATTTGTTTTTTTTTTTATTTCATGGCACTGTTGATTTTAAGAAAACTATCAATACACATTTCCATTATTTTACTGGTTCCCAGTAGAGTGAAATTAAAAATATAAGTGTCAAAAAATCCCGAGTTTTTTTCATTACAATTAACTATCGTAACTTTTTTGATGTAAAATAATTAGGGAAGCCAATAACTGAAGATTTCAAAAATAGTATTGAGAACGCTATGGTGTGTCCTTCGAGTCACCATCCTGTATATAAAATATATTTCAATGTGACGTAAGCCGCTACCTTAAAAATTTCAACTATAGGAGAATTATCTACAAAACTTGATAGTGCCTCAAACTGTGCTTTATTGATACTATGCTTACGACTGTTCTTATTATTAATTAAATTACCACAATTCGTGAAAAAAGAGTGATGTACTCGTATTTTGGAGATTCGTCATTGTCTGTTTATGCATAAGTATTTTCTGAACTGAAATTTAGCTTTTCTCTCAATATTATCATAAAAATTATGAAGGCGTATCAAAGATTCTAGGAGAGAGTTTTTTCGATTATCGTCGAATTAGATTGAATTCATTATGCAATTTTTTCCCAACAAAATATGCTAACGAAAAGATGCAAAGGAAAAAGACATCAAAAAATGCCGACATCGTTAAATAAGGAGTCATTACGCAGTGAAGCATGTGATTTCCAATCTGTTTTAAAACTTTATAATTGAATAATTTTTCAATAAAAATAAGCGAACCGTGCAAGAATCACAACCGCCATGGCTTACTGCGATCAGCCAGAAGAAATTCAATACGCCATGAGCAAAATAGGGAAAGAGACTCCACAAATTGAATTTTCGACGAATTTCCTTATTCTGCTATTAATAGGAAAATGAGCATTGCTTTTTTGATAATCGAGTAAAAGATATCTCCAGCGCTTACTGTCCCCTTTAATATATTTTCAAAAATAAGTCAAGTGATAACACAGGTAGTCCAAAATTAAAATATAAATAACATAAGTACATATCAATCAGATCAGATCCTTACTGAACATTATTAAATATTGAGCCCATAATTGAATTACGCGAGCCACATCTATTCAAATACACCTATTTCGATTCATTCACATTTCTACTGCTATTCTTACCAGATCGTTTATTCTTTCCATTTAAATGCAACAAAACAAAATTTACATAAAATCACATGGGACAAAATGCTCGAAAGCGAGTTAACTAGTAAGTTAACTAAACTCGGGCTTTAAATTAACCTAGGTTAATTGCTGTATCGCACCATAGATTTCTTCAGTTGTTATGCTAAGCAAATTCCATATTAGAAATATAATAATCATAACGCTCAATTTGTTCATACATTTTTCAGTTCAATGTTTTGTTTGTGAAAAAATTAACTGTTGCAAACAGGTTAAAATGTTCAAGGGTTTACTAAATTTGTCGTTCAATGAAATAATAGAAATTGCCTTATTTTATTCAATGTTTTCGTCAATTAATTGCGCAGATAACATGCGTAATGCGCACTCAGTGGTAGCCAAAGATAAAAAACACATTCGTATCATTTAAAACAAAACGAAACAAAATCAGTACAAATAAAAAGAAAGCAATGAAGCAGAAATTGGCTACACCATAGAGTAGCGAACTATGGTATTTCAACAATGTTGAATGAAGAATTGTTAATATAAATTCGTACAGAAATTAACTAAGATTGCCGAATGAATGTTTTCAGAATGTTTCATAAATTTTTCATAATCAAATTGGTAGCTGCAACTGCGAAAACTAGAAACGGGATATCAATTCTCTTCACTTAACGCATTTTTGACATTAAATGTTTGACAGCTACAGCTTGTCGATATAATTCTCAGAAAATAAAAATGAAGTACGCATGCGCATGCAACAAAAAATTGAGATACGTTGCATACAGGATTTCTTGCTTTCAATGATTTATTTCATGAAAAAATACAAAAAAATCTGACGTGAACATCACGTGACTTACTTGTACATCATTGGATATATATATATATATATATATATATATATATATATATATATATATATATATATATATATATATATATATATATTGATTTTGTGTTTGATCATATATATCATTGGATATATATATATATATATATATATATATATATATATATATATATATATATATATATATATATATAATCAAACACAAAATCACATCGTTCCACAGTTAATCGTTTTGGATTTAGCCAAGAGACTCTAAGAATCTGTCAAGTAAAATGCGCTTTCAGCCAAGTCGGTTGCTATGGAAACAGTAGGCTATTATTCTTATACTACAACATTCCTAAATACTGATTTCCAAAATTCTACGACTACCAATATATCTGAATTTACGCGCAAAATTAAAAAATAAATTCCTACTGAAGTGCACTTCCGGTTCAGTCTGTTGTTATGAAAATAGTAGGCAATCATTCAGATGCTACAGCAGACTAAAATACCAAATTTCAATATTCTACACCTGATCGCTTCGAATTTATGCGAGAAATTCCAAAAGACTGTCAAGTAAAGTGCACTTCCGGCTTTGTGGATCTCAATAAAAATAGGATATGAGCATCTAGACGGTATAATCGTCCAAAATACTGAATTCTAACAATGTACGTTCAATCGTTTTGGATTTATGCGGAAAATTCAAAGAATGTTTCGAATAAGGTGCCCTTCCGGCTTAGTCGATAGCAATCATAGTGCAAGGTGTACAACTAGATATTATAAAAGTGCCTAATACAAAATTTAAATATTCTACGACTGATTGTTTAGCATTTATACGGAAAATTCAAAAAGTCTGTCATATAAAGTGCACTTCCGGCTCAGCCGATTGTTACAAAAATAGAAGATGACCATTTAGATGCTCCAGCAATTTCAAATGCTAAATTCCAGAATTCTGTGGCTGATCATTCTGAATTTATGCGGAAAATTAAAAAAAAGTTTCAAGTAAAGTGCACTTTCGGTTTAGCCGATCGCAATCATAATGCAAGATGTACAAGTAAGATGTTATAGAAGTTCTTTATACGAAATTTCAATATGCTCTGGCGGATCATTCTATATTTATGCAAAAAATTCAAAAAAAGTTTCAAGTAAAGTGCACTTCTGGCCTGGCCGATTCTTACAAAAATAGCAGGTAACCATTCTGATACAACATCAAGTTCAAATACTGAATTTCATCATCCTTCGGTTGATCATTCTGGATTTATTAGAAAAATTCGAAAAAAGTTTCAAGTAAAGTGCACTTCCGGTACAGACGATTGGAACCATGATGCGAGGTGCACAACTAGACCCTATACCAGTCTTAAATACAAAATTTCAACATTATACGTTCAACCAGTTTTGAGATTTGCGAGTTACGCACGCACGCACGCACGTACGAACGCACGAACATACGTACCGACATCAAGCCAAAAATAGTCAAAATGGATTCAGGGATGCTCAAAACGGATATTATCATCAAAATCTCGATAGGTGAATTTTGTCGGTTTCACAATACTTACTTGTTACTTTGTACAATTAAGTAAAAATTGATCACAAAACATTGACAAAGAAATTGTGCGAAAAAATTGAGCGTGACATACGGGTTTAAGAGATTGAAAAAAAAAAGCTCAAATTAAGTAGTATTCAGTTCACTGCACAGATGATAGAATCAGTTGATTCATATTATTTCTAAACTGTTATTCAGTGAAAAAGATGTAGGTACTCCATGATCTGCATGCACAAAAATTTATCAGTACCGATGAAAATGAAATTAGGTCTAGCGATTGCTCCATTACTGCAGTGAATTCTTATTATGGTTTTTCATTAATTATTATATTTTCATGAGAAAGTCAATTGGATTGATTAACCCTAAGATAAAACAGAAAATATCGAAAGTACAGGAGCACCACAACGGTTTCTGCGGTTTGCCCGGATGCTGCAGTTAATCCTTACTAATATTATAAATGCGAATGTGAGTTCGTTTGTTTGTTTGTTTGTTTGTCTGTTACGCTTTCATGTGTAAACTGCATAATCGATCATCTTGACATCCTACGGACATTTAATTGGTTAATATAGGATATTTAATTTTGAAGTGAAACTGTATTTGCAAGCTTCATAAGACAAAAAAGTGTTACACTAATGCGCCACGGTGCTCGCTGCATCCTCAGACTGCACGCGTTCTAGAACCAGAATGAAAGTATACACACTCGGTTAACGTTGAGACGTTATTATTTTTTTTTTCATAGATTTAAAAAAGTACATTTATATGCGGGCGAAGCCGCGGGTAACTGCTAGTTATTACATATTTTTTCATTGATTTCAAAAAGTAAATCTATATATAGGCGAAGCCTCGGATGACAGCTATTATGTGAAAATATTTGTTGTTTTTAATTCTAAATCTAGTTTCATAAAGCTCTTTTCAAGTCCTGCATTATTATCTAATGTAATACCATAATGATATATTCGGATATGATATAGTATGTACTAAAATATCGTACTAAGATGTCGTAGGAAGCAGAAAGAATTAATTCAGCTAAAATTCTTCAATGTTTTCTTAAATTTTGCACAATCGGTTAACAGCACCCGGTGTATTTTGTTTAGGATAGTCTTTTTTAAAATATTCAAATTTCAAACAAAAATACTCTGGCATTTATTGCGAAAAGTGTAGACCAGAATTTAAATATAGTAAGTGTGCGTGGCAGGAAGAAAACAAATGCTGAAAATAATAGAACAGCGATACCACGTTTCATATTTTTTGCCGACTGGGTGGAAATGTCAGTAGTTCCTGGCACCTGTATCCTATTTGCAAATAAATTGAGTTAATTTCGTCTGAATTTACGGTAGATTTGCCTTTATCAAACATTCTCTATTATTTGTCACGTTTCTTCTAAACACTGAACAGCAAAATTCTATTCGTTCTACCTTCAGTGAATTTTTAATTTTAATTTTTGAAAATTTTATTGTGATATATGAACGGGACACATGTATTTTTATTAAAAACTGCAGCTATAATTAATTTAGAAATTAATTATAATGTTTAATGAAATTTTTTGCTTTCGTTCATGGGTAAACTTTAACAGAAAATTAAATTTTAGTTTTTTCGACTGCTGTTTGCTTCGCGGTTGTTATTATTCGACATTCTTTGTAGCCATTTTTATTTGTTTTAATTTACATCTTCTGAAGTATATTCCTGATGCCCTAATGAACGTTTTTTGAAAGATTCTTCCATTAAATTTTCGAAATTAAAATAATTATTTTATTTTGCCATAATATACTCCGTTATATAATTAAATAAGGTATGAGCGGTTCAGCTTTGACCATTATTGTTTTCCTTTTGAACATAATGAACTCTAGACTACTACATCCATGTGATTCAACCGTATGTATTCGGATTGAGTTAACGACAGAAGAGAGATATTAATATTCAAATTGAGAAAAAAAATCGCTTCTTTTGAAAATATTCGCTTATTCTAATACTATTGGCAACTGAAAATACCGTTGGCGGCAGCACTGTGCTTACAAAATGGTGGATCAAAAGTGGCTTATGGCAAGCTTGTAATTTGTTTACAATGTAAATACGTTGATATTCAGCATAGAAATATTCATATTCCATTGGATGATTCAATTCAATTCTAATTGTGCGGGAAAGTATTAACTTTCTTCTTCCATAACATGTAGTATTTTTTTTTATATATTCTCATTTATATATGATTTTTAGTTGTAGTTGGAAGACTGCGTGAGATTATAAAATTCAAAGCTTTTAAAAAAATAATATTACAGGGAAGTCTTTACGTCATTTTTGTATTGTACATTTCAGCTTTCAGTTTTTTTCTAATTCACACAGCTCGTTTATCAACTAGTCCATAATTTTAAACTTATTTACTACAGACACTTTCCTTTTTCCCTTTTTAGAAAATTTATGAAAACTCAAATCCACAATTCATCTAAAATTGGAATAACATCCATAAACACAACAATTTTCAACACTTCCTTGTTTGGATTCCATATTTTCAAGAGTATAGTCTTGAGAAAGAATAATTTCAGTATGACAATGAGGTTATATAATTTAACAATAAAGTCGAAAGCTAAGTATTTTTTCACTGAATTAATTGAAACGAATCCAATAAGAACTATTGTAGTATAAAATTTCATATAAACATCCTCAAAAAGCCATTAAATATTGCTAACAAAACCAGTAACTTAACATATGATCATATGGAAATTAAGATTGAATCCAATTTACAAAATAGTTCCGCTTATAACCCCTTGGTGGCTAACAAAATAGTTCCGCTTATAACCGCTTGGTGGCTACGGGTTAGTTTTAGTTACCAATAAAATCTATTGGTGGTAAGCTGTTCAGAATAGGAACAATGTTCAAAATTTGAAATTACAAATGATTCTCTAAGCTTTAGGATCTTTTTCTGGATCCATCCATGCTATCATTTTATATTGATATGTGCAGATTTTTTTGTTGGAAACAGCACAAAAATTTTTCTTATAGTTTTCATTTTAAATTATGTTTCCAGATATTTGCCAACAAGAGCAATCGGGTGTAAGATTTTATCGGATCTGATAACATTTTGATTGATATTTTCCAGTATGACATTTCACTGTGCATTTATGCTCTGTTCCTCGAAGAAGCGGTCATAAATCTATATTGTGGAGTACCGTGAGACATAAAAATGTAAAAACCTCGAAACTAGGTTCCACTGAATGGATTTTCATGAAACCTTTTCAATTGCATTGCTAAAAGCTTGGATAGAAAAGTTTACCCATCAAAATCTTTCGATCTTGATTATAACAGTTTATAACAACAATTAATTGAAAAATGAAGAAAATATGAGCGAAAAAAATTTTGCAACAGAGATTTCAATTTCATATTCAATAATAGTAGATTATATTATTAGGAGCAAAAATTAGGATTTATGTGCTAAGGTTTGCAGAAAATGAGCTAAAGAAGGTATCAAGGTATATCTCCAACCAGGCCCGTTCCTGGGTAGTGAAGCGCCTGCGTGCAAGATATTTTTTCCACCCTTGTTTAATTTTAAAATAGTTGTTAAAAAATATAATAATGATAATAATAATAATATATACTTTATTGACACCTAGTCAATGGCGGGATTTAGCCAGAGGCTGCTCTTCCATCCAACCAAATACAAATAATCATATTTATACAAACAAATAAATGACTGCCAGAAAATTACAAAATTAATCTAATTATATACAACAAAAAAAAAAATAAGAAAAAAATCAATAATATGATACACTCATAAACATATATTTTTCACATGTGATTTAAATGTGCTTAATGACAGAGATTTTAGTTCATAAGACAAAGTATTGTACAACATAGGTGCTAAATAAGAAAAAGCACATTAAACTTTGATTTTCGAAAATTTGGGACAACGTATAAATTTTTAATTCTCAAACTATAGTTATATATTTTAGATAATAATTTGTTATGCAAATACATAGGAATACCGCACTTTAAAACTTTATGTGTTAGTACGACGATGGATCTTTTAGCTCGCGATTCTATATTGTCTATGTTTGCACGTAATCTGTAACTAGAAATATGATCGTACTTAGATACCCCGCTTACATATCTCAAGCAAGTATTCTCAAATACAGTTATTCGATTTTTATCAGCTTGCCTCAGATTTTGTACATATACTCTTGCACAATAATCGAATAGAGGTAGAACTAGTGATTTTACCAATTGTAATTTAACAGGAGATGACAAAATGTTTCGATATTGATACAAATGTCTCAATCTAATCCTAGCTGCTTTCAATTTGCTTTGTAAATGAATGTGGAAGACTAAATCCTCATCTATACTCAGTCCTAAGCTTTTATATAAATACGTTCCAAAGTAGTGTCACCCAAAACTATCGCTGGTACTATTTCGGCCCCGAAAACCAACAAAGCTGATTTGCTTGCATTAATTTTAAGACTTTGATTAATCACCCACTGAGACAACGCTTCAAGATCTTTATTAATAAGATTGCATGAACTTTCAATGTCATTATTTTTTGATGAACCTAGAGCTTGTGTATCATCTGCGTATGAATGAATTTCACAGTAACTCAGCGTTTGAGGTAAATCGGCAGTATATATAAGAAAGATAAAGGACCAAGTATAGAGCCTTGCGGCACACCACGTACTAAAGAAAATCCATTAGACTTCATTATCGTCGAAGCGTGTGTCATACTTATTTTGTAAGTTCTATTTTGAAGATAGTTCGTACACCAGTTTAAAGCATTTTCAGAAAAATTATAATAACGCAGTTTAGCTATTAATAAAGTATGATTAACCATATCAAAGGCCTTTGTGAAATCAATTTGAATTAAAATTGAAATTTTGGAGTTATCAAAATTATTTATTAAATTATCTATTAAATTTAGAAGGCATGCATTCGTACTGTGACCTGGCCTAAAGCCTGACTGTGTAGTTGGTATTATACTGTTTTTAGAAACAAAACTAAATATTTGCTGTGCACAAACTTTTTCTAAGATTTTTGATAATACTGGTAGTATACTAATAGGTCTAAGGTCATTAGAGGAAGAAGGATTTGCATTTTTGGGTAAGGGTCTTATTATGGCAGACTTCCATGCATCGGGAAAAACTCCTTCTAATAAACATGTATTTATGATATGTGTAATATATTTATGTATAACGGGAAAAATAGTAAGAATCATCCTTCTAGAAATTTCATCTTCACCTACAGCATTCGACTTCAGCTTTTTAAAAATATACGACAAAATAAAAAAGACGTACCACTTGGAAATGCACCAAAAATACTGACTTTTCAAACCGTAATGGTTCGGTTGATTTTCTTCGGAAATGGATAAATCTTTAAGTTTTGGGAAGTTTGAAGTTTTCTCTTTCAAAGTATGTAAGTTAATCCGACGCCAATTTCTTCGCACGTTCTACCACATCCCTGAGAAAAGGAAAATTCTTGATGTCAAATAGTGCCTCACTTTTACAATTAGTACTGGGTGTAAAAAAAATTGTGGACTCAACTAACGACCAAGAAAATCAAGTTCATTACCTTAAAATTACGCAAAAATTCGAGTATCTACCACGATTATTTAAAATTATTTAAAATTTATTTTAAAATCAGAAAAGAAATGAAATTAAATAAATTGACTGAAATCCCAAAAATATATTACTCACATTATTTAAATATCCAGTCAGCGTCAACCATTTTATCCAATTTAAATAAATGTTCAAGAAACATTATTAGCTCAAGATTAAACGCAATTGTTTCGAACTGCCAGACTCTCTAGTTGGAAATTCTTGAACCTTACATCATGATTTAAAACATTGAACTATTTAGAAACGTGCTTGCTCTTGAATTATAAATTGAACCTGAAATTTGTAAATACTTTCGTTGTGTTTCATACGAAAATCGTTATTTATAAATATAAAATAATTCCATGGATGAATATAGAAGGGAAAAAGCACACTCGAAAAGTACGATAATTTTATTAGTCTCATTTGGCATATTTTCTAATGAAGTGATTATTTGAATTGTCTCCTGTAGCTGTTACATCCGTATTTTGAGAAAAATAGGTATTTGATGTTCCGTAAAGTTGCTTGGCGATAGAACTAATTATTATTGTGTGAATTCCAAACGTTAATCATTCCATTTCATTTAAAGAAGAAATAAAAAGAAAACAAATTTAAATGCTCGTCTTTCTTCGACGCAAACAACCTAACGCCCAAACGCGGACAATAAAGATTATTTCTCGTTGTATCAAAATTCATTTCACGGCCGTTAAGGGGGCAGACGAAGATAGAGAAATGTTCATTTTTTGTTTTTAATTCTCGCCTTGCCCTCGATACCCGCACCCCTTACTCCCACTTTGTGCCCTGTGGCACGCTCACTGCACTACGCAGACATCGCATTTTCAAGCCTTATTAATCTCTCAGGAATATTCTTCAAGAATAAAAAATTAAAACCAAAAGCATAATGTTGCCAGTGTAAGGATAAGCGACGCAATTCAAAACAGGGAAATATCGGACACTTTTCACCCCAGTGCCGTTCGTCAAGTACGTTTCAATCATGAACCAAAGATGGAACAAATATATTTTGTATCACTCACCATTATTAAATCATTTTTTATATAATCCGTCTTTTCTTGTGTACTACAATAGTAATTTGCGAATCAAGGCCCTGAATATATTTTTTTTTGTCGAATCTGTTGTTTGCGGCCGAAGCTTCATTCCTAAAAAAGTAATATTTGACAGACATGTACTAAAAAGTAATATTTGACAGCTGTGTACAAAAAAGTGAAACTTTGAAGCCGCAAAAGAAAACATAAATTTCAGTAGGATTTTAGACCAGATCCTAATGGATGTTATGTTCTGCTAACAATTTTTTGAACGTTTTTATTTCACATTTTTGTATTATATGAGGTTGTTTGGTAATGACTTCCTGCATTTCTTAGAAGACCTTTGACGCGTTGTGGGACAAGAAAATGAAGTTATATCTGGTAACTATGTATGACATTTGATAGGTGATAAAATTAGCTCCAAAATTACATGTCGTTTCTTCAGTTTTGACTTTTTATCTATAAATGCCTATAGTCGCTTGAACAGGAGATCGGAAACGCCGGAATTCGTGCTATTTTAAATTTTTTATTTATACAACGTGAAGCTGCACAAGAATTACTTCACAAGATTATTTATGTTGTAAAAGATGGTTTTGGCCTTTGAGAGCCAGCCGAAACGACACAACAGACTAGGTGCCCAGTAGACGGTCAATAACCAATGATATCGATAAAATCTTAGAAAAAATCCATGAACACCGGCGTGTGTCCATCACAAGTACCGCGGATGAGCTCTCCAGTTATAGAGGCACTGAATCGTTCACAGATATTTGAAACCAGGCATATACATAAGATAACTAGGTTATTGGGTGTCCGACGAGCTGACAGAAGAACCTAATCGATGAGAAAAAATGAAGCAGACCAAACGGCGATTGAATCAGGACTAATGGTTATAAAAGTTTTGTTGTGTGTTTGGTAGGATTGGAAGAAAGTCATTAACTATGAGCTACTCCCATAGGACCAAACGTTTAATTATGAATTGTACACAGAGCAATTATATCGTTTGAAAGATGTTATCGACCAAAAACGATCAGAATTTGTCAAGAAATTGAGTTGTATTCCATCAGAACAACTACTGCGGTGACCCATCAGCAGCTACGGGAATTCGGTTGGGACATTTTAATGCACCCACTTCAGAGTCCTGACTCTCAAAATAAAATTGTATGAGAACCACATTTGTCCCAATTTTTTTGCCAAAGGGACAAAAGATTCTACAAAAGAGGTGTAATGAAATTACCGTCGAAATGGTAACAATAAATCATCAAACAAAACGGCGCATATTAGACCTGGTTCTGTTGATCCTTAACTATGTATATTTGATAAAACATTAAGGGCATGTTTCACCATCATCAATTAAATTTATATGGGGATATTCTAGGTAATTTTGGCAACAATTGTATCAACAATACCTTTTGGATAAAATAACCTAAGAATAAATTCAACGGACGTTGATGAAATCGGCCTCAGAAAATCATATAACAAGTGGCAGGTTATTTCCATATATATTATATTATGACTTATTTACTTGAAAACTGAAAAAGGGTAAATTTATTATAAAAAGTTATTCACGTGCTTTTTCGTTCGCCCATTCATCATTACATGGCTCGTGTCTGAATTCTGATTCATGTTAGAAGAATCCGTTTTTGTGTTTGTTCAGATTCTTAGAGTTTTGAAGACGTAAAGCGTCTTCAGGACCTCGGGTAGTGAACCCTGAGGTCCGACATCTAGACTTGTATGAATGATTTGCCGAAAAAGTACTACAATGTCAAGCTTCCAAATCATACCATGCCATATAGAAAAAGAATTATCTTTGATGCTACTTGGTCGAATGTGATCTAAGATTGTCATAAACATAGAGATATCATACTATTAGGTAGTGGAATGAGTATGCATGTACTTGAGGTTCTATTAGAAATGTCGTACCTCAGATGATGAAAGGAAGGATTTTAGAACAAATACTTCGAAAACTGGGCTTCTACGACTAAAATTTTCTGAAGCAAGTGCTATAAAAAAAGTTCTCAATCTGATCCTACACTATCTTATAAAAACTAAACCAATATAACCGGAAAGATGTCAGCAAATAAATCATTACGCCATATCAGGTTAGGCTATATACTGTTCCAACGAACGAAGAGTAAAATTTAATATAGTACTTCCTGCAAATTCTTGTAATATACGAATAACACTTTTTTTTCACTAGTGGAGGAGCTATATTTCTCCTAATTTTCATATTTCAATTTTTTTTCAATATTTTCAAGACACTCAAATGTCTATATTACAATTTCATAATTCAATAATTATTTTAATCGGATGAATATATTTCGGATTGCATGAGAAATATGTGAAATATTTTGGAAGCCTAATGCTCATTTTTTGACCAAATTCTCTGGAATTTTCATGGAGCCGACCCGAATCATTGAATTGTTGATCCATTGTAGCTATATTATTCTGTCCATTGATAGTAATTTTTTTTTTGTGATGCTGTCATGAAATGAATTTGCATGTCATGGAATAGTATATTCTTATTAGTACCAGAAAGCAGTTATTTTATTTTGAGACAGGATCTATATTTATAGAAATGGAAAGGAATAAAAATTATTTAGGTTTTTTAAAAAGATCAGTCTTCTTCTTTGATCGTGATTCAAATGTTCAAATTTAGTTGTCGAGAGCTGATGTAGATAAATTAATAAGAAATTATCTCCAATTTATTTCAATAAGACCGATTTAATACAGCTTGGCGATTTATCTTGATGTTGTCAATTATAGCTATCAATTTTCAGATATATTCAATTGATAACTGAAACTATTTTGTAGAAAATACTGTATACCTTAATTAGAAACTCAATCAGACAAAAGTGGCCGTTTTAAAAATTACCATATTACCAGTTAATAAACTTCTAAACTGTGCTATGAAAATTCTTCTCATGTTTTTTTTTATTCGACTACAAACTTTTCAATTAATTCTCCCTCTTAGAACAATAGCAAAAAAACCTTCTCGTGCCACCAATGTGGCAAAATCAGCGAATAAGGGTAGGAAACCATCCCCTCCCCTTATTCTAAGTACGCTCTTGATTCCCATGTCGCCACTGTGAATACATTAATTGAACGACTCGTACATTTTTCTCTTCTTATACTTCTTCGTGCTCTCTTAACCCAAGCGACAACGGTTTTTAAGGTTCGTATGAATTAGTAAGAGACTTTCATCACCGACTAAACTGCCACTTTTCAGCTCCCCCCTGCCCACGACGCTCACTTGTTCTTATTCGCGCGCTCTGGATTATTTGCATAATATTGTGTATATTAATGAACTTGAATGCTGGAGACATTTGCGTTTTTATTTTTAAATGGGTAGCTCTGGCGCTAATAAGCTACCACCTACCCCCTAACACCCCGCTCTCGATAAATTATGAATTGTTTTGATGAGCTAGCGAAAAAAGCGCGATGAATATTTTATGAATGTTTGTAGAAACGGTGATAATTTTTTTCTTTCTTTCTTTGCACTGTTATTGTTGTATATTCCTATTGTTTATTTAATTTGTTCTGGTTGAAATAAATAATAGTATATTGCTGTAAGGAAGCGTAACGAGGAATGTTTCAAAGATACAAGTACGATAGTAAGTTGAAGGAGGATTACAATACAAAAGTTTCAGGATACGGAATGCTTCATTACATGATCCCAATCTAGCAATATATTGTGTGGTAATGAGCTTTCCCCTTTTTACATTACAAGGTAGATTCTAAAAAACTACAGATTTAAAAATTCACAGCGAACTTCATCAATCCAACAATGCCAGACAGTTCTTAACTCATAATTTGGTTCTACCGTGTTCGGTATCAAATTGAAGTTCCTGTGGGATTAGTTCTAGTAAGAGTGCCAAAATGATATGTAAACAATTGTCAATAATTTTTATACGACCTATTTAAATGATGTCTAGTTTAGTATAACTTTAAAGCTCTCGGGGAGATAAGCTTAGTAGAAATAAAGATCAATCAGATTGTCTCAAGTTTGAGATCAACTAGAGCGTCTGGACATAAAGCTTATGGCCATTGTAAAATAAAATAATAATTTCATATAGCCGCCAGCTGCATTTTGAAATATGCAATTTATTGATACAATACGCTAAATTTATTAAACAGCAATGAAACTAGCCATTTATGGTCGGAGAAGCACTGTGGTGGATATAGCACATTTTTTTATGTACGCGAAACTTCTTGAATCGAGGTGCACCAGATTGTTTTCACTCTCTCGGCTGTTTCTGCATCATAATGATGAACTCAAGACCTCTAGGACTCTATTTGATCAATTTAGATGAGTCCCCCTTCAAATGATTACATATCAACTTGAATGTAGTGACTCTTTGTAGTTTTTAGCCGGCGTTGAGATATTTAGGCGTTTATCAGCTGGGAAATTTTTCATATCTAGATCAAAAAAGACGTTGTGAAAAATACGCAGGTTTCCGCTATATGTTTCAATCCAATTCGTCGATATTACAAAATTATTTAAATCATACCATCAACATTCTTTGGGATCGACCAAAAAACGGATCTTCCAGTATGATATTCATCACTAATGTCGGTTTTTTCTCTGTTGAAATCCGTGACAAAATTTTTCATAGTGCTATAGGAAGAACATTGCATTTCAAGGAATTTAGTTTGCTGCCAAGAATTTCTCGTGTGGTACAGTCCATAGGTACTTCATCAAGAATCATTATTTCATTTTACTGTATCCAAAATTTTAATCGGTTATATTTTTGTTAGAATTTACATAAAATAGCACAATATAATCATGTACCTATTGACTAAATATCAAACAGTTATCTGTAACAATCGCATTTGCTTCTGTTAATCGGAAGTGGTTTAGGTCAACCATATTAATAAATTGACTATTGAAAGACCGAAGTTTGAGTGTTTCACAACAATTCAAATTTAGGAGTCGACTTTCACATCATTATTCTAAATAGGGTGGCAACTGTAGTCCTTACTGAGATTCAGATATAGTTTAACTAATCCTCAGATTATCGACCTTGTAAGCCAGCAGTAATATAAAATCAAGTTGATAAATGACATGCAGATATAAAAATCAACAGGAGTATCATATACCAGATTGCAGCTAAAGTGGCAAATTTAGAGAAATATAACAATATACCCTCGTATCAGTCTATTTTATACTTTCCAACATCTCTAGTGTTGAATATATCATTGTAGATTTATCACGGAAATACTCTTTTTTTCTTCTAAATTTAGGCATGCAGTATCTTTGAGATCCCTACGACAAGCATTCATAAAAGCCTTCTAAGGTTAAGCTTTGAGCGAAGAACAGCAAAGTCTGTATACATCAGGATTCCAAAACTTCTGGATTTGTTACTTTTGTGCTCTCTACGATGTGAGTTTCATGTGAAAAACCATTTAATAAACCTAAAGTAACAAAAAAGTGTTTTAAGCTTTCGGTATTTCCATGAATATTAACTTCAAAAAAGCAAGAGAGCAATCTTGGCGTTTAAAAATTAGTTCCAGCTATTAGTAACAGAGACGCTCACGTCAATCTTAGCCCTCTTAAAAAAACGTTAATTTTTGAAACGCTGTGTTTTGTCGAACAGAATAAATATCTACTTTGAAATGTATAAATTATTAAAAAGTCATTTGGTTAATTTCTTGCTTGAGTGAACTCGCTTTTTAATAATCTGTAACGAAGACGTACACTGTAATCGGAAACATAAAAAAGAAGGAAAAAAAAGCAGATTCAAAAATTATTATTCTATCTGAGGATGTGATATGTAATAAGATGAATAGAATATCACATATATACATAGAAATATCTTGAATTCTCAAACATGATAATGTCAAATTGTGTAAGATCACAAGAAGAGATTGAGAATGTTTCTTTTTGAAGTTAATAAGTATGATTTAGTGATTTGCATCCGTGTTGGAAAAAGTTAAAGAAGAAGCTTACATACTTTTCTATAGCAGTACAGGATGATTTCAAATTTCAATTTTTAATTTGATAGTAAATAGGCAATGAAAGACTCCAAATTGTTAAATTTCCAATATTTTGTTTTTTATATGTTCTGAAATATATTCTCGTATGTTGAGTGAGATTTTGTATCTCTCAATGGCAGTGTTACCAGGGCCCATCGCTAAGTTATCAGTAATGACAACGTCTTGGAATTGTATAAGAAAGATATTACGAATGTTTGCGGCATTGCTAATATCACAATTTTGAAATTTATTCGGTAATGATAGTAAACGGTAATAGTTGACGATACATCTTACAGAATTGCAAGTAACACAGAACCAAAAACTCAATATGTACCAATTACATAACAATACCGAAAACCAACAGAATCCCATCTACTTATCATTTTATCATACTAGAGCTTAATTTTCAATCAAATTCTCACACGAATGACCAGAAGCGTTAAATTTCTACTTACCTCATTGTAGATCCTTTTAAAATTACGGGGGTGAGTTGAAGGGTTCGGTGCAGTGTTAACTTATTCCGTGCGGCATAGGTGTAAAACGTGCTAACTCAGCAAAATTACCTGAATCCCTTACTTATAAGTGCGAAATTTGTTTAGATATCTGGCCCGAGACCTTTTGAGGGCTATCTTGTCTTAGGAGTACAACAAATTTTTATCTCAAATATAAAATATGAAGTTAAGTAAATTTTTCTTGATTCTATCATATCGCCAGTATGTAAAAATATTATACAAATGGGGAAAAATAAATTTCCATATTGAGTTATCTAGATTTTATGTCCATGACTAATCAGTCTTTTTCTGAATTACTTATTCTCAAGATATTGCATTTCTAGTAGAACCAATAAGTAAGTATTTTTTTGCAGTGTATGAGGGAAGAATTGTATTTATATTTGCAGGTATTCTAAAACATCACTAATGGAATGTCAAGTTATAATCATTGAAAAAGTCCTTAAGGATAATTGTTTTGACCTTATATCTTGCTCCTTTTCTCCACCCCGATTCCATTACCACTTGGGAGACGCCAAATAAAAAATTTAAAATATAATTGAAATATTTTTAATTAAATTTCATTGAAAATATATTTTTCCATTACTTCTTATTTGTTTTGTATCCATTCTGTTTATTCATGAATTATTTATACAGTTAATAAACATTGACATGATATTAATTTTAGATTTCTACCGACTAAATACGAGGGTGGGAAGAAAATCTCTGGCCTATCTAATTGAGATACGTTGTTGAAGCTCCTAGGCACAGTATTTACTGAACTGCCTACAAGAATATATGAAATGCTTTGGGAACCTTCTAAAGTCGTGGATCTCTAAAAACCGGAGCGTAAAATAGAGAGGCTGATTACATAAAAGACGCCAGTAAGATTTGAAACTTTTATTTTAAAATACAATAAAAATTATAGCGCTTAATTTACAATTTCCCTGATAGCAAATGAATGGGAAATAAAATGAATTTAATCATAATTTAAAGATCGAAATGGAAAAGGACTAATTCTATATGAACTGTTAAGCTGTTATACTGGTAGATGGAGCAACAAGCGTGAAATGGAAGAAGTAAGCACATAAATGAAGTCAGTATCAATAGGAGATTGAATATTAGGATTGAAAAGATTATAATGAGCCAAAAAAATATGGCAATGCTAAATTCAGAATTTGAAGACCGAAATGGGACGAGACGACTTCCAGTTAGATTGTAAATTTGTCCGTTATCTGGTAGATGAAAAATTTCAAGAAGAATAAGACTCACTGTTTGAAGGAGGACATCACAGTATTAAGAATTAATTTATCATATTATACTATAAGGTTCTATTTATCGCGTTCTCACTGTCACTAATTATCATTTTTTGCCAAGGCTCGGCCACCAAACTATTATTCTCAATCGGTAAACTGTACTTACAGACCTTGACACTTAAATAACTACTATGGTCCGATCAGAAAAAAAAAATTGCAATTAGTTTTTATAGACCTTGAACCCCGAGAGCCAAATGCTTTTAGGCATTTACATAATTTGTCCAATAGGTAATGCGGTGTAGATACCCAAAAACATATAAATGAGATAAATAAATGTGAACATGCCTACGCTCATTTTGAAAAGTGTTATGCGCCAAGATAAAAAAAATACTTTTCCATAAGAATAAATCAACTATGTATATACTACAATTATGAATGATGTAACCCTAATGCAGGTAGAGTTATTTCTAGTTATAAATTAATGTTTAAAATTGAAATATCAAATTATTCTACTTTGATGTGACAGTTAGGCAGACCAGTGACTTTTGAAAAGATGGAGAAAATGCTTTGAGATAACCTTGAAATCTGCAGTAGGTTCATAACTCGCACGGCGTTGTCTGCTCCAGTGGCTCCACTAACGTGGTTTCTTATACACGCAATCACTAACATGTAGAATTTGGATCCAATTATTTTGGAATGAAAGCTAAAGCTTCGAAAGGTATTGCTACTGGATATAGAATTAATCATAATTTTCAAACTATGAGTTTTAAAACTGTCATTAATATTTTGTATTCTATCAAATTGTGGCGGCTAAGGGCAGAAACACATTTGTTTTTCACTGATTCCAGAAACTCTTCTCAGCATTACATGTCCCGAATCATTTGCACATGGCGATAATTACGGTCCGCTCGCTGGGCAAGGCAGACCTACTGCATCAAGACATGAATCAGAATTTCTTTCAGATGCGAACAAAGGACCAGCGAATGTAGCTTTATCCGAACTTCCAGTGTTCGGCACATCTTTATTTCAATATGTATGATCACGCCAAAAACACATGTAGAGCGGGTGATTTTCTCGAAGCTAGAGCGAATGGACAAATGGGACTCCAGAGGACGGGAAGTCGTCTGAAGACGAAGAAGTCAATTTCTTGGGAACATCACTCAAGAACAGTCCTCCTTGCAACAAATCTATCAACGCGACGCCGCGAAATCAAAACTTGCATTTTGTTTATTCTCATCGCTAATTATATTCGTTTCGTATCACTAATAAGTACATATTATAATTGCTATTCTTTTATCTCATTGTTCAAATTAAACACTTACCACCGGGTTATTTATTTATATTAAACTGTCTAGAGCAAGCGAATAGTTATAATTCAATATTCGAATAAAATCGCTAGCTATGAAAATACGTTATGAACATAAAAGACTTAGGGCTAAATTCAAAGAGATGATTCACACTCACCCACGGTCTTATACACAGATCTTGAAACTAGCATCTCAGTACCATTGGTGCTGAATGACTCTTATTGAAGCTGTAATTAGCTATTATTTGCTCCGAGAGAGGTGTTACGATCGAGAAGATTATGCGAAAGATGAAGATAAAAAGTGTATTAAAGAAAGACAGGAACTATACGATCGAAAATACTATTGAACCTATCCTAACTAACCTTATCGTGCTTCATATACTTCATATTGAGTAATTAACTGTGAATCAAGAAATAATTGAGAGTACAACTCATTGAATATGCCTGACTATTCCATTCGTAGTATTTATAACAAGGTTAACAATGCTAAATCGCCATAGAAACGGTGCATATCAGTGAGTATTTGGACGTGTAGAAATACCATCGGGTATTATACTAGTGGTCAAAGTGAGTATTTTACTCAAAGATGTGGGTGCCTCCAATTTGTAGTCTCGTGCTTTCTTCGTATTTAATGGAATATTTTTCTGAATATCTTCATCAACTTTATCTTCTGATCTATCACCAAACCTTTCTGAACTAGTTCCCATATCAAGACGCAATATATTTCTCTATTATTCGTCAAACAGAATGCAAGAAATTCTGATTTTTCAGTTTGACAGAAGTTTGTTTACCCGTTCCTATGAAAATTACGTGAGTTGTTACTAGATTCATAGAAAACTAATTTGAAAAAATGGTTTGACTCCTGGAATAGTCCTCCATATACCATTTGTAGTTAAAGTATTATAGACTATTTTTGTGGGACAATCATTCATGTTTATTGTGCTTGTGAATACCACTCGTGCTGCACACTCGTGGTATTCAAACGCAAGCACAATAAACATTCGTGATAGCACCACAAAAATAATCGATAATACTTCAACTACTTATAGTATAATAAATGACTGTTGCCTAGTACCACGATGTAAAACAGAGTGAAAACAGCTTGGACTAAAGCGTTCAGTTTTCAAAGTCACTGAAAAGGTGGGAAAATGTATTATTTTGTAGGTAATAATTATAAATTAATTTACTTACCATAATAATTCAATGATTTAGGAGAACATTGATGTATTCCAAGTTAAAATTTCCAATCAAAATGTTTTTTTTTTGGTTTAAATCCTGTATTATTCATTTATAATTTTTGACGTTTGACGTTGACTCTATCTATTTCTGTGTAAGAATTTCAGCACAAAGTGAGAGGTCAATTTAATTATTATGGAATATTAGATAACCTATTGCTATTTTAATGTCAATATTATGAATATTATTGAATATTGAATGATATTCATTAGAATATGAGGGCTCGATTGTGCACAATCAAGCCTTTATTCCAAATCCTTGGCCAAGTGGATCACTTCTGTCTATCGTTTTCCGCTAACTCTTTTTTTTTCCTAAATTTCATTTCGTCAACATGGCAGAAGCGAGAAAATTGGATCAAAACATGTTTTTTTATAAAAATTTAAAATTAATTTTTATTATGTTGGCCACACGGTCCAGCTTAAATTTTGGCATTATTATACTCCAAATATAAATACTTATCAAAACTCTTAAAGGCAGAGAAAACAGAATGGGGCACTCAAATCTACGACTATCTGACGGTCTATAAGTGTGAGCTGCGCCAATAACACTCATTTCTTTCTTAATTCCGTATGCAATAAAGTGAATGATCGAATTACTCGAGAAAGTCGTTTTTTGAGGTAAAATGTCATAGAATAATGACGTCATTCGTCATTCCTGAACATTTGCGCATAGATGTCATTCAATTGACGTTTGAAATAAAATATATTTGAACCAACAGATTGAAAATCAAGTTTATATATTAAATTTGAATAAATATGAAGCAGAATATTGATATTTTTTACATAAGTATATGGAAAAATGAGAATTAGTTCCGATATTGTTGAATGTGCGAAATGTTATCAGCAGGAATTCGAAAATTATGTGAGTACAATGATTGAATCCTTGATTACAATAATGCAATTTTCAATGATTTTGGATTAAGAATACAATAATAGATTCCTTGATTATGAAAGGGAAATTCTTGATAACAAGTACAAAAATTCGGGCTTGAGCCTAGTATAATGTTATTGAGCGCAAGCGCGGTGGTTGTATATGCTGTTGCTGTACGCAGTAGCTCTCAAAAACTGGATTCTTGTCAACATCCTTCTTGATATTGGTATCTAAGGTGCGCGCCACGCAATCTGATACCAATCAGGGATTAGGGATGTTTTTCGAAAGTGCAAGCATAGCGGGCTAGCACATAACCATTGTAATAGGAACAAAGTAATCGTTTTAGTTTCACTGACAATATTTCATCACATTTATTTGTCAACAACACCATCTCTTCGAGACATCTTCCTACACAAAAGTTTCTTCGGACTTCTCCTTGATCAGTCCATCCCTGCATCATACCGTTATTTGATTGCAAAAAAGATCATTATCGAAATATTATGGTGGATTAGTAGTTTTCACCCTTCCGTGATACCATATTTATCAAAAAATATCAATTGGCCAATATAAAATCAGTTAAAAACGCGTTTATATTAATTTGAGTGGCGTGTAAGGGACCTGTTTACACAACTCACATTCAATTGTCACTCACTTCTGACTCAAATTTGTGCAGTCAAATGTCTTTGAACTCGTTATGACACTCAATCTGTCAGATTGAGTGAAAGGTAATGGTAAATGTGAGGTGAGTATGAGTCACGTCTTTGAATTTGGTCTTTATACCCTAACCTAATTTTCATTGTTATTCTTGTTGTCTCAAGATCATAATAATTTGTATAATATCTGTGTGATTTCGTTGAAAAGTTTTTCCTATTATGTTTAATGAAATTGAGCGATCGCCTTCATAAATTATATTGATGCAATATTTTAATAATATTCTATTTATAATTCTATTATTCTATTCTTGAGTGCATGATATTTAAACTAGTCTAATATTTCGTCATAACTCTTCCAAAGCGACTCTCAATATATTATCTACGATAATACTCTCTATTCTCGTCCTCTCAACGCAATTCACTTTCTATCTCTCTCGTTGGCGGGACAAAATTTAGTGGACATTTTGATATACAAACAATCTCTAATGAAATTCTTGTTGTTCATTAATATCACATTTAGTGCTGGTTGCTCTGAGTGCGAATCCCGTGGTCGGTGTTTGGTGTAGCTCGTTCTGAGCCTTTTGTATAAGGGTGTAAGGATCAGAGTTCTTTAAAAGGGTTATAGTTGGAAAGGGTGACCACTACAGGACTTGTAAGACGGGGATAGAGGATTATAGGTTGTTTCTTAGGATGAATGTTTAATGTCTTGTGCTGTGAGTAAGATTCATTTGGTTTTATGATGGCAATGATAACTGCACAAAAATTATTGAGGGTCATTAGACAAGACAGTCTGGGTGGATATGGATTTAAGAGTTTTTTTCTTCAAATCATGTTTACTTAATATTCAGATTGATACGTAATAGGAATCGATTTGACATAGCTTCTCATACAAATATATTGATTTTGCTTATTCAGGAAGTAACCTATTGCCAATGGACACCTTATCCAGGATAACAACCGATTCCTGAATTTGTATTTTTCTGAAGCACTCAGGTTTTGAATTTTGAATAATTTATCAATTTTGTTTCACGGACTTCTTCAAAGTTCACTTTATAGTGTCCTGTATTTCTTCAAATTCGCCACTTCAACTACTTTATAATTATTTTAACACTGCAGTAGATTTATATCTCTGCATGCCATTTATCAACTTCATTTCATTGAACTACTGGCTTACAAGTCCGATTATCTGAGGCTTGGTTGGATTGAACTTAAGAGTCCCAATAATGATGAAACATGTGTCTACAGTTGCCACCCCATTCAGGATTATAGTGTAAAAAATGATTTTTAAATTTTGTATTTTTGTAAAGCATAGTTTAATAGTTGTATCTCAATAGATCATTCCGAATATATTTAGTAGTTGCAGCAGAGAAACTGATTCTTGTCAAATATCCTTCGATCATTGATACTCATTAATTTGACAGTTTTTCCAAGTATGTTGTCTACAGGTGACCCGCCCCTCGCGTAGCCACCGGCTTTTAACAAGTTACATGCTTTTTAAAATTATCAATTACCCAAGGATATTATCTTTGATAATTCAGTCGACAAATAATAATATAGGATAGGTACAGACATTTAGAGATACATTGGCATTTTGTAGAAATTGATAATACAGACGATTTATTAGATTGCATGAAAAATAAATCAACTACTTCACGGTAATTATTTCTACTACAAAAGTTTTATTTTATGGAGAAAACTTTCTTCTGACTGAAGAACATTATCAAAATACATATTATTAATGACAGATGTCAAAATTGAAGCTGTTTTTTAAACAAGTCATGGATAAACATTATTATTTTTCAGAGATGCAAAAACATTTTAGAGCCAGATCCCAGGCCCGCCAGACCCTACTTATTTTCTGAGAAACAAAATGTGTGGAATAGAGTAGTGCTAGTATGTACTTTGATCATACGCATACTTGCTAGTTTGTGCCGAAGGCCAATTTACAAATACGAGGTGCACTTTTCTTAAAGTATTGAGTGTTGATTTTTCTGTATGTTTCAGGGAATATTGTTAAAAATTGATAATCAACACTGCTAGATACTTTCCGTCAGTTGTAATTTCTGCTAGACTTTTTACAGCTCGCAAAGAATAACGTAATCTTGCTTATAGTCTGAGTGCTAATTTTCATATATGATATTCAGGGAACAATTTTAGCACTTTTTATTAAAAGCCAGATCGATCGCAGGGCTAAACATCCTCCAGACACAATTAAAATATCGCTGTGAGTGAAAGCGCGAGGTCACTATTTGTAGGCTTGATAGTAAGTGAAGTATCTATGAGCGTCCAACTCTTCCTTGCTCTGGCTGTTTACAAAAAGTATTGAAATTGCTCTCCGAGTATCAGCGTTAAGCAGGAATTACTGCCGATGAAAAGTGTCTTGCATTGTTGGTTATCAATTATCAACAATATTCTCTAGAATATACATAAAAATCAGCACCCCACCTTTAAGAAAAGTGAGTAATGTCTTAAGGAACCTCTAGCACCTCGTATCTTTAAATTGGCCGTCGGCACAAACTAGCAAATATGCGTATGATCAAAGTACCGACTAACACTACTCTAAATCACAAGTTTTGTTTCTCAGAAAATAAGTAAGGTCTGGCGGGTCTGGGATCTTGGACTATTCCTATTATGCAAGATTATCTTAGGGTTGTTTGACACGGTGCGTTAAAAACTGCATTTTGCTTTGCGTTTTAATTCTCAATTTATGCAAAGGAACATGCACCGTGTCACACATACAATCAGAGAGCAATGCACAAAATTTTGTGTAAGACATTTTTCTTTGCATCAAAATGGAGAACAAAATGCAGCATTCAATGCACCATGTCTAGGTTATAAGGTTTTTAATGGAGTGCAAATTGTCTTGAAAACTAAATACCAGAAAAAAATTTATTCATATTTATCTTTTTTTCATAAGAAATAATTCATACTTGTGTGAGATTTCTAACTAAATATGAGATGATAATGAATTTATCATATATCCAGTAGAAAAAATCATCGTATCCAAGAAAATAACTGATTCTTCTTTCCTTTATTTTTGACAAATGGTACCTTCATCATCTGTAGGCAATATTACAGTTGGAATAGAAATAATAATCATATACTACTAAAAAATTATTACCCTGTACCGAAAGTGCAGATTTAAGTCAACAAAATCATCCTCGGGCTGTCGGACGAATTATGCAAAATATCAATTTTTGAGAGATATAATTCCACAAGTCGGCTCCAGAATAGAATGAAGGGTGAAACACGATTAACATCTGTATAGTCGAGCGAATAAAAAAAGAAACAAAGATACACAAAGAACAGGATATAAAGAAAGAAAGATATTTTGTTTCAGTACATCGGTTAGTGACTCGTCCGCCGACCATGCAGTCAGATGAAATGGAGGTTTAGACCCCTTAGGCATCCGCCTTGCACTGCTCGGAGGGCAGAGCCCCCAAGGGAACACTGCAAATAATTACGGGGCTCAACTTAAAACTCCGAGAAAAATTGTATCCCATTTTTATTATCATTCACCTTGTTTCTGAACAGAATTTACTTTTTTAAAATTTACGCTGTATACTCTTAGTGAAAAATGGTAATTATTTTTGCTTAATACACCTCCCTCAATCCGTTGGCAGATATACATTTGTTATCAAATGAACTGTTACGAACTGTAAAGGTATTTGAATGATAGTAATAATAACGGTGCATGAGCCTTGAGTCCTGCGGTGCGAAATAATCGATGGATGCAATTTTGACGAGTCAATATTGATATATGTAGTTATGAGCCTTGGCGTATCGTTATCTACTACTCTTCGCAACTAGTCCAAAAACATACATTATTTGAAGTGTTTTGATTTGTTAACATTAAGATTGTAAGTCTCGTTTATGTAACTACGCCAGTATGGGTAGATTTTGGGCTTTATAAGTGCATAACCTAATTACTTATTGATGGTTACATAACATGTGAATAATTGAAGTATAAATCGTATCCAGAAATCAATGTAAATAGATTATGCATCGTCAGATGATGGATGAATAAGGTTCAGTAAATAAATTCATATTATTTGAGCAAACATTTCGAATTTTATTGACTCTTGATAAATAAATTAACAATTAAATTTCTTTTTACAATGCCAAATACAAAATTGTTTGCTCACATACCCAATAATTAGATTACAAATTGCAATAAAAATTATGTATTATGAATATTTTACAATGCAGACACTGAACTGACTATATCGACTACATCAACATCCGTTTCCCTAATAGCTGAGTTGACAGAATGTCTTCTTCAACCTGCAGCGCATTGTGCAATTATTGGCTCTAATCATGAATTTATCGTATGCATGTTCCTAGAATATTTTGATAACATTTACTTAGATGATGAGATGAAGGAATTCAGTCCAATTTTTTTATTTCTTTTTCTCTCTACAATTTTGACCGCACCTAAGTCATCTTCAGGAGTGAAAAGAATTTAGTTTTCAAATGAATTGTACAAATCTAGTTTTGAGGACAGAAATCCTCACGGCATAAAAAATGATAACAATCACTTGTTCTTGAGTATACATAACTGTCGGCTGTTGTAATTTAAAAAGTTTTATTTTTTTCATTACCAAAAAAAGGTTTACGTTTTTTGTACTCCTTATTATTACCATTATTTATACCATGATGATTTCGGTCCTCAAAGTTACAAGGGTACAATTCATTTCGAAACTAAATTCTTTTCACTCCTGAAGATGACCCAGGTGGGGTCGAAACTGTGGAGAGGGGAATAAATGAGAAAAAATTGACTGAATTTCCTCACCTCAATTATCATCATTCAACTTACCAGTCAGCTTCATCAAACAAATCCATTAACTTGGATATTCAGAGTCTGATCTAAAATTGATGCTATTTTTATTAATGCATATGTGAATCATTATTAATTGTATTATAATAGTAATAGTATTTAAACAAAAACATTTCAAAGTGTTTAAAAGTATGGATGCATGTTTTCAATGTTTGGTTACCCGAATCCATTGTAGTCTTTGGGCAATTTAATGGGATCTATTTGATGTATTATGGAATAAAAATTAGTTTATACTACATAAGAGCTTTCGCACTACATACTATCAAAATTTGTAGAAGAAGAAATTCGGAGTAATTGTCTGTTGTCTCCCTGAGATACTACACATCTCACAATGCAACATATTTCCACGAAAAAAAGGCATGATTTACTTGAAAAGCTAAATTTACACTAATCAAACTGATTTAACAGCAGAATACAAGGTAAATATTCTAAAACACTTTGCGGTCGGCACTCAAAAAGTCATAAATTGTATTTTCAGAAAGATAGAATATTTGGTTAAGGAGTGTCTATCAACCTGTTAAAACAGTATAAGTTTTTTTATGATGCAGTATGTGAAAACTAAGGTGCTTGAAAAGATATGATAGAAAGATAATAATATTGCAAAGCTTTTACGCGCCATTTCTCAAAAACTATCTAAATAGTACTTAAGACCTTTTAAGCGCCAACCACAGACTTGATCAGGGATTATGAAAAATTTAAACGAAAACAATTGCCGATATCCAAATGTCACTCTGACAATAGGCCACCAAACTACGTCACAGTACCACGTGCGCCCGTTACCAATTTTTGTAGATTTCCCGCTACATTGTGAGCAGATAGTGAAGCAGACTTATCAACTATAAAACGTCTTAAGAAATAAAATCTTCGAATGTAGCCGAAGTTGAGTAACTAAAATGGAAGTTGCAAACAAAATTCACGTAGGAAAAAAAAGTCCAATAGAACATTAAATTTTTTTTTTATTGTTTTATCGAATTCATCTTGAGATATAGTTAATAAATACAAATATCAAATGTCAAATCAATATAAATAATAATTACAGAAATTTTTGTTTCATTTTTATTATCGTCAATAATAATAAATATTCTTATCGGAAAAGCGTTTTTAATTTTTAATATGAACGAATGACAAAGCACTTTGCCGCGTGTTGCTAATGAAGACGAACGGCAAAGTAAACTCTGAAGTTTGGGTATCAGAAAGCGGTAACTTTGCGTAAAAGACGTATGAAAATTTGAAAAGGTTGATGGATAACAAGTTGAATTTAAAATAAATATTCACGAATTTGAATTGCCCTCTTCTTTTTTCAAACACAGTTTGTTATACAAGAACCTGAAGAGAGTTTATTTCTTGAAGCCTTTTGATATTTCGAATTTTAATAATAAAATATAGTTGATATATTTTTATGTTTATTATCAATCTTCGCGTCTTGGGCTTATTTGATGTCATTCTCCCTTCTTACAACCTTACTTTTCATATACTGCAAATCCACAACTAATAAATCGTTAATGTTTGTAATTAATTCCAATAGACTAGCGCATATTTCAGTTTCCGAGTAAAAACAATTGAAAAAAGTTCTTGGGACGCGAGGCGCATTGCAGTTTAATGTAGTTTCCGGCCCATCCCCGATACATTAAAATACCGACTAAACGAAAAAAATTCGCAGTCGAATATTTCCGTACCAATAAATATATGCCTTGGCAAAATTTATGTATCATTAATTTACGATGCTACATTCTCCGAATACTCCCATCTCTCTCGCCCACAATGTTCACCAACTATACTCTTTCTTGCTCCGACACCCTTTCGTTAATACTGCAGCAGTAAATTTTCCCACTCTACGTGGCTTTTGGATGCCGTATATATAAACATACGTATACTATTACGCCTGGATCGCGAATATATTATACTGGGTGTTTAATAAACGACGCGCTATGGTTTTAGTTAATTTTCAAGGGCCTAACTGCCGCCCCCCTTATTAAATACTATATTATGCTTTGAAATTTTCTTGCGGTGCCAAAAATCGCGAGTGCGCTGTTCGAGCGGAAATTTACTGCCCGCGAAAATATTTATTGGTATCGTTTTGTACCCTCTAATAGTTTGAACAGAGAAGTATACTACAGCGCACTCTATTAGCAACACGCGTATTTACTGTTTCTTCTCTTCGTTTACCGCTCGAATAAGTCGTAATGCTAATTCCCCGGTTCAACTCTCAACGCATGAGTAATACAACTGATCAGCGCCAAATAATTTCATTTCTAAATATCTAAATAAATATGTTTTATTTGGAAAAATTCTGTATAAAAATTATTAGGAACACAACGTTTCTTTACACTTGAAAAAGGCAGCACTTTGCTGTCGAAACGTTGTGTTTCTAATCATTTTTATACAGAAATTTTCCAAATAAAACATATTTATTAAAAAATGAGTTCTCAAAAGTTTTTTCCTCCATTAATTTTATTTCTAATTTTTACAAAAGATAAGATTGAACGATAATGTTTCAATGAGAGGAAGAAGCAAGTAATTTGATAGAATTAAAATCAATATTCTTTCTATCCGATTGAATAAGTTGCAATATTTATTGATGTTCTTTTTACGAAGAAGACATTACATGTGAAAGATACAACACAATAGTTTCGTAAAAGATATTAGAAGAGATCAAAAAGATCAAAGCTGAGAGTGAATGGTTTGTTTAAACAGTTTTTGGTTTGAATTATGTTAAAATCATCTTGGTTCATAAATAACACTCATGCATAAGATATTACTGATCGGGAATCGGTAATAATAATAATTTCTTTACAATTTTTTCATACCGTTGGGAACATTCAAATTGATTTGTTAAATTGCAATAATTTGTCAATAATAAGATTTGACAACTTGATATTTTTTCCACTTGTGGTAAACAAACTCTTTCATTTAGACAAATAATTGCAATAAAACTAAGTCAAGGTTGAATATTGTTTTTGTTATTTCACCAGAAATTTTTGAGTAGAAAAGTTCAAGAACGTTCAAAAATGTTTCCGAAAACAAAAACTCATGATATGGTTTCAGCAGGATGAGTAATTGGCAGTCTCAATAGAAAGAAAAATGTATATTTCATGTAACGTATAGGTTATAAAAAAAGCTTTTTTAAAATGGATTCCAAATATGTTTAATTTATATGATGAATTGTAAACAGATTTTCCGTCGGTTTGTCTGTGCGTCTTTGTACGCTAAGCTTCACAATGGCTGGACCAATCTGGATCTGGTTCTCACTGAACTATGGTGAAAGCTTGGGCCAACAGTTGATGTTTGATTCATTTAAATTGTTTGACAAATAAAAAAGATATGTCAATTTGATTTTAACAAATGGTAATTTCAATATTGTCATAGATAACTTTATATGAAATCTATCCAAATAATAAAATATAATAATTATTATTGAGAATACAAGAAAAAGAAGATAGACGATCGTCATTGTCTGTCAGTCAGTTTGTCAAGTGATATTTATTTGTAATATTTTGTGAAGATGATTTTATTATATTGTATAGACTTGAGGTTGACAAGAAGTTATTGTACCTGATAGGTACACAATATTAGATTTTTTTTTATATTAGTAGAATGCATAGATACATTTAAGATACATTGAAATTTAATTGGAATGTTGAATGATTGAAAAGCTTTCCGTTTCGGACTTCCATTGTCTTTAGTATTGAAAAATAGATACCTACATACTAATGATGGAAGTCCGAAATACAATGATACATGTTTGTGAGTTTGAAATATGCATTTCTTATTTTTCTAAGCATGTTCTGTTTTTATATTTTGACAGTATTTGTTCCTATCTACACTAATTCCCGTAGTAGTGGTTCTTTTTGAAAAATGCGACAGTGGAAAAGGCTAATGACGTGAAGATGTGTAATACTAAAAAATTGAGCAAACGAATGTTGTTCCCAGTCTATGATGTTATTGATTTCCGCCAATAGTTTTATAACTAGCTTTAGTGTTCTCATCTCACTATAAAAAGATAATTATATTTCTCGAATCCATTTGAAAGAGATATTATTCTGTACCAAGCCCAAAAATTTGTCAGAATAGTCATATCTTATAATTGATTCATACCCCAATGTATTAATTCTCCAATGTTTTAAGCCCTCAAAAAGAAGATAAGCATCTCATGTCATTTGATGTCATTGTAGTTGTCCCAATAGCTTGCGTGTCATGTCCTATCCTGGGACACAACGACCATAACACCATCATCCGTTTTCGATCTCAGACCCCATTCAATTCGGTGCTATATTTTCCATATTCCATTACGGTGTGTTCATTACACACGGCAATAGTAGATATTGGTATCGTGTAGATATGGAACACGCGAAGTTATAACTTTCAGATATATCATGTCGAATTTGTCGCCAAGTCTGTCGCATGACATGGTGTAGTACAACATATGTGAGTATGAGGACCAGTGCCGGAGATGGAGACAGAAGATAAAGGAGTAATAAAATACGAAGTTATTCGTTCATCATAACACGCTGATGTTATAAACTCTAGTTCTAAACGATTTTTGGTAACATTCTGTTATTATAGGATATGAAATGATTATATTGAATACTCAAAATATCTAGGTAATGAACCTAGATGGTATTCTTATATTCATTCAAATCTTTTAGCAGATTGAAAAAATTGTAGTAGATACTTTCTGAATTAATTCTAAAAATTATAAATATTTAGATCAGAGTTAATGATTTACCTAGAGGAGTATATCATTGGATCAGACAATTTGCAAACATTGCTGCTTCTTTATCAATAGAGATATTATATCAGAGACTCTTTCATTAATTTTTTTTACTTACTTGTTTTATACTGTAAGATTCTAGCATCTAGCTTATATAAAAATTATGATTTATTACGCAATAGGGTCTTCAATCTTTAGTTTGCTTGAAAGAAATAATTTTGAAGTTTGTTGAACTTATTATTGGTGTCTTCACAAGTTCAAATGATATGACTGCTGCAGTGAGTAAAACGAGAGCTATATAACTGTCATTCTGACGTATACGAATACATATTTGATTGTTTATTCATTAGGCTCATGGACAATACAAAACTTCCGAAAGATTACTGATAGAGCTTGAGTTTCAAGTCCTAACTGAGGTATGAAAGTTTTGTGGTAGTTTATTCTGTAGTATTTGAGTAAACGTTGACAAATTTCATGTATGAATAATATGATGTATGATAACTAAACTAGATTTTATTATATTCTGTTCGCCTGTACATAAATTGGGATTTCAAATTAATTTTCCGACGAAGTATTTGCCACTTTTGCACTCAATTACTTTTTCGTCCGCTTGTACTATTTCCACAATATTTGTGTAAAGTGCAGGGTAGCAAATAATAAACATAAGTCAGGAAAATAGTTCTTAAATTTTTTCTCTCAATTTTTTTAATCGATTTTTTTAATTTCCCATGGAACTAACAGAAAAGTTATGGAATAGTTCTGAAAATGTGATCAATCAATAATAAAAATGATGCTGTTGGAATACTTTGAGTTTATTTTCATCTGTCAAGTTGATATCTGTGAAATTATGCCTACATTTAACACAGTATATTAAAATGGAGAATGAAATGCAAGATTGAATATATCTTCATTGTTAGACGGATATTGTGGAGAATATTTTTGAGTCTTGTTAGATTTCAATAATTTATTTTAACGTTCCAAGGGCTATCAAAATGGTCACTAGATCATGATTTCTACTCTACCTATAATTATCTTTTCGCACTTCCGGGAGTAAAAAACGAATTTAATCCCTCATTTCAGGGACTTAAGTTTGAGTTTAGTTTCCTAGGGATCTAAAATGATCAAAAATCCCAAGCGATTAAAGTAAAATAAACAAATTTTTCTATGACAAGTGACAACTGAATTATCAAAGTACCCACCTAGATGTCAAATTGAATTTTTTTCATAGAAATGAAAAACTTTTATTATTCATGATTTATAGTAGCACTAGCTGACCCGGCGTACTTCGTAGCGCCACAGAACTGATAAATTCTGATTGCAAGCTACTTGAGCCTACCTTTTATATCAGGACCTTATAATTCTGAAATGATAAGGACATGTTAAACTATGAAAAGATCTTCTCTTCCACTGAATGTCTTTTGAGTTTATATTACTTTCTTTTTTGTAAATTTATTGAAAATTATACATTTATACGTGATATACTTATTCAAGTGATTATATAGAAGTAATTATTATATTGGGCATAACTTGCCTATTTGAATTTTAACCTAACCGAAATGTAACAATGGAATGAATATGCATGTGCTGGGAGTAATCCAAGTTTACCAAACTCGCTTTGTTCATATGGCGGTTTACTGTTGAGCGACGTCGCTCCGTTCGCATGGCTGCTTGCCTTCGCTCGCACGGCATCTTAACGTTGACCGAGCTCACTTCGCTCGCACGGTATCTTACCGTTGACTAATCTTGTTCTGCTCGCACGACGTTCTATAGTTGACCGAGCTCACTTCGCTCGCACTGTAGCTTATAGTCAACCGAGCTTGTTTCACTCGCACGGCAGCTTGCCGTTAACTGAGCTCTTTTCGCTCGCACAGCAGCTAGGCATTGACCGAGTTCGCTTCGCTCACACGGCAGTTTACAGTTATCCGAGCTCGTTTTGCTCGCACAGCGGTCTACTGTTGACCGAGCTCGATTTGCTCGTACGGTGGTTTACCATTGATCGAGCTTGCTTCGCTGGCACCGCAGCTTAGCGTTATCCGAGTTCGTATCTCTAGTATAACGTATTAACGTTGACAGAGCTCGCTTCGTTTGCATAGCGACTTATTTTTGGTCAAGCTTGTTTCGTTCGCATGGCGAAAAAAAGCAGCCAATAGGACCTGAAAATGCCAAATTCATTTTCAGCTCCTAGCGGCTCCTTCTGTTTGTTCCACCATGGGGCAAATCTTATAAGCTGGATACGATAAATAAGTTCTCATGATATCATCAAAAAATCTGTTCCATAGAAAATGTATGGGAGAATGATATTCCTTCTGCCGATTTTTTAATATTTATTCTGCTATTCTGGACGGAGACAAATCCAAAAAATCAAAGATAATGATATTCAATCAAGCCATTCTTGATTCATGAATGGTGTGAGTAACCCGACTTTGTTTTATATAATACTGATATCAATCCAATTTTCGATATGAACTTTGATGAAGTAATAATAATAGGTAATTATTTGTGTATTGAGTCATTGGTAATATACATTCTTTCCACCAAAGCAGAAAAATTCATTTAAAAAAAAAAAACTCATTTATATACAGATTTTTTCTGCCACGAACCGTCTCGTACGTCCCCAGAACACTCTATCAAAGTTTCACCACAATCTGATCAATGGTTTCGGAACGCATAAAGTACAAACATACAAACATTGATTTTTATTCATATAGATTATCGCAATTGATACAATTTTACAAATGCTTCGTATTATTGTTCGTGAATTCTCTAGATTTTTGGGAAAATAATTTTACAGATACCACTTCCGCAGCCTTATCAATATCAATTACAGATACCACTTCCGCAGCCTTATCAATATCAAATTTCTTACTCATTTTTTTGACAGCAAGATTATTTATTTAACGACTGCTGTAGCCAACCTTGTTATTATGGTGAATTCACTCAACATTATTGTATCAAGTTTGTTGTTGTCAAAATTGATAGATTAATTATTCTGCTTTTAGCTTACTGTGATTCAATATAATACGGTAGTGCGAAAAATAGCGTAGATAACACATGACTTAAGTGCCTTTAATCCCTCAGGTAAGTATTGCACTTGACTTCATCTCGTGCAATAAACTTCACCTGAGTGAATGAGTTAATTTTCTCGATCCTCTCCAGATAATATCGTCAAAAAAACCCTTCGAATATTTCAGCTGAAGAAGGGTAGAGTTTATAAAATGAATTACAAACACGTTTTCAAAACTGAATCCACTGTTGGTATCAAAATTCCAATGTACTACGACTCATAAATTGAAATTCAATCTGGAAAGAAAATCCTGCGCTGTTTTCTATCGAACTACTGAATTGCTAGTTAGTATAAACAAGTGTTACTAATTTATTCAACTATAAAGCTTTTATTCTGAATTCGAAGGGCTTGGCCTTCCGGTCACAAAGTCAATTCGCCTCAACAGATATAACCGAAATGTATATTTCATTATAGTGAGCAATTTCTGACTTTGGCAGATATCAAATCAAAATATTTCAGTTAGATCGTATGGTGAAATTTTGTACGTCCATGTAGTATTGTACCTCTTTTAACGAAAAACAAAATAAAATTGAGGAGTGGTCCTAGGTCATTAGTAGAAGATATTAATTTGTTAATTCGTGTTTAGCGGTCTGCTTGACTAATAATGAACAGCAGAAAAAACGGCCTATATTGATTTACACCGCTAATTGTTTTAATTTAATTATAAGATCCGGGACATGTTTACCAAACTCGTACATTAGCTGTCATCGGCGTCATCCTCAGGGAAAAATAATACTCTCTTTCGAAAATTAGAAGCAACCACGCGACATTCTTCCCCGATAGGCTCATCGCTATGGATTGATACTAAAATTTAATTCCGTACTTTTAAAAATGGAAGTATAAATCAACGGACAAGCTTTCAACGACTATTTCATTACCCCGATACTAATTATACCTTTTAGAATATCTCTCATCAGGAAATTTGCATCAATGGAATTTTCACTGCTATTTGTTTTTTCTAGAGTTGTATCATTCGTACCACGACAGTTCTTCAAAAAAAGATTCAATAAGAAACAAGTTTAGAATGATAATGCAATGAGCTTGAACAGTAAATGGTTTGCAGGCATAAAAGAGTATAATTGTGCGACAAGGCTGAAAAGCAAGTTTTTGTTGACTCAGAGTCAAGATTGTATCCTGAAGTACGAAGTAATCGAGGGATAAAAAGCCGTTGCTAATGATAATAATTTTCTTAATCGTACTGCATAAATTGTTTTATTGACAATTAGGCCAAGTTGCATGAAACATTGTTAACATGTTGTTAGCTAACATATTGTCAACTAGATTTTTGAATGACGTCTACTTATTTGTGATATCTTGACTTATTCATTATAGAATCATACATAAAAATATCACAGTTTATATTGAAATGTCAAAAAATAGTGTGAAAAATACTTGATCAAATATTTGACAATGTGAATAAAGTTGACAATACTTTACGTTGATAATGAAATAGTAACTTATATGCAACAAGAGTTTGAATTCAAGCGTTATAACATAAAGCTGAATATTTGGTGACGAGGCTTATATGGTAGTTTTCAGAACATATCCGACACACATAACATAGCATCAGTTGTCGTGAGGTGCCAATTTTTTCTTAATTCATTTTGATAATAATTAAGAGCCAAATACTCTGCAAAAAATACAATTGCATGAAACATCAATTCACAGTTCGACAGCTCAAAGCAAATACCTGTTTATCACCAAGGTCAAGTCACAAATATAGCTGAATTTAGGTTACGCACATTAACAATCGCGCGAACATTGATGGTGGTAGGATCTGGAATGCGTAAAATAATAAAAAAAAAGAATCACCTTCACGCATGACTGTGAAAATAGTAGATTGTTTAATAAGTAAAGAAAAGAGGTAGTTTTCTAGTGAATGTATAAGATTAATGTACGAGCGTAGCAAGTGCATTAATTATACACGAACTTGAAAATCTACTTTTCTTTACGTGTTGAACATGCTATTTTTTCGTGTACTTACTTAAGAATAAGTATACAAAAATAACATGAAAATTTAAAATTTGACATTACATAAATGATTTTATCAAAGAAGCTATGTCAGACTTGTTTTTTTAATTTTTATTGTTAACATGGTCATGGTAACAAAACATCATAACGACGAGGAAATAAACAATTTTCGAAATGGATCAAGAAGAGTTTCCTGATAGACCGTCAGATAGTCGTAGATTTGAGTACCCCATTTTGTTTTCTCTGCCTTCAAGAGTTTTGGTAAGTATGTATATTTGGAATATAATAATGTCAAAATTAAAGCTGGACCGTGTGGCCAACATAAGAATAATTAATTTTAAATTTTTATAAAAAAACCTGTTTTGATCCAATTTTCTCGTTTCTGCCATGCTTACGAAATGAAAAGGGAAAAAAGAGTACGCGAAAAACGATAAGCAGAAGTGATCCACTTGGCCAAGGGCTTGGAATGAGGGCTCGATTATGCAAAAAAATTATATCAATAGTTCACGTTCTTCTCGTTTCTGCCGTTTGGCCATATGAAAGTTGATATCATAAGTATCTCGTAAAAACGAATGGCATAAGTTTTTCGAATAACCAAGTCAAGATATGTACGAAAACATCTTGCGAAAGTCTGAATGTTTTCGTGCATATCTTGACTTGGTCATTCGAAAAACTTATGCCATTCGTTTTTACGAGATACTTATGATATCAACTTTCATATGGCCAAACGGCAGAAACGAGAAGAACGTGAACAATTGATATAATTTTTTTGCATAATCGAGCCCTTATTCCAAGCCCTTGGCCAAGTGGATCACTTCTGCTTATCGTTTTTCGCGTACTCTTTTTTCCCTAAATTTCATTTCGTAAACATGGTAGAAACGAGAAAATTGGATCAAAACAGGTTTTTTTATAAAAATTTAAAATAATTATTCTTATGTTGGCCAAACGGTCCAGCTTTAATTTTGACATTATTATACTCCAAATATACATACTTACCAAAACTCTTGAAGGCAGAGAAAACAAAATGGGGCACTCAAATCTACGACTATTTGACGGTCTATGATATTTTAAAAGCCGTGTCAGAAGCAACCTCAAATTTACTCCCGACAAAATCAAAAGAAAAATACGAAAAATGTTACGAATTATTTTGCCAGTGGAGAATAATAAAGAAAGTAATGAAGAAATTTTAATAGCTTACTTTTTGAGGTCAGTTTTATAGTCTGAATTGTTAATATTTTTATTATAATTTTCATATTTTTATTGTTTATTGTTTAATTGCCTAAGACTTTTAAATCCTCAACATTGTGGTCAGTGTATTCAATGTTGAAAAGCACGTTGCAAATTAATGAAAATGTGGACATTTCTGTATATAGAAAGTTGATTGCATATATAAAACGTCAATATGAAGGGTATACGCCTATTGCGTATCCTCAGTGGCTCCGCTCTATCGGTTAGATTTTACATCTACGAGGTGTGCCGTCAAAAACGTCAAACTGTCAAACGTCATTTTTGTATGTCACATTATTCGAGAATCATGAAAATAAATCATTCACTTAGAAGTTGTTGTGTTGTTGGATGTACTAACACTATAGCAAACAGCCCAGAACTTATTTCTATAGATCTCCGAGAAGAGATTATGAAGCGAAACAAAGAGAAATGTGCATGGATAACAGCAGTTAAACGAGTGTGATTTTATTCAATATTCTATGAAAATGTATTAGATATCATTCAATTCTCGGTATCAACCATCTTTAAGAGAAGTTAAATATTATAATTGTAAAGAAAATCAATAAATACCACTTGGATATATTTTTTAATTGACTGAACAGTCACATAAATTCGTCTCAGAATCCTTTACTGAAAGTACCAAATTTTTTCCTAATATTTTCCCTTCTCAAAATTCAAGAATTGTTTTCAAGATAAACAAGATGAGAAAATCCCTTTCCCCCAAGGATTTCGCTCAAATTCTGTACGTATATAACACATTATAAATCTAACTGTGATTGATTATCTTTAGATGAGTCACATAAACAATAAAACATAATAATGACAATGGTTGATTTGCTTCTTTTACAATATTTTTGTCAACAAAAATGTTATCATAAATTAGGAATAGAGATGGTACGTCATGGATTTCATTTTGATTTTAAAGCAGATTAACATATTTCTAAACATTGACAGGTGACATATCATACCTCGAAGTTGTGATTTTTGAATAATATGCGGCGCTTTCGTCGAAATTTGAAGATACGCAACAGGCCTTTATGGCAAAGAAATCTAAAGTTTTGACGATGGATCATGTTATAATGTTCTTGTCGAGAGCTCCTGATGATTTATTTCTGTTCATGACAGTTGTTTTAATTTTCGCTCTTCATGGTGCATGTCGAGGTGATGAACTACGTATGTTACAAGTTGACAACATTGAAGATAACGGATCTGTTTTGGTTGTCACATTGCATGATACAAAAACAAAGAAAAAACGTGTCTTTACAATCTTATCAGATGTGGGAGGTGTCAATGGAATTGCATTATATCGAACGTATTTGAGTTTACGACCTAAAAGTATTGGTCATCGTAGGTTCTTCGTATGTTGCCGAAAAGGCAAATGTACTGTGCAGCCAGTAGGAATTAATACCTTCTACAGTATACCAAGAAAAATTGCAGAGTATTTACAACTTCCAAATGCCAGTAGTTACACCGGACATTGTTTCCGAAGGACTTCTGCGACATTACTTGCAGAGAGTGGGGCTGACATCCAAATGTTGAAAAGGCATGGAGGATGGCGTTCGAGCACCGTTGCCGAGGGATACGTTGAGGAGAGTATCGAGAATAAAATAAATACGACAAGAAGAATTTTTAATGGCCAGCATAACGTTAGTAAGCAACCTTCATCTATTGGAACTTCTTGTGTCTCATCAACAGTAGCATCAAGCGAACGAGCCAGCACTTCTTTGTCAGATTCGGATTTCCAGTCGATGGCATCTTCGTCTGGCACAACATTTAATAATTTACACAATTGTACATTTGTAATTAATATTAATAAGTGTAATGATAATGAATAAATTTGTTTGTATTGTTTCTTGCTATGAAGAAAAGTGTTTCTATGCAGAAAAGTGTTGTTAAGTGGAAAAGTGTTACTAACGAGAAAAGTAGCACTTTTCTTTATTATTTTCTATCCAGAAAAGACGCTGTTTTCTATCAAGTACACGAAAAAATATATTTCTCAATTCAATTAGAGTTTTCAAATAATCAACACACTCAACGCAGAGAGATGGACTGTACATGTAGGGACTCATTTTTCTATTGGGAAGTGAAATTTTTTTGAATCATACTCTTTTTTATTGTATACAATTGTGAAGCTTGAATGTTTACATGATGTCAAATATCAAATTATAACTAGAATAGGTCGACACCTATGCTTCAAGCTTTGAACTCGTCGATACTGGTGTTAAAAAAATTTATGGCAGCGGTCAAAATATGGAACCATAATATGGCATTGTCTAAATCGAACCAATATCGTATTGCTTCACATACAGAATTTTTGAGCATGATGAATAAGATTCCAGTGACCAGTCGAGAGTATTCTTAGCTTTTGTAAAGAGTACTCCACAAAGTATAATATGATTCAGAAAAAAACGTACTGACTTTTTGTTCGAAGCTGGGATCGACCCCACGAATTTTGGATTACAAAGTCAGTTTATTTGCAGTGAGCCTTGAATACTCAATTTGATAAATATTTGATTTTCTTGAATACTTGTTTATTAATTTCATAAAAATTAGAAAGCTGATTTAGAGATTCTTATTTTCTGTCATTATATGTATGATTTGACGTTTGCAGTTTAATATGTTCAAAATAAGTGTTTTGAAGAATTGAACTATAATGTTAGCGGTCAGGCTCAACATGAAACATTCCTCTTGCGATTGATGAATTTAATGATTCGTTGGATCAAATATGATTCAAAATGACAGTTTTCATAATTGAACTTGGTAAATAATAACTTATTGACTGCTGTTAAATCGAATATAATAGAAGAATACTTTTCTTCAGAAGATATGCTCCATTAATAGTGAGTTTCATGATATTGATAAGGTACGAATTAAAATTTTCAAAGTATAAAAAAGTGGTCTGTTAATCATATCTTTATTATGTTTGTTAGAGGGTTGTCTTTCCGCCCTATTCTGGGCCGATAGGTTTAAGTTAAGGCTGTTAAGGCCACGACGTCGTCGCGGCTTGCTTATATGTGAGTTTGTCTTCTTTGTCTAATACAATATATCATCTTAATCTGCAATATTTACTAATTACTGTCTCTAAAATACCGACGGCGAGAGCCTTGGGAACTTATCGTATCCTCCCACTCCACCTAATTCTACCCTCATATAATAGACGTACGTCCCTGAACACATGTCACCAAAACGCTCGCATAGAAACCGCACGAGAATATGAACCCAAAGCTGAAGATATTGAATTTTTGATGTCAAAATTTGATTATTATCGAAAATTATCGTATACAATTCTAAATTTTTCCATAATATTATTTAGTATCAGGCTAGATATATCGAAGAGGATTATGAAATTATGCAAAAGAAAATGTGCTAAAAATTTATCGAAAAATTTAGTATTATTTATGCGGTATAACATTGAAATAAAGCCAGAATAGTAATTCATGCAACAAAAATGTAAAATTAAGCCTTATGACATGAGAGAGATTTCGAGTCACTAAAAAAAAATTCTTGGCCTAATGTCACAGTCAGTGGCGTAGCGACTATAACTGGCGCCCGGGGCACGACATACTATTGGCGCCCCCTCTCCCCCCATCCCTCAAGAATCTCATAATAGTATTATAATATATAGTTTATACATTATTCATTTTTGCCGTTTTGACTTTATGAGAAAAATAGTGATACAAATATAATAAGGCAAGTATCTGGATAATTGAAAATATACATGATAGTGGATGTGAAAACGTGGATTCGACATTAAATACAGAAAGAACAAAATTTCTTTAGAATTCACCCAAATAAACCACATGGAACAGCCTCAAACAGAGAGATCAATAATATCAATCTCGACAATTATCATTGAGAAAAGAGTATTAATTAATATAACACAACGACGATGACCCGTTTTTGCAGACGCACACAGTTCCAATGCACAAAAACGTCTTAAAATTTTGTCCACCAAAAGAGCCGATTCTTAATGATGTACATGAACGTGACAATGATAAAAATCAAGACAAATTAATATCTTACAAATCATGTATGTATATTATTCATTATAGAAAGCCAAACATTTGCCAACTCAAAACCATCAGTATGGTTGAAATTATTCGAATCTTCAATTATTTCAATCGCTTTTCATCTTGCGATTAATCTTGATTCTTCGAAATTGATCTCACGCAAAAATTCAGTAACATGATCAGCAACTAAAAATTTATTGGGATAATTGAGTCTTATGCACCTCCTATGTTCAACAATATGTGTGCTAACAGTTCTGTCCGTCTGACTACAGGTACTAGGATCTTGTGAATACCCGGAGATTTTAAGAGAATCACGTCCTTCATAGGTCTCATGAACTGCCTAGTTCTCATTATAAGAAAGTGGGCAACTTTGAAATTATATCTGGACAAGACCCTTCCAATCTTCTATTGAACTTTACTCACATAAGGTGAAGAACCATAATTTCTCATGTTATTATCCACAACAATAGCATTGGTAGACTTTGGTCGACGTACTTTTTTAGTGGAATGATAGCTCAAACCATTTCTCTGAAATATAACTCCTAGATTATCATTCTCTTCATCAAGTTTATCAGGGCGACAAAAATTATTAGCTCTTTGGAATCGACATTGTTCTATACTTCTGTGAAGGATAGTGATGTGATTAGAATGAATATATTGGAGTGTGTATGTTGGCTTCCTATAAACAGTGTGTAGGATTCTGCCATCATTGCTTTGTTCTAGATTGAAAATAATTCAAATAATTCAAAAAACTTTCCAAACGGGATAAGATCCTTGTGTGTTATATTATTTAATTAATTCTTTTTTCACAATGATATTAATCGTCAAGACTCATATTATTGATTCATCTGTTTGAGGTTGTTTCAAATAGTTTTTTCCTCAGACCTTGAATGGATGACATAAGAACTTTATTCTCTCTGCATTAAATGTGAAACATACGTTTATCTAATCCCGTTTTGAAAAGTCAAACTTTACATCAATTCCTGACGTTATGCAACGTCCCATTTTTTCATAACTGCAATGCAACAGTTGCGTAAAGTAGCATAAAGCAGTTACGTAATGACTTTACGTAACTGGCCATGTTTCAGAGCTAATCAATTATACTTATCTGCGTACAATTAAAAGAAAGATTTATTATTCACAGTATGCAGCATTGGCAGAGTCTTTAATATCAAAGAGTACTATATCACTCAGGATATTACTGCTTGAGCACATTTAAAAAAATTATTTTGACGTTTTGTGAAAATTCGATATTTATTTATTTCAGTGCACTCTTGTTTCTGTAGTAACAATAGATGGTCATGAATCACAGTCATCTGAATTTGGTGATGTGATGTGAGAGATGTTCCCATTGAAAAATATAGTTAAAATTATTCTGACGGAATTAGATAAAATTTTGTACAGAATACGTTATGAAAAGCCATATTGTTTGACTCACGTAATTTGCAAAACTCGCTTTGCTCGTTTTGGCAAATATTACGTTTCGTCAAACAATATGGCACTTTTCATAACTAATTATGTAAATAACTATTTCACATCTGGTATTCTGTATATTCTCAATTATCAAGATACTTGCTTTGTTTATTTTTGTATCATTGTTTTTTCGATGGAGACTTTGAGATAAAGAATCGAAACGTTAAAAATAAATAAAATATACAGAATTTAAACTAAAAAACACTTTCCTAATATATAGAATTTACTCGTAATATGAATATAATAATTATTAATAATTTAGAATATGCTTCCCAGAAATCGATCAAAACAGCAATTGAAATTCGGAAAATATGGAACGTCTTGAAGACCATTTGGCGCCCCTCCGTGAGTGGCGCCCGGAGCATAATAGACCCACTTGCACCCCCCTTGCTACGCCACTGGTCACAGTCCTTGTTAACACTTGCATTGCAAACAATTTATAGGACCAAAATTGACATCGAGTCTAGTGAAATTATGCATCTTATTAATAAGTGACGAATTTCATACCCCAATTTGAATAAGCTTAGTTTAACAATAGTTACTAATGAAATCTCAAGCCCAGAGTTCCAAGAAAAACCTGAATACGTTTCTGATTCGACTACATCCAATGTCGCCAATCATTCACGAGAAGGATTTGTCATCTATTTTCAAGTATGGTTGAAAGTTACTCACATGTATTTTCGATCATTTATGGAAGAATATCTCTAAAACTATATGTCAAAATGTCAATGTCAATGACAAATGATTGATATCAATTAGTTATTTGTATTTTTACCATAAGCAGTTGTGGCTCAATTTTAAATGAAATTAACATTTTCGGTAAGTTGTATGTATCATTTAATCTGTATTCAAAACCACACTTTGAATAGTTAATTACTTGGAAATCAGATGTCCAACATTTAAAAACTAATAGTTCAATATAAGATAACCATAAACAAAATATTAAAATTATGATTGTTAATGGAATATTGCATTGTGCTTGCAAATGGCTTGATTTAGAAAGCGACAAATGAATATAAGTCAAATAGATTCCTATCTATTGTTAGATAAGTTAAAAATATAACACGAATTTAACCAAGTATACTTGAACATCGGATTTGTAGATTTGTTTCCATAACAAAAATTTTTCTTGCTGACTGTCAACTGTCAGAAAAATATATTCCTTGTTTTTCCTATGCAACTATTTAGGAACAATATGTAATCAAGTTAAATTTCTTAATCTGGCTAGTTCTTTTGAATATAATAGTAATTATTTCTTCCAAAAAACGGTCGTGGATCTATTACTTTTTCATCAAAATTGAGAAAGAAAAAATTTTAATATAATCTCCGTGCAAACTGGCTCTTAAATTTTTGGTATCGCTCAAATGAACAATAATAATATCTTACCAAAACTTAAAAGTCAAATGTGACGTGAACATTGCTGTGTCATTATTCCGATTTGATATTTTTTGTTTGAGCGGTGCAACCGGTCATAATAAAAATTACTTCTTCAAGTGAAATTTTCAATCATTGACTCTTCTTCTATGTAAATTATTTGTAAATTATTTGAATATATGGAGAAATATCACCTACATGAATGTATTGGCATTCCAAACTTGATCCAAAATAGCTTTTTGAGCAAAGTATAGTTTACTAATGCTGAAATAGACGATAAATTGGAAATCTAACATGTGGAAGCCGTTTGTTCTAATAGTTACTTTATCTCCTCAAATATATCACAGACGAATCTTGAGTTGAGCATAATATTTCCAAACTTCTCTCGCTCTTAAGAAAAAAAAAATATTGTAACAGTAGGTGGTTATTTATATTACACAGCGAAACGAAGTGTAATCATTGTTTTTAAAATATCTCATCAGTGTCAAACAATAATGCAACATATGAAAACTTTTTGAGATGTTTTAAATGAGGTGTTGGATAATACGTTGTATTAGAATAGTGTGAAATGTGATTAGTCATTCGCCATTCAGGCGTCGTGCCTAAACTTTATCTTTCGTGACTTGCAAAAAATGGCGTCTTTGAACCGTGCTCGCAATCCGACACTTCTGAGTTTCTGTTGCTATGGTGAAGATTGGTAGTACATGTTTGTATTAAAATGTTTGACATTTACGATTGGCACAAGTTCAATCTTCATTTGTTTTACGGACTCTCAATAAAGTCAGATGCTGAATTTGACGCTCAGATCTCGAGCTATGGACATTCATAAAAAAATCAGCTATTGTAAATTGATGTAAAAAAATCATGACTGATATCCAACGGCGTCCGTGTTCCAATTCCAATTTTCCCAGCATTTGTGAAGGTTGAGTCGAATATATTCACATAGGAAATAATCTTGTTGAAAGTGCGTAAGAGGCACGTCAAATCTTCCTGAAATGTACTGTCTTATGGAGCAACACGTCGGATGGCACATGTCATGAGCATCAAAGTCATTATAGCAGGTGTCCCCTATCTATCCTATCTATAACTAGTGAAGGGTACCCGAAGAACGTTTTATGCGCAAGTAACGATAACCTAGTTGCATAAGCCTAGGGGAATCAAAAATTGAGTATGATGCCATCAGTTAGTAGACAGAGCAAGAATTATGAAGAGAGTACTGGAGATTTTCTTGGGCTTAATGGAATTAGGAATAGATTGTTTGAAAATAAGTAGTGGCACAAATACATAAGACGTAATAAACAAACCGATCACAATTATATTTTCTAGCATAATTTCGCAAAATATGTTTCTGCTTTGGAAATCAGGTTCTGATGGCAATGGAAATTGTATTCATGTTTTTCCTTCAATTTAACGACTGTAGAATGATGCTTACTATATTCATATGGAGCTAGTCTTAGGCGATACATTTTCTTGTGAATAAATTTTTAGGAAAAGGAGATTTTTTTTGGAAATGTAGTCACGAGAATTTTATTTTCTCAGGTGATTTCTTCACACACTACTTATTTATATAAATAGCTTGCTATTTTATTAGTCTACTGAAAATTACATACGTAATATCTTTGGAATTAGCTTTAATAAGAATATTTATATTGCGATAGGTCACCGTTTTTATATAGTTTAAACAAGACTTGAAATTTCGATTTTGCCATTACGGTAAATTGCTGCTATGGATGTCAGTTCTAAGTACCTTAGCCCTCGTCTTAATTTTCATTGAGAGATTCCGGTGACAAACCGGAAACCGGTAATAACAATAATAATGACAATCAGGCTCCGGGTTCTTATTAGAATCAGAGTGGGGCAGGAATAAGTCGGGTATATACGTACTAAATTTCATTTTGATTAAATTCTCGAGTTTTGAAGAGATCGCGTGTCAGGTCCGCACTTAAGATAAAGCGGGAGTTTGAGTTAATATCGTCGATATATGAAGATGGTATCCTATGAAGTTTGCTCCGAGCAGGACTGAAATCATAATATACGTTTCTTCAACTTGTATAAATAATACATAGATGCAGTTACATTAGGATATGTCAATTAATTCTCAGAAAGCTTTTTTGGAATTCAAACATTTTTTAAATATCAAAATTATTTCAATACAAGAGCATATCCTCAATTAGGACAGTTTTATTACCAACACAAAAAAATTTGGAGATAATTCTGAAATTATGACATAATATTCTTCGTGCGTTGTGTCATTACTAATAGTGGATAAATTGGAGTAGCCGATATCATATCAGAAATCAGTTTTTAAGTATTTGTGTAAAAAGAAAAAATATTTAATCAAGTCCTTGACTCTATATTTCTGCGGTTAATACAACTGATCTATGAAAATTGAATACTCTGAATGAATAGGATTTGCTAATCAATTTAATGAAAAACATACGAAATTAAATTTTTTGAAAATGTGACAAAATATATAAATACCAAGTATTTTTGGCTCAACTATCAGCTTAGTGTCTAAATTTATTTTAAAAACATAATTTCCACTTCCGCCATCTGAAATATATAATAAGGAAAGTATTGTAATCGTGATTTTTTGTCAAATCGTTATATGATGAGCCTTTACGATGAAGACTCTACTAAACCCAAAAAACATAATTTCAAAAAAAAATGGTCTATTGATCTGTTCATCTGTCTGTCGGTCAATGGTATCAATATTTTATTGGAGAAATTTTATTTGCGGTTCATTTGTTATTATTAAAATCTGAATTATTATAAAATTTGTTATATTTTTCTGAAACATTTCAATCATGATGTGTAATTAGAATTATTATCACTCATCTTTAGACATTACATGCAAAAGTTCCTCAATTTCTTTTTTAAATAAGTAATTTGGTCCTGTCGTGTTTCATTTCAAAATAAAGCTCTAGGAAAAATAATTCTAGTGGATATCTGAAATAGATATTGTTTTCGATTGATAATTGTTTTTTTTTACACTTTACCAGATTACGCCAGGTTTGAAATCAACTAAAGCAACTGGACATAGAACTTATGGCTATTGTATGATAAAATAGTAATTTCATATAGCCGCCATCTTTCACTTTGAGAATGACAGCTGTCAATTTGAAATATACAATTGAATAAACATCACTGAAACTGACCATAAAATTCATGATTGGAGAAGTACTATACGCTATGTCAGTAGCGACGAACGCGACTCCATGCGGTAGAAGTTATAAGCTCTTAACTAATACTGATTAGAGCTGTCAAAACAAATATAAAAGAGCATAAAGCCAAACTGAGTTTTTGAGGCAAATAAATATGGAAAATCCTTTGAAAAGGTTGAGATCATCGGGACAAGGTTTAATTTATTGTGTGTCTGAATGTTCGCACACACAACTGCGCAATGGTGAACTGAAATTTCATTCATTTCCGAATCGCGAATGGGCATAAGAAACTGTGAAAAAGTTATCTTCTCAGTTTGCTTTTATGCAATAGTACATACTATCAATCCTTGCACTCTTATAATATTCATTCAACTGTGCTGGACGATTCCAAATCATTGACTGGTCAGTCTTGAAGCAGATACTTTCTGTGTTAATTTATATGCAAACTGATGCAGCTGTATTTTTGCAGTTGCAACTAATATTAACAATTTTTCGACCTAAATTTACCAGTATTAATAATTTTTTACAGCAATCATGTAAAAAACACAGACTTATTATTATATTAGCGAACTTTAGAAATAAGCAGTTGGTGTTTTTTAAATTGTATAATGTTTGTACAGTATCAACATTGAATTATTAAAATTATATTTCAACAATATTACTATTGATCATAGATTGAAGACAAAATATCATGAATGAATCCTTATTACTGAATTTTCACTTATTTAAATGAATGATGTTTTCGGATAACTCGTACCTGGCAAGCAAATATTGAATCATAAGGCATGAATGATGCTGATTCCCTAATGAAGAATTCAAAATACACCAACTCAAGAAGTTTTTATGATAGTCACACAGATTATTTTCAATTTATAAAAATAATTCGTAAATATCAGATGAAGTTATCTAAAATCACGTGAAAATTTAATATTGTTTATCGATTCAATATCCAGACAATAATTAAACAGAACATACAAGAAGTACACTCGAACGTACGTATTATCATGTCAAGTAGAAAACTATGTTTACACTTATAATAATTTACACATATCTCGACCAATAAATTATACAAATTCAGATTTATTCTATCACTAAATGTGCCAGGCGCTTCGCACAAAGTAACTCCTGTAATTTCGCTATCTTCTTCGTTATTTTTAATTTCTTCTTCGTCGCTGACATGAAAACTTTGTACCAATTTTTTCTCTTTGCTCAAAATTTTGGATCTGAATATAGGTAAATCAACTTTTTGAGACCTTCATCAAAGTACTACTGTCATTGTAACAAACTTTCTGCTAATTCTGAGTGCCAGTTTTGCAAATTACGTGAGTACGTCAAAATTTGTTGATTGTCACGATTTCAAATATATTAGTAAATAGATGCCAAGTGTCGCCACCAGGACGGCGCTCGTGCCGCGCACAACGCTACTGACATAGCGTATAGTGGCCACAGCAGGTTTTTTGATTACGAATTCAAATTTCCCTGCTGCCTGCAAGCATCATTAAATCTTTTTGAGATTTTTCTATTTTTAAGTTGAAACTTTGTCCGGTTTTTTATAAACATTATATAATATGCAAGAAAAAATTAAATAATCATAAAGTAGGTACTTTCAATAGATGTGTTCTTGATAAAGCTAATAGATGTAATTTTCCCTACGGGGCCAAAGTATATTTGAAAATGCTTCAAGTGATGATTTCTACATTCACATAATGATGAGCCTGAGAAATTTCGAATGAAAATATATTGATACAGTATAAGAATATTTTGGCGAAAAGTTTTCTCATGCACCTTTCAAATATATGGCACTGCGTGACAATAGAACTACCTTAAATTGTTCCGGCATACGGTGTTTTCACTATTGTAATCCGTCCCTATAAAATTAATTGAAGGTGTAACTGGAACAGTCTATTTCATCACACATTAGTTTGGGAATGGATTCTCAACGAACACATATATAATATGTTTTCAATTATGGAAATGAATAATGAGGAACTTGTGGCATGCAATTTTATATATAACTCCTATCAAACAGCCTTGAAGCATTATCGTCATTAGTATGGCTTACATCATAAATACGATGCTAAGATCGACTCGATACAAAAACAGATATTGTCAGATTTTGATATTAAATGATCCATAGTTTGGATCTCGATTAAAGAACAATGCTGTATGACTTTATTAGAAATTCATAGGAATATAAGTGCTCGTCTGTATATAAATTATTATTGAACAATATTATTATTGATCCGTTCAGTCCTGATATGATTTCTTCGAAAGTACCACGTCTTGAGTTTAGAGATAAAACCACTGTTTACTGTGAAATGTTTAGAATAAAGGCTCATTCACAGTCACGAAATCTGCGACTTGAAACTACAAATTCAATCTTGTGCAATGCCCCTGTGCAAGAAATTCAATCATAGCGTTCACACTTCCGAAATTACAAACGCGATTTTGCCGATGCTGCCATCTATTGCGCTATTAGAAATTTTTATTTATTTAAGGTGGAATCATTTGGATAAATCAGAATAATGGTATTATTTGGATTTTCTAAATTCCACAAAGTTTTGCGACTTGATGTATAATTAGGAATTTTACAAATCATTTAATGAAGAATATGTTCTTCGAAAAATATTCTAGTTTACAGTTAGGGTAAATATAATAAGAAAAAAGAGATGATAATTTTACTTTTGATGAAATTGTCGCACATATTTTATTTATCTATATCCTAATCAGAGAATATTGGAGTTTAATATTTGTGTTCTGTGAACCAAAAATATTTGAAATTGGACTGAGCATGAGGTGAACCAAATACTGAAATATCGGTCCTAAGTAAGCTACTAACGCAATACTAGAAAAGTTGAGTAACAACTGCAGGAAAGAGAATTTTCAAGTAATATTTTACGGCATGAAAACGCATAGTTTATTGAGCACCTAAACATTACAAATATGCAATAAAATTCCAAATGTAAGTCAAATTGACGATAAATCAGTTTGCAACAAGTGTCTAGAACAAGCTGTTTTTTGTTTGGAACATGACTTTCTTTGAAAGAGTTTAAAACATGTCCAAAACTAAAATTGTCTGAATCGGACTAACACATCTCCGATTATGAGATAAGTAAAAAAAAGCAGCATTTAGAATGATTGGAATATCTTAAAGAATCCATTTCTGGATAAATATAGAAGTATCCTTAATTTTAAAACCAGATTCATTCTCTAGATAGGTTCGGAATAGATAATTCCCAGAATCCATTACACGTGTCGATAGGCCAGAAGAAGACAACAAATAGGAAAACAAATAACAATAGAAAGAGAAGTGAAATGTGAAATAGTAAACGTAGCGTTCATAACAATAGTGAGAAAATTTCCATCAATTGTCCATTAGTAACTGAACAGAACACATACAGCAACAAATACTTCTTGCTTGTCTCTCCATTCCAGAACGATGATAATAAAGTCGAATGCCGAATGAACGTAGAATATTATCAGACTCCGTTCGTTACATTAACATATTGCCGCAATTACACCGATCTTTTCTTTTGAATAATGCAAATAATTTCCGAAATTAAAGGCAGTAACTAAAATTAACAAGAATTCACTCATTTCGAAAAAGCAATAATCGTTTTCGTACTTGAAATGGAAGTACAATTGAGGAGGAATTCTTGAAAAGTACCGTAATGAAAATTTTCTCGATACACAAGTTTTTTTTCTTTTTATCTATAACTGTTTGAATGAACAGATGCAATATATATTTGGCATTGAGAAGTTAATGCATCCATATAGCAATTTATGAGCTTTTATATTCTTACGACAATCATTTAATCAAATTATTACTAGAAATCTTTTTCATGTTCATATACCAATATTTTTTCAACGGAGTGAGTTAAAAAAGAATTATAATTCTTGATCTAAATTTAATTTGACTAATTTTTATACAGGACGACTGATTGTTCATTATCCTGCTGATATCTACTGAAATATCGAAGATGTAGAAAAAGTTGGATAATAAACTAGTTGAACGAGATCTAGTCTACCAATCAAGTTGATCATTTTTTTACGGTCTATTTCTTTTCCAAAGGAAAAAAAGTTTCTTCAAGGCCCAGTTGCATCAAGCATTGTTAACTTTAATCACATCGTCAAATATTTGATCACGTGTTTCTAACCTGATTTTTTGACATCTAAATAGTAGTTATGATATTTTCATAGATAGTTTTACAAAAAATACAATTTAAAATCGTCATTTTAACGTTAGAAACAAGTTAATTATTCACGCAATCTATTTTGTTTTTTCAGATAAACATCAATAAAAAATCTCTCATTATTAATTGTTGATTATTTTGATGCAAATGGCCCAAAATGGAGCAGATTATAATATTTTGGTAGCATTAAATTTCCAATCAATTTCCTTCCACAATTCTGTATCACAAGCACCTTTTTTTTTAAAATGATGTTTTTAACAAATATGGATTATTCTAGTTAGCTGAGATATTGTAATAGGTACAAGTAAACTGATAAATTTATTTGACAAGTCTTTGCTAACATGAACTTAGTCAGGTGTAGGTAGTAAATAGAGCAATATTACAGCCATTGTAAAAAGAAATATTGTATTTGAAAAACTAAAGTTAAATATTTCTTCTGGAAGATTAGGTGAGTTGAGAAAAAATTGCACCAGTTTGTAGAATAGATTTCGTATCTACCTATTTTTTGTATCTTTAATAGTTCAGCCCAGCATGTATAATAGGCTAATTACTAGCTGCTAGTAAATAAAGTGTTTACCGCCAGTAAATAAAATGGATCCAGTATTCATGTATAAAATAAGTACAATTGAGTAATTTTGAAGGTCTGCACGCATGCGCGAGACAAAGAGCAAAGAAGATAAAAAATAAATGATTATTTATCATCTGGAAGCATTGCGCATGAGAAGTTTGGGTTCATAAAAGAAGATATCAGGATGTTGCATTCATTTACGATTTGCACATCACCATATCGTGCGTACCTCAAACTGGAATTGTTTTTTATATCTATAAATGATATAATGATATGCACACAATAGCTTTTCTATGAGCTAGAGTTATCATTTGAATTTTTTGAAGAGAATATCGAATTTATCTGTATCTAATAGGTAATTTTTAATAGGTGCATATTTATGAAGATAAAGAATTGTCGAAGTGCAGTACTGCAATTCATTAATATCGATCACACACCGACGCTTCGTTTTCAAACAAACGTTCTTCAATGCATTCATTATTATGTACAATTAGTTTAAAATATGCAAACCACAACATAACCAACCAACAGTTGATTCCACAGATCTCATCTATACTGTAAGATAAGTGCCTGGTTCATTGAACATCAAAATACATTTCTATAATCATATGAACTTTGAATTCAATCCATTTTTAGTAAAACCGAGTTGTTTAATCATATGTTATTTCGTATCATCTGTGATGGATAGTCTATAAAAAATATCCTCTCAGTCCATTCCTGTTCATTATTTTCTCCGGCCTTCGTGCAATTCTTCGTAGTACATTTAGTTCCGACGAGGCCTGTATCCATATCGGCGATTAAAACAGACTTGGAATCAACATTCAGAGTGTCTGATAACCAAGAGGACTTTAGCTAGCTTTCAAAGGGTTGTGTCGTTATTTCCTCGTCCCCCGCTGATCCTCTCGCAGATCCGTTAGTGGCACGATGCGATTTCTATGCTAATGATGAAATGGAAAGCAGACAGTTTATAAGCATTCACGGTTTATTCGTTTCGCTCACCCTTTGGGTTCTAATAGCACAATAGAGAAAGAAGAGCCTTCTTCCGGGTTTTTAGATTAGTGGTGCTCGTAACCACGCACCAAAGCCGAACGGTCTTTTTAGAAATAATACTGTAAAGAATGAAAACAACACTTGAGTTCTTTGATTGTTCACTTTTTACGGATGCTATATAAAATAAAGATCAAATTGAAATTCATTCTTGACAAAAATGATAAATGATAAAGACATTTTAATTTCCATGGTGTGATAGTACAAAAGTTTCTAGTAACATAATCAGATTTTTATGTGTAAAGTTGAAGCGCAACACGGGTTCACATGTTTATATACATCAATTTTCCTGAGTACGTATTAGTCCTACAATTTTTTGTTGAACCGCATCGAACTTTGCGCGCATTGCATAGTGGTTGATTTCTGTGGTAAAAATTTAAAGCTCATATCAATGTCATTTGATCTAACGTTATATCTATCATATGCGTTGATTTGATTTCAAGCATAAAAAATATTTTTTATTTTTATTTAATTTTACCATGCTGTTAAAATGATCATTGAAATGCATAAAGTTGGTTATGATATCTTTCACTCTAATAACATAGTTAAAGTCATATTATGTAGAATACTACTATTGTTGTTCTCTATAGTTCGATTTAATAGCCAAATGGACTTTGGGAAGAAATATATTAAAGGAGATTAGATGTTCAGCAAATATACCGATAATATTCTGGGAGGTATAAATACTGCATGATAGAATCGTTTAAATTGTTAACTTCTTATTGAAATTAACGAATGAAAATTATAAAATCGTTGTGAATTTTCAATAGCCCCTCCTCCAAAATGAATTATTATTCCCGAATATAGAAATATTGTGATGAGAACAGTTAATAATTCATTGCGTGAGTGTTATTTTATGTCCTTCTTGATGTCCTGTTGGGAAAATATTTGAAAGGTGTCATTAAATCAGCTTGAAGATAGCTCGTGCCTGAGTTCAATCTCTTCAACAATAACAATAGCACATCGACTCACACTCCACATCCGTTTCAGGATCCACGTTGGCATGTCCAAGGACAATACCAATCCTCAGCGTCTCCATGCCACATACATAACGTCACCAATACAGGGCTACCAACAAAAGATGATGTAGTGCATCATTAGAGCCAAAGCAGACACCATGCAATAACATGTTTTCTTTCCAGCGTACACTTTGTCACACACGTGCCTGCGTAATGGCGGAACATTTACTTCCGGCGACATCGATTGTGGGATTTGTTTAGAGCTTGTTGCTTCTGGAATGCTGGGCCAGGCACAGGCAACTTGATGCTGATCGCCTAGCCACAAGGAATTTTAATTGAATGGATGCTGAATGTTGTATCATTTGTTTTTGGAGCGGAATTGTTGGTACCATGACGACCGGACGGTGACGGTGTTCATGTGATTATTGTTCCAACTTCATGACTTCATTCAATGAGACACATATGGAAATTGCTATATCTCCTATCCCATTTGTTTGTTTAAACTGTACAATAACTCACAGCAAATTTCAAGATAGGAGGTATAAATTCAGATATTAAACTCAACATCTAAGTTCTCTTTCTCTTGAACGTGAAACAAATGGATAATGAGAAAAGTATGTTGCGTGTCGTTATATATGGCTGAAATGAATACTTCTTATAACGAATTAGAAGCAAATAACGATGATCTTGTGAAAGATAAAAGAGAAAGAAGATTGGCAATATAGAAAATATATTCATATATTGGTCACTCGTGACACGATCATTAGACATGTTTAATCTCTTTTTTACAAACATACAATTTCAGCTATAGTTTTTCTGTAGATACTTATCTTTTATTCTCGCTGTAATATAATGAATCGTTATCATAATGTGATATGCTAGAAATTTTCAAGGGAGCGGTGTACGTCATCAAATAATGTCACTAGATTTATGATGTCATGTACCGCTACGTATGCCTAATTCTCGTTTTAAATTTCACTGCAGGTTGCGGAGAAACCAATAAAATATTGAAACAGAATTTATATTGTCTCAAATTTTATTGTGAATAATTTATTTTTTATTACTCATGCGGGATAAGTACTACTTTGCGCACGTTTTTCCGGGCGGTAAATAGCTCTTTGCTTCTTGAGTGCGCCAAGTAAACTTGTCGCACGCAAACCATTTACCGCCCGGAAAAACAAACGCAAAATAATACTCATCCCACATTCGCAATAAAAAATAATATCTATAACTCGTGCGGTGTTATCAATTGCCCACTTGAGTGGATGAGCGCACGAACGAAGTGAGTGCGCTTAACTTCGCTCTCGTAGGCAATCGACAACTTATCGCACTTGTTACACATTATACTATTTACCGATTACAGTGTAAATATTTATTTTACAAACTCGCATGATCACTATTTTGCTCACATGAATTCCTCTCCTAGCTCACGCTCTTATATACCTAATCCAACAATGGGCCAACATTCAATTGTCTAACAGTTGATGCCTGGCAACCACCGAACATCTAGTAACCGTAGGCTGTCAATCACGTCCGACAATTGAACATCGACTTGGTCAATATCAACTAGGATTACAGTCATAGCGAATTCGAATAACTAATTAATTAAAATATTTAACATTTGTGACAATATTCATGACAAGTAATTTTAAATTATATATGAAATATATTTAGATGTGATGCACACCGCTACCTTCAAAATTTCAACTATAGTCTGTTAATACTAATCGGAGAAACTTTAAAAATATATGTTATCTCTGTGTTTTATTGCAAGAAATCTTTTCCCATTCATAAATTTTGAGAACCAAGTTATGGAGGTTTCAAATGACATTATGAGAATTGGGATGAAATTCATACAATCATTTCAAAAAAATATTTCCGCTTTTAGTGAATATACCTATATAAATTAGTCCTTTTCCTTGACTTTTTATGAATTCCTCAAATGTCCAAATAATAAAAACAGGTGATTGATGAGATACTTTTTAATTTTTATCGGTAGAAAACTTAGTTATAATCAAATTCAATCGACTTTTAGCACTAGATTATGATGAATCATCGATCCTGATATCTGCGTAAGCAAGTTTTCAAAATTCTAATGATGATTGAAATGTATTTCCAAACATTTTCATATGTTCCACTCTATTTCGAAGCGCTGCTAGTCACAGAATTGATATTCATTCAAATAGCTCGTACTCGTAAATGCACAAGATAATGAAACTACTCGGTAACTACCATTAAAGAGAAATATGAGCTGGTGCTTCATCATGTTGAAAATAAATATCTTTTACAGTTGATAGTGCCATATCTTCTAAAATCATATTCAGCATAATTCTTAGGATGGCTAAGTATATCTCATCCTCCTCATGTACAAGTATGATGTATTTTAATTAAAAATAGCACACCATACATTAATACAGAATTTTATTTGAGAGCCTCTTTCTTGTATTGCAACCGAATTTTCACGGCTCGAGTAGTGAGTATTCCTGCTGTCAAACTGACCGTTATTTGAAAAAAATTGGCTTCATGTGTTCCAAAAATTGATTTTAGAATATTTGGATCTTTATCCAACAATAAATTACAAAACTCTGGGCGGCGCTTTGGATCCTCATTTTCTTTTCTTTTCTAAATAGCGATGGACATTTACTTTATTTGAATTATTTTCATCTTCAGCCATTCTCACTCACTCACATTCAAATGCATCAATATGAAACAAAATATTCAATTGTTTTCTTCAGAGCACTCATATTATAATCAACTTGAAATTGAATTATCATAGAGTTCATTTGCATATTTTTCAGCTTTTACATAGTGTTTCACAAGAATCAAGAAATAGTCTTGATCTTGTTTTGATCTTGTCTTGAAATCAAGACAAGATCAAGACAAGAATGGTTTTTTATTTTCCAAGACAAGACAAGAACGTACTATCAAGAATCAAGACTTCTTGTCAAGAAATCTTGATATCTTGACAATTAATTATTCAAATCCGCATATTTATTATTCTACTAGCTGTACCCGGCATGCGTTGCAATGCCACATGAGCGTCTGTTTTAGATGACCGGACTTGAGCAGTGCGTACTCGAACGGTTTCCAATCTTACTTCTCGTTGCTCGTCGGTTTCTGAAGCTCGTGATATCTTTTGACGTTTTGCTCCAGCTGTAGATCGGCCAATTGCTTTTCGTTTCGGTGGCATAATTACAATAAGAAAATACCAATTCTCATCACAAACAATGATGTTACAGATTCGACAGCAAATAGTTTTCGTATGTGTCAAGACGATGTACAAAACATGAATGATAAAGATTTAAATTCAATGATTAATATAATGTCTTTTGTTCACGCAATAGCAACTTTAAATGAATGAAGATTACAAATTCATATATTTCATCCGCCCACAACTCCAAACAAATTAAAGCTAATTTTATTATATTGATGACCTAACTTCAAGTAATACTAAAGCAAAGTGCAAAAAGTTCCATTGGAAATGGAAAAAAATTCCCTAAAACAAAATTTTCTGAGCTGGAAACCGTCTCGTACGTCCCCAGAACACTCTGTCAAAGTTTCACCACAATCCGATTAATAGTTTCGGAGTGCATAAGGTACAAACATACAAACATTGATTTTTATTTATATAAATTATTGCAATATTGAAATCTGCTGTGGTCATCACAGTTTTTTCCCGACATTAAATTTCATGGCCAGTTTCATCACTGTTTCATGAATTTTGGAGTATCATACCAACTTTCAAAGTGACATTTGTCATTGTTAAACTGACAGTTCAAAGTGACAGCGTCATTGTAAAAGTGACAGCGTTATTTTCAAAGTGATAGCTGTCATTGTCGAAGTGACGGCTGTCATTGTTATGGTGACAGATGGCGGCTTACAATATAAGTATTTTTGAAAATGGAGAGTCTTTTTTTAAATTTTCTAATTGAAAAAGCTCATTTTCAAATTTAAACCTTTTCGGGGGAGTGAAAAGTATCGGTGATTATGATTTTCATGACAAATATTTGATATATATCGAAAGCATAAGTCGTCAGTTTCCGGAGATTTAATCGTTTATGTAGAAGAGAAATGTATTGGTAGAATCCCCAATACTCTAAGAAAGTTGTTAATTCTTAGCAACATTGCTATATCATATAACAATAATAATTGCAAATACTGATAAAAACATGAAAATGACAGCCTTTTCATTTATTTCTATTGGTGGCAATCTTGGAAAACGTTGCTAAAATCGATTCATAACATAAGAACATAACTGACAGGGAGGAAAAAGGATAGACACTAACGCTAAACTGACTGTTCAGATTGGATAAAACAATGGAGAAAGGGGATTCCCCCTTAAAGTCAAGATCAAGAAATATCAAGAATTCTTGAAACAAGACAAGAAATGCGTCGTCAAGAAATGGGCAAGACAAGAAATTTTTATTTTCTTGTCTTGAAAATCAAGACAAGACAAGAAATGGTCATCAAGACAAGAAATCTTGTCTTGATGAAACACTACTTTTACAAAGTGGAAGTATTGTGAAACCGACAAAATACATACTTCGGAATTTTGATGGAAAAATCCGTTATGTCAATGTCAGTGTCAACTGTCAATTATTCAGTCAAAAGATGCACAGGTAAGTCATGTGGTGTCCACATCAGATTTTCACTTCCCCGATCTATATAATAAGGAAAGTATTGTAATTATTATTGTTTGACAGTTCGAGATTTTGGTGGATCTTCACGTTTTAGACCCTACTGAATCCAAAAAACATTATTTTAAAAAAAGTCGGTCTGTCTGTGTGGAGTACGATAACTTGAGAACGGGTAGGTACCCGACTGAAATTTTATATTTAAGTTCTTCATCAGAAAGCTAGGTTCAAGTTCGTAGATGAGCATTCCTCAACCAGTGATACTAAAACGTTCTTGTTGGAACTTTTTAGTTTTTTGCGTTTATTTTATAAACAGTAGTATTTATCGTAAAACATGAAATAACCAAAATTAATTCTCAAGTAATTTGGCACAGTATTCACTTGAAGCATTTTTCGAAATTATCGGCGGTTCATTCGTAATTTTTGAAATTTGAATTTTAATAAAATTCAAAATTATTATGAAGCAAAGAAATAATGAGAATCATAATGTGAAATGATAATTATTATCACTCATATTCGGACATAACATGCTAACGTTAGTCAATTTTTTTTTTTTAAATAAGTAATTTGGCTCTATCGTGTTTGGTATCGAATTTTGCGGGGATAATTCTAGTAGAAGTGCCAAAGAGAATATTTAAACGATTGTCAGTTGTTTCTTTTACAAATTAATTGAATGATGACTAGTTTGGTATGAATTTAAAGCTTTGGGGAAGGTAAGCTTAGTAGATATTAAAAATAAATAATTGGAATCCACGTTACCATCTTTAAATTACACTTCCAGAGATAGAATGTCAAAACTGCATATTCTAATGAATTGAACACCCCAAAAATCTGGAATAGGAGTATTTATTTTCAGAAATATTTATTATATTATATGTAAGAACTAAAATATAACCGCCATCTGCCATTTTCAGAATGACAGCTGCCACTATGACAATGACAGCTGTCAGTTTGACAATGACAGTAAGCACATTGAAATATGCAATTAAGTAATGCGATACTCTAAATTTCTGAGAAAGTGATGAAACTTGCTATAAAATTTATAGTTGGAAAAGTACTGTGTGACCACAGCAGATTTCTTAGTTATGTGAGTGTATAAAAATATTATACAGTTGAATTCAGAAGAAAATACTGAATTGAACAGATGATTAAACAATGGGTTCTAATTTCAAATAAAAAAATAGAATTAAGAAAGCATTTTAGGAGCCACTGGTTAAAAAAAAATCTTCTATCTGTTACAAGTCTTGAGATATCAATGGTGTGCCACAAAAATTGAGTATCATACAAAGCAGACAGAGATCGAATTGCTTGTAAGAATATTATATTCTTCATGATAACAGCACTAAACGTTTTAATAATGTTTGACTTTAATTTGGTTCGAGTATTAATTATTGTGGTCATAGGGAAAATATGAGACAAAATTATATAATACCTTCCTAGACACCTCGTATTCATATTTATAAGAGCCTAGTACATTTCTTCAAAAATTAAATGAAATCTAACAATCTGGGTTTTAAAACAGTAAAGGTCCATTCTCGATGAGAACGTACTGGCGATGCCACTATGAATGTGGGTATCAAAACTATCGCTAATAATTTTTGTATTGCCAATTATTTATACCATTGATAATAAAATATCATCCATTACTTTTCTGGGTGAAATATTGAGATGAAATATTTTTATTACAAATCTTCTCGCAATGCATTGGCATTGATAGAGTAATAGACTGTACGACCTCATTGTTAATGGTTCTCAATTTCTCCTTATTTCATATTTTTGATAAATCTTAGTTCATGACAGATATCCAGTTCAACATCAGAACAAAATACCAGGGATGTATTCTTGTGAATAAATCGCTTACAATATATACTTTTTACATTTCTAAATATCAAACTTATCAAATGTCAGCTCTGGTTCTGCTAAATCACATCCTATTTTACCGACCGTAATATTTTGCTGTCGTAAATAACAAAAGAAACAAATTTTTCACCACAAATAAAAATTTATATCCGTAGACATTTGTAAAAGGGCGTTCATATTTTTTAATTTGGTTTAATGGCACCCCTGCACTCTTCCCCGTCCCGCGAGCCGTCTTCTCTTGACATAACCCCTACCATCAAGTCAGTTTATATCTGTTACCATCGATAAAAACATAACAACGGATCTCTTTTGCAACCCTTCTGATATAATTAGAGCTACGCTACCCTTGTTTTAATTTGTCTCCAAACCACCCCATGTGGTCGGTAGATAAAAAAAAACTTCAGTCGTTTCGTCTTACACCAATAATTAGTGATTAAATTTGTTTTTTAATTTGTATTTTTTTCTCTGCTTTTATTTGTGCCTTGTTCGTACCGCTCTTTTGATGCTAATTTGATTAAATTTGTTTGACTGTATTTTTACTTTTGGAATTATTCTTCGTTTGATTAATGCATAATTGGATCGCCCACGGACAATCCAATGAACAATGTTTCGTTGTCCAAAATCTAAGTACTAGAATATTAAGAAGACTTAATACATATTCTGTAGTAAACAGGGTGTTCACAATTAGTTGTTCCACCACTGGGATCTCCAGAATCATAAATTGAAGTATCTTTATACTAGGTCCCATTTATCGACCATTACATAATATGAATCAAGAATTTTGTCCACAATATACCAATTAATAACAGAAATCAATAATTTCCATATAGTCGGATAGAAGAAACATATCCAAGAAAATAAATTGATAACTCGATTTTTAAATTTTTTATTTGTTAGTTTATACCGTGACAAATAACATATCCTATTTGTATGCGGCTATGTTGTCAGAAGGGCTGTCAAAAAAAAGGATCAAAAAGTGCGCGATAGTAGCGAAATCAAATAAGTTTTTTTGAGCCTCGATCGATTCAGTAGCTTCTGGGTGAATTGCGAAAATAGTTATTTTTGATTCTAGATTGTGAAATGTCACTTTTGCCTTTCTTATCTGCGCAGTACCTGGCGTACCCAGGTAGGTCAGGCAAACACTTATTTACCTATACATCTTACCTAAAGATACTATTGTACAAAATTTCTATCTGAATCAAACACTTCATGAAACATGAGTTATGAGCTCTTGGACTATATATTGTGGGGTATCTCTTGACAAAGAAAATTGGTTCATGTTGGCTAACAACTTTTTACTTACTTGTACTAAATACAAGAGAGTATTGTGAAACCAACAAAATTCACCTATCGAGATTTTGATGGAAATATCCGTTTTGAGCATCCCTGAATCCATTTTGACTATTTTCGACTTGATATCGGTACGTATGTTCGTGCGTTCGTAAATCGCAAATCTTAAAACTGGTTGAACTATGATCAGCCACAGCATATTGAAATTTAGTGTTTGAACTGGTTGTAGCATCAAAATAGTTATCTACTATTTTTGTATCAATCGGCTGAGCCGGAAATGCAGTTTATATGTATAACAGACATTCAGAATTTGCCGTATAAAACAATCAGTTGAATTGAAATGATAAGGTAGGCAATGATATTCTGTTGTCAATTTTTTTATTTTGTTTGTCATTGTACATGCCATAAATATTATCAAAATCATATTAATTATAACCTGAAGTGACAGAAAACTCTATTGAATAAATTTGTGTAATATATCGAATGATGTACAAGTAAGTCACGTGATGTTCACGTCAGATATTTTAAAGACGTTATTTGGAAGGGCTTTTTTTAGGTTTTGTCAATATTTTAAAAAAAGTTCACAGCCGCTCTTTCTGAAATTTGTTGAGTATGTTGAAAGCTATAGGATCTCCACTATATAAAATTTTGAGTCTCAATATCAAATAGAACGCGAGTTATGGGTTTTCGAATAAATGACCAAAAATGACGGTTTTTCGAAATTTACCCAAAAGCTACTGAACCGATCAAGGCTGAAAAAAAACTTATTTGATTTCGCTACTTATTGAGCACTTTTTGCACCAGAGCACCTTTTTCCGTTAGATTCACAATTCTTTTGTAGAATGCAAGAAACCGTTTTGGCAGTTTTTGATCTTTCTTTTTGACAGCCTTTGTGACAACGTAGCCGCGTACAAATGGGATATGTTATTTGCCACGGTATGAACTAACAAATGAAATAAAAATTCAAGTTATCAATTTTCTTGATTTTAGCTTGTATCCGACTGATATTTTTATATGACAGAACTAGACAGTTACGTGCGGCTCCGCCCGCATACAAATGCAAAAGCACTTGGGCAAATCGTGGGAATCACCCTGTATTATCAATATTTATTGCTGTATTTTTTTCAGGATTGACCAATTTAACTGACTTTCTTTTAAAAATATAGTAATTGACTGCAGCAACCGAAAAACCATGGACGCTGCACGCTGTATCTTTGGGCTGTCAATATTTGTTGTTGTTTCATTTTAGGATGATTCGATCCAATTCACAATATGGGAGACACAAAAATCGGCGAAAATAAAACGCGCAAGAAAAATAATATAAAAATTTGTATTTATTTTTTGTTTATTTTTTTATTACTTTATTTATATTCTTACTGCAGAACGTTATCACAATTAGAATCAAGTAATTATTTGATATATTTGGAAGAAAATTCAATTTTTCAAACACATTTTTGAAGGATTTAAATAGAACACTGTGATTCCAAATAGTGAGCACGTTTATTTTGAACTCGTGCTATAACTTTAAATGCGGAATAATGATTCAAAACAAAACTAATTATATCTTGAAGATATTTTTCATACATAGAAATGATTGATACTATAGTTTATTTTAGTTAAAAACGGTTCAAGGATTCGTATCGAACTACAATTAAATTTTTCTGATTTGTCAAAATGCGAACTAATTTTACATGAGCACAAAAATAGCACTTAGATATCTTGTCAGTTGCATCAATTGTCAGTTGTTCATTAATTATCATTAATAGATTTGTGCAGTTCGAATATTTAGATTTATCTCTTCCCAGGAAATATGCGAATATATTAGTAGCTTTTATTTCCTGAATTAGTTTCCAGCAATCTCATTTTGAATCCTGCATTCAATGTAAGTGAATCGTGTTCACATTCAAGCCAGAAGGCTCAAATCGTAGTCTCATAAGAATCCTTGGACCGTCAACTGTAATGAACTATAATTTATCTCCATTTTGTAATAAGATTCAAAAAAATTAAAAAAGTTTATAAAATCATCAAAATCATGATTAATTCGGAAAAATTTATGATATTTGATTATTTCTATTCAAATCCTGTTTTCATTTTCAGCTATTGAAGGTGGAGAGCTGGCTACATAAGGAAGCTTATCATTCCTACATGGCTGAATCCTGCTGTATAATGTAAGCATATTTTTGTGTAGCCAAGTTCGAACCGTCCTGTCTTCCAGTGCGATCCCGTGGCTTTTTGACATTTTGAACTTGATATTTCAATTCAAATTTCCAAGAAGTTTCATGTCAAATTCAATGGAAATATTTCAATTCACAATATCATTATTTCTTTAGCTTCCAATAGATGCGTCAAAGTGATATTCAAGAAGAAAACGTTTTCATGAAAATTTTATTATATTTTACGAAAACCAGAACGATTAAAAATAAAACAAGATAAGACATAGGTGTATTTTCAAGTCGTTCGTGCACGTACATTAATGAACAAATTTTTCACTCTTGTATCTAAAATATCTATTTTTTCTTGCTCGACAGTTTCTACTACACCTTAATCATCTTCTCTAGAGCGAGAAGAATTATCTTGTTTGAGTATTATACATGTATTTTGATTAACGTGTGATATATGATAAGGGAAAACAGTTATTTATCTAATAAGTACAAAAAATGCTAGAGTTTGGGATGAGTAAGAAAGTTTGCAACGATCTTACGAATCCTTAAATAATTTTTTTTTGTACATATTAAATGCGTTGCTACTTTTCAATTTCATGTTATGTAATTGTCAAATTGACGTTGTAGTATTTGTATTTACTGTAAAAAGGATAGCATAGAAAATGTGAAGAATATCAATCAATAAAATAAGAAATGTAAGTTATGTTTCGTTGTATTAGTTTACTGCAAAAATTTGTTTCGAAAAGATAGTTTTGATACATCTAAATTTATTTAAAAAGCTCAGAGATGGAAAAATTCGGTACATTTGTTGGAAAAAGTATCGTATCTAACATGTACACTGAACGACTTCTATTATTGTTACAGATTAATTTGGCTGCATGAAACTACGACTTGGGCTACACCGAATGCAGCGAACTTCATTCTGGGCAATAATGATGATCGTTCGGTCCTTGTAGCATAATATACTATAAATTACACAGTTCCATCATATCTCAGTTTTATAAGTAATTTATCAATTACAATTATATCCTTTAAAAAGTCATCGAATGATGGATGAAAAAGAGAATAAAAATTTAAATCATATCTCCTTGCAAACGTTTTTATTAAGCCTTCATCAGTGCCTTGAGATGATACAGAACATGATCAAACTTTGTGAAGAGCATCTTATCTTTTTTATAATGCAGAAAACACTCATTGATAAAGGCTTAATTATCCAAAACGTTTGCAACATGAGAAGATATGATTTATATTTTTCCTCTCTTTTTTCTATCCATCATCCGATGAGTTTTTGGAGAATATAATTTTGTTGGATACGATCATTTATTATTTGATTATGATTATGCCCTGACAATAAAAATCAAAGTTCGTAAAGTTCAGTATATATAATAAATATCAAAATATCTTACATTTGATATAATTATATCGGATATAATATTATTATCTTCATGAAAAAGAAGCAGTTTTCATTCTATGAGTGATTTCAAAAAAAGAGTCGAAATGGTGAAATAATAGATACGAGCTTTATTATAAAAGTAACAATAAAATTGGAACACTGAGATCAATTCTTATCAAAACCTAAAAAACTAGATATATAATCTTCAGTGACTGTGGTGAGTCCCCGAGCTTTTATTTATGAAAACAACATATTTGTTATCCTAAAATCGAATATCCTGTTGCAGTTGGACATTATTATCATTAATATTGATCCACTTCAGAATAGATATCATATTAAAGAAAAAAAACAAAAGGAAATCTTCAAGCTTAGCCGAATATGTCCATTATTATCTAGAACGCTTCGACTTGCTAATCTCACGCAACTTCCCAACTTATTTGTAAGGTCTGTATCAAATATCCAGTAAGTAATAACTACTTGAAATGATTTCTCAGTCGACATTTGAAGCCAGATATTTGCAAATACGGGGTGAATGCTTTGGTGCGATAAGACAACACAGACTTTCTTCTCCCATTGCAAAATCAGAGAAACGCTTGATGCCAGCAATACAAACATGTCCAAAACAATTTGTGCGGGACACAAGTTCATATTATAGATTAAAATTACAGGCATTCATTGTGAAGTCTCAGCGAGAAACGAACGTCTATTCATCTCGGCAGAAATCGCGAACAATCTATCCGTAATTTGACACGAAATAAACAAGCAAACAAGCTGCTGCAAGAGTGAACGGGTTGCGTTCTGTTGAATGCTGGTCGCTATGACGACGTTCGCAACAAAACCAAAACAAAATAACACAATCGTTTCGGGTTAAATTTTAATTAAATGCCGCGACAAGAAAATGAAAATCTTTTGAAATATGCGAATGGGAGGTGACAGAGTCGTGCGAATTGCGGATTGAGTTTTAGCGCCTCTACTAAATTTCTTAATGTTTAGCAGATCGGTGGGAAGACTTCTACAGCTATCGGAGGATTTGAAGCTGAGCAATCCTTACATTTGTAATCTAGATTTTATTTAATAGATCTTGATAATAGTGACTGCTACATTTGACAGTAGATACATTATCCTACTTTTTCTTGCGCTTGTTTACATCTCTACATAATTAAATCTAATAGCTTAAGCCCTGTTGATACGGGAATGCCGAAGCATATTCAAGAACATTACGACTTGTATAAGTTAATGGGTTCAGATGTTCCAATTAATTGAAATAAGAGGCTAAATTTACAAAGCAAAGTGAGACACTATCCCGTAATAGAAAATTCTATGAAGAATATCCAGGTGTTGTCATTTGTAAAGATAGGACTTAATTCTCTTACTAGGTAACCATCGTTATAAAAGAATAAAGACGTTTGACAGATTGTTCTGCCAAAGATGAATAGAAATGATCATCTAAATGTTTCAATGTATAATTGATAAAATGCCTCTTTGGATCGATCTTCAGGCCTATGTTCAAAAAAAAATTATGTAAGTAACCAAGGATCTACCAATAAGTGACTGAAATTATACGTTTATCAAAAGAGAATTAATATTTATAATTACTTGTTTGGAATGGGTAACTTTCGAAGCTAAGAAAAGTTCAGTAAGCTGGTGAATGTGTTACAAAAACATTTTCAACTATTACTATTTATATTGAAAATAGAACATTCAAGGATACATGACGTTGGTATGTTCGGCGGTAACAGGAAAAAAAATGGAAGAATCATCTAGATGATGAGAGCGCATTTTTAACAGCTCATGAATGCTTGTTACTTCAGAGACTTCGCAAATTACCATCTCTTACAATTACTGAGCTTGAAATCAAGCAGTTTGGGCAAACTTATGAAACAGCAGCTTCCATTTAGTACTAGTTTCAAGTTGACTATTTGATAGGTACATAATTTATGCATGTACAAACTCAAAAATATCTTTTAATCTTCATTGTTTAGTTATTGACTGACGGGAGGTCATGTGCTGTACCTTAAAATATTAATTTGATTTTTATCAAAGCTTTATAAAAAAAATACACCAAAAGTAAACAAATTTTCATCTAATAACAATAATTTATTCTAGTAAGCTTCAAATTCACGCCAAACAAGTCATTGAATGAAGCCCCGACAGACTTGACAACTGTACATAATAGTAGTGACACGTACGGCTGAAGTTGTAACTAAATTTTTATCCACTTGAATAAACTTTAGTTGCCATATCCCTAATGTCATATATATCTATGGGCATTGTTTCACTTGAAACAAGTAATTGAATAATTGAATCCTTCACAATCACTGAGCGTGAAATAAAGCCATTTGTGCAAACCTACGAAACAGCAGCTTTTATTTAGTACCAGTTTCAAGTCTGAAAATAGTATAGTTGCTGAGAACTCAGCGTCTCGCCAGCCAGCCAGCAAGCCAGCCAGAAAGCCAAAGTGAATATAATCGCGCTTTTTTACAAAAAATTGAAGAATCATCTAGATGATGAAAGCGCATTTTTGACAGCTCATGAATGCTTGTTACTCCAGAGATTTCGCAAATTACCATCTCCTTCAATTACTGAGCTTGAACTAAAGCAATTTGTGCAAACCTACGAAACAGCAGCTTTTATTTAGTACCAGTTTCAAGTCTGTAAATAGTATAGTTGCTGAGAACTCAGCGTCACGCCAGCCAGTCAGTTAGCCAGCTAGCCAGCCAGTTAGCCAGCTAGCCAGCCAGCCAGACAGTCAGCCAGCCAGACAGCCAAAGTGAATATAATAGCACTTTTTTCCAAAAAATGCGCTAAGAATATTGAATCGAAATAATGACAGCAATGTTTGTCACATTTGACTTTTGAGTCTCGATACAATATTGTTCAATTAAATGACACTTGGAATTTAAGAGACGGCGGTGCAACTGGCCATTAGGTTTTTAGTGAAACACTGTAGTCTTAAGTTAAGATTAAGAACACATTTATGTTATATTGGTGTCGAAGCTTCTAATACGCAATAAAAAGCTAAATCAAAACTTATTATCTCTCAACGGTATATTTTATACATATAGATCAGGGTCTGTTCAGAACACGGCCTTACATTTATGCGTTCCGCGACGTTTTTTCGCTCTACGACCATTTCTACCCAATTGCAGTCTTCCGTAAAACACCTCAAAATTTGACCTAAGAATGGAAGAACTATGAATTTAAAAAAATCTGCATATAGGTCTTCACTGACAGATAAGTCACTTAGACACGTACTGCGTCTGACAGCAACTGATATTAATATTGGTATTGATAGAATCGTAAGAGATGATTTATTAATGAAGTACTAATAAATATGATAATGATATTCCCGTATTTCTGAATATTTGCGGTCGTCCAATCTATCAAGTGATTTGTATTGTCCCGGGATCATATATATTATGGCTTAGAGTCCAGTGCTTCCTTAGTTTTCTGAGATCACGGAACACCAAAAAACTCAATTTTTTCATGCAGAACCCCTATGAGAAGAGAAGACAATACCCATTGAAAATGATACAGAGCTATGGACACAAATAGGTTAATTTTTTCATTATTTTCATTATTATTATCGTTTAATGGTTGATTGTTGTAGAATTTTGAATAACTTTTCCCAGGGCTTCCTGAAAACCCTACGAGTGATTTGTGGAACACCAGGGTTCCGCGGAACACAGTTTATGAAATACAGGCTTAGACAGCCCTGTATGAATATAGATGATTATGTGATACAACTTGAAAATTGGAGAAAATCGATAAAATAATAATAGATTATATTATCAGGAGCAAAAAATTAGGTTTTATGATCTATGTGCAAAAGTTTGCAGTCAAAGTAACCGAAGCACATAAAGCCATTTTTGCTTCGAATGATATATATTATTTTTTTCAAACGAGTACCTAAATTGTATAACACAGGAAGTTAATATATTGATTTTTAGCTTGATGCAATTAGTTCCAAGATCAAACTAAATCATAATATCCAATAAAAATTGGTCATGGTTACGATATAAACAAACATAAAATTCAATTGAAAAATAAATTAAAAGTGTTATCCGTGTCATCATTAGCTGATATTAATAATCTCCAAGGTGAAGTGAGTGCGAATGGTTTATTTCAAAACCCAATTTTAAATAACTATAAGTACATTCATAATAAATATTGCTAAATTATTTTGCTGAAATTTTAGATTTTGTGATGTGACATGGCACATACAGTAAACAAAAATGAGTATTTTATCTGCCTATTCATATAAAGTGATACTTTTACCTTGGCAACAGAGATACATAACATGTTACTGATCAATTCAAAAATAGTATATTAGGATATAAGTTTCATAAGACATGATTTCAGGGCACGCGTTCTTGTTCTAATCAACAAGTGACCTAAAATGTCTTATGAAACGTGTATCTTATACAATTATTTCTATTTGTGTTCATATAATGTCAACAAATAATAAATTTTCTATTTTAGAAACATCGATAAAGACTATTCAATTTTTTATTTGACTCTTGGTAACTCTGAGACTTGACAGATAAGTAATTTGTGTAAATCAAAAATACTTATCAAAATTTGTTAATTTGAATGATGTTAAGGCTGGTTTATGATGGATTTGATTTACAAATTCAGATTTTCTCAATTATAAGTCCAGCCAATCGTAGACATTGGTTGACATGTCAGAAACTTCAAATTGACAACTGACACAAAAAAAAAGTTCACATGAATCGATTCGCACGAGTGACGGATGTTATTTTTTCTACAGTCAAAGGTGTTCGTGTGAATATCCATAATCAAAATATACTGTTTTCTGAGACAGAATTTGCTTCATTGAACTCATTCAAATTCATCAAATGTTGATAAAATTACTCATACCGACTCCATTTTGAGGAGGAATGAAAATAAAATCAAGGAGAATTAAAATTATGACAGTAACGAAACAGTTTTTTCGCGACGCCACGCGGCTTTCTTGATAATTCCTGAGCGTGTGGAATAAATCCTATTCCGCACGCTACAGCATGTGGAATGGGTATCATTCCATAGTGACTGTAGAAAAAATTATTTAAACAACGATTTTTCCAATCTTGGCCAAGTGCTGTATACCATAATTTTGAAGCATATCGGAGTAGAATATTTTTCTATGGTATTTTATCTGTGGAAGTGATGTACTAGTCTTATCAATCAGCTTAAGCGAAAAATGCTATTCTTCAAGAGGCTGGTTGAAAATATTACTCCGCTTACCAATCTACGCCTACAACTCTGGTACATGAATGATTATTATTTATATTATTAATTCAAACCTCAAGATTAGAACACCATTCCTTGTCCCTCCAATCTTGCGAAGCCTCACGTGCGTCTTCTCCCCACCTCTCGCAATGTTCAGGCAGAAATGAAATCACAGCATGGGCCTTAATGTCTTAACATTTGTCACCCGCTTCGGCTGGGCCGCGCGCAGTAATTAAATTGTTTCTTATTTTCGGAAGAATTGATGCACTGTGCTTTCGCGGTAATCATATTGCCGCGGAGATGAGAGAGAAGGGATGTTTCAAGGCGTAAGATCGCACGGTTACAGAAGTGAACTGTTTTACTTTCATAATAAACATTCAATATATGTATCCACAGCTTGAATTGTACAGCTAGAAGCATTTGTTCAAATGTCACATCTGATAATCTTGGATTATTTGCGTCTCATCAAGTAATAAATAATAAGTAAGAAATAAAGGACACTGAGACAATACAAATCACTTAATAGATTGGACGACCGCAAATATTTAAAAATACGGGAATATCATTATCATATTTATTAGTACTTCATTAATAAATCATGTTTTACGATTCTATCAATACCAATATTAATATCATTTGGTGTCAGACGCAGTACTTGTCTAAGTGACTTATCTGTCGGTGAAGACCTATATGCAGATTTTTTAAAATTCATAGTTGAATACGCACTTCCGCAAATATAGGTAATGAATTGTACAGCTAGAAGCATTTGTTCAAATGTCACATCTGATAATCTTGGATTATTTGCGTCTCATCAAGTAATAAATAGTAAGTAAGAAATACAGGACACTGTAAAGTGACTTTTGAAACATGTCCGTGAAACAGAATTTGATGAATTGTTCGAAATCGAAATATACAAATTCAGAAGTAGGTTTTTACGCCATGCATCGTCCTGAATAGGGCAGCAACTGTAGAAATGCATTTCGTCCTTATTAGGACTTTTCAGTCCAGTATAGCAAACCTCAGACCTCTACAACTGCTGCCCTATTCAGGACGATTGCGTGAAAACCGACTTCTGAATTTGTAATTCTGTGAAACAATCAGGTTTTGATTTCCAACAATATATCAAATTCTGTTTCACGGATATTTTTCAATGGTCATTTTACAGAGTCCTGTATTTTTTCAAATCTGTCACCTCGGCTGCATTATGGTAGATGGCACTGCTGCCGATTTATATCGCATGCCATGCAATTTTCATTAGTTTTAATAATAGAGTCCTAATTTTCAGAAGTATTGCACGTATCAAAACTAATTTTGAAAGGAAACTTCTTCTGAATTAGTTACCATCGCAAAGTTTGAGAAATAATTTCTATAGGAGAGGGTATGACGAAGTATCGGGTTCGTGATAAGAGCTGAAAAGAAGTTGAAGACATCAATCGAATATGTCGTATCACTACAGTAAAAAAATATATTGAATCTGACCAAATAAGTAGCAATTTTACAAGTTTCAATAAATTCCAAACAATTGTTCAAGATATTACTTTTAAACTAATCACATAATTAAATATTTCAACTTTATTGAAGAGGCTTCACTTCGAATTTGCATACATTGTGGATAACCACACATCCCTTTCATCAAGTATAATTGGGGTTCATTCATTCTTATCCACTATCTGAGAATTTGGACATTTTAGAATACGCACAGAGTGCGCATAAAATTCAATTACATTTCCGCTTTTTCAATTTTACAATTTTCCAATTTCAATCCATTTTATACCGTATTGAAATCCTCTGTCCGGAGGGTGTTAAGTTCCGGATTTCACGCGACCAATATCCGGTGAGTCCGGGCTATTATCGCCGCTGCGGGTTCCACTGGGAATCAATTTGTCGCGGTAAAAATCCGGGTGTCGAGAATGGAGCGGAGTAGGTGAAGTGAAGGGATGTTTAGGTGAAGAGGTAAAGAGGAAAGAGGGAGAATGCGATCGGAACCTGTTGCTCGAACCCCTTTCGATAGACCGGTCAATGGATAGCTTTCGAAGCAACTGAATGTGGAAAGCTCAATAAGGATAGGTAGTTGAGGGACACTTGTTGGAGTTTGCTTGCTTGAAATTGACTTTTAATGAAGTTCAAATTATTTAAAACCCTTGGCTGTAAAATTGAAAATTTTCCTAAAGAACGTTAGAGAAATTGAGTCAGTCTACAATATACACTATTTGTCAAAACAAACGATTATTGTTACAATAAAGGGATTACACTGAAAATATTTCGCCTAGCTCATAATCCTATAATATTCGCTTATTCACACGTTCAAATATGCGCAATTGACTTAATTAAGTTCATATTGAAAATTTTCTGATTTGCTCAGAATTCATTCAAATCTGTCCTAATGTAGACTTGGAATGGAATGGTTTTACTAATTAATTGTAATTGATATGTATTTCAATAAATGATTCTAAATATACCGATTAAGTTAGAGCAATAATGAAATTTTCTAGCTGAATATTCTTCGATCATTGATAAATACTTATAATTTCCAGCTTTCTCAAAGACGTTGTTTCTCGAAACAACAATTATGATATATTCCTGGGATAGTAGTGATTTTTTTTTCTACTTCTCGTGTTCTAGGGCTATCAGTTATCACCATCAAGTAGCCTTTTAGTTCTTTTTGCCAGTTGATCTTTGGTAATAAGCAGTCATTTGCTTGGAACTGTCAAACTAGAACATGAATTTGTGCTTCTAGCAAAATATGAAAGTTGATCATATTGAAGAGGAAATGGGGAAAAATTGAGAGACCACTTTGTGTGTATCTGTCATCTACCCATTGTCTAAATGTCAATTAGTGTTGTGTTATGTGTTGCGGATTCGTTTTAAAGCTACTGTTCAGGACCATAGGAAAAATTTTATATGCAATACGAGAGTAAACAAGCAGGAGGACATTTGGTCAACAATTTTATTGACTTGACAAACCCTGTCACCAAATACTTAGCCTAATATCATAATGCTCAACTTCACACTTTTGTTACATAAATTGCTATTATGGCCATGCGTGAAGTTGATTCTTTACGCATCACAAAAGATAAACTTAGTAAGCGTTTCTTGCGTACTAATCTCACTATCATTTAGACGCATAGCATTTGAATCTCTGTGATTTTATGTTTGTAGTACCTTTCACTGATATATTTGTCTCGATATCTGAGCTCAGGACTTTCTTGCAGTGTGCTTGATAATTTTCAAAATATTAAAATTAAGGGCCGTAGAAAACATCTAGTATGCAATACGAGTGTAAACAAGAGTTATGACATTTATTCATTCAGTGACGCGGCAAGCTTCGATACCAAATACTTAGCCTCATTCTATAATATGCTCAACTTCACACTTTTTTGCATAAATTTCTATATCTGTCAACCTTTTCAGTTTTCACAAATCTAAAATTCGAAACACACTCTTCTAACAATCACATTTACAGATAAAAATGGAATGAAACAATTCCAATGGTATTCTATGAATCACAAATTCGATGACTTAGAATCTTAACTTTTTCGTTAATAGTTGACCACGAAATTAATTAAACTTGGAGAAACAATCATAATTTTCATTTTCTTATTTTTCATTTGTAATTCATTACTCCGGTAGTACACACAAATATACTGATGTAGTCGAAGTAGTCTTGCTGACAAAAAAAATTAAACTTTTCGTTCTCAAATGCGCAACTTCATTTCATATAGAGATAGACGGAAATATTTATTGAATTTTTATTCAAAATCGAGTCCAATTAAAATTTTTATATCTGAAATATAGTACTTCCAATCACTCATATAAAGATATCTATAATTTTTTATACAAGATATCTAGAACTAAAATTTCAATCTGATGTACATACAATATCTCTTTCTGCTTTCAACAATGTATGAAAATAATTTGTTTGGTTGTATTCTTTCTGAAAATTCAATTATCTTAGTGAAAATTGGATGCTTATAAATATTCAAAACATACCATGAAAGCAACATCAAAATGGCTCTTTATAGTTGCATGTGCATGGCGATCTGTCATTTTGTAAGATCAACATTTTGACTTTAATCTTATTCCAATTCATATCAAATTGATGTAGCTCTGGTTGCAGAAAATAAGTGCACTATCCTAATCGTAATACAGTTACATACTTTTGAAAATACAAAGAGAACAGCTCTACAATATTTATCCTACCCGAAGTTCCAGATTTTCTAATTAAAGCATTTTAAAAGTAATTTATGCAACAAGAGTGTGAAGCTGAGTATTATGACATAAGGTCAAGTATTTGGTGACGATGCTTGCCGAGTCACTAAAATTATTGGCCGAATGTTTGCAATAGTATTGATTACAAGTTTTTTCTACCGTCCTAAATAGTAACTGTGAGAACCAGTCCGAAACAAGAACAGCACAATTTGTCATTTAGACTTCACACATAGCCTAAACAATGGATCAATGATAACTGTGCACAAAGTGAGGAGTTCCAATTTCTTCATTATTTTCTCTTCAATAGTATCGACTTCCATATTTTGACACTGATTGAGAACCAGCAGAAATGTGAAAAAGCACAAATGCACGATATACCACTTCGAAGTTTGACAGTTTGAAGTAAATAACTGCTTGTTACCAAACGTTAAGTAACAAAAATTCAGGTAACGCTATTCAACATCCGTGCGTATATTAATGGTGGTAGCGGTGATAGTGCTGGGATGCGTAAAGTCAAAAAATTAGCAAAACACTTACCTAACGCATCATTTGCGATGCATAAAGTATCCTTTACCCACGGCCGCAAAAAAACACTATGTATATGAATCTCGGTAAAAATTATTTCTTGAAGGCTACATAAATAACTATTCAAACTTTGAAATTGTGAATCTAGTGCGAACCAATGATGGTAGACTCCTACACACTGTTTATAGGAAACCAACACACACAAACCAATATATACATGCAGAATCACACCACCATCCTTCACAAAAGTATGGAAAAATTAGATGTCTTTTCCAAAGGGCTAATGACATTTGTCACCCTGATCAACTTGATGAAGAGATTAATAATCTAGGAGTAATTTCCCAGAAAAATGAGTTTTCTCATCATACCATTAGGAAAGCACGTCGACCGAAATCTAACAATGCTATCGTTGCGGATAATGGCGTGAGTAAGAATTATGTTTCTTTACCTTATGCCAGTAATGTTCCAGGGAAGATCGGAAGGATCTTGTCTCGATATAATTTCAAAGTTTCCTTCGCTCCTGTCACGAAGATCAAGCAGTTCTTAGAACCTGAGAAGGACATGATCCCTTTACAATCTTCGGGTATCAGACGGGCAAAACTGTGAGCATACGTATTGCCGAATATAGTAGATGCATAAGACTCAATCATCCAAATAAATCTTATGTTGCTGATCATGCCATTGAGTTTTTGCACGACATCAAGTTTGAAGAAACAAGAGTAATTGGAAGATTCTCATCCATCCATGGTAGATTGGTCAGAGAAGCGATTGGAATTAAAGATCCGAATAATTTCAACCATACCGATGATTTTGAATTGGCAAATGTTTGGCTTCCTATAATTAATAATAGACATACATAATTTGCAAAATATTTGTCTTGATTCTCATTCTTATTACGTTCATATACATTATTGAAACTTATTTCTTTTGTTAAAAAAATAAAAATCTTATGACATGTTTGGCCCTTGAAACTGTATGCGACCATAGAAACGGGACATTGTCCTCATGTGTTATATTAATTAAATCTTTCTTCACTATAATAATTCTCAAGACTCATATCATTGATTCCTCTGTTTCAGGCTTTTTATATATTTTCGATTTTTCATTTTTAATTATCTAGATAGTTGCCTTGTTCATTTTTGTATCATTTTTTCTGATAAAGACTTTCGGATAGAGTCGAAATTTCAAAAAATAAAAATGACTATACAGAATTCAATGCAAAAAATCTATTTATTGTAATATATAGTATATAATGTAAAACAAAAATATAAAAAAAAAATATTGCTATCATTTGAATAACAAACTTCAGGTCTACAGTTTTACAATTTAAAAAATATTTTTGTGATGAATCTCAAGCTTAAATAGCACATATAAAAAAAAAGTAGGCAGTCGTTGAAACATTGTAAAATATGAAGGAATAAGGCTCTAGTCGAGTTTAATATATATTTTTTAATAGTCTCTAAACGTATCTTGGTTGGAAGGGTGTACACGAATTCGGCACCGAGGACATTAAGTTGGCACCGATGGTAATCCGATTAGCGCGGATGCACACAAATTCGGCATTGTCAATTTCAAATAAAACTACGATCAATCTGCCAGCCTTGGTTTTATAAGTTTCTAAATTTCATTTTGAAATGAATGTCTTTAAAATAATACTGCAAATAATATCTAATGAAACTTCAGAAAAACATTTGGTTTAAAAATATTAGTAAAAAAAAATTACTTAAACATTTATGTACATACATACATACCTTACAAAAACATATAAATATGTACAACAAACTGGAACATCTTTTTTTTTGATATTTTTGATATTGAAATTTCTTGCATCAGATGAAAATAAATTACTACATATTTACAATATGAAAAATGATTTTCATACATAAATCTAATTGTTGCAATAGATGTTCGATATACATTTTGCAAAATGGAAATGTTTAATTTGCTGTGAGTTAAGACGCTTCATATTACTTTATACTCCATTTATTCTTTTTCGTATTGCAGGATACTTGTTTACACTTTAAAGTTTTATGTAGGTTTCTATTTGAGATTTTTTGGACCTTTTTTTACGATATGTATCTTATTTTTTTTGCTATGCGAATGTGATCAAAATTTTTGCAATCAATTTAGTAATTCGAATATGTATAGAGAAAATTGAAAAAAAAAAATGAAACCTAAGTAAGAATCTTCTCTTTTGCTATGAACATACAAATTCATTGAAATAAATTCCGTTCCGTTATTTGGAAATGTCTAATAGAACACTTAACATGCCTATTTCATAATTTTTCAAGACACTATCATTCTACAAACTGTTTGAGAAAATTAACATGGTCTTTAGAAGAATCTATTGAAAGATTTTAACGATTAAAAATTATTTTTATATTGTTTTACAATTTCTATTTTGGTAAGAATGTCACTCATCTAAATAATAGATATAAAAAATATAGGATTCAGAAGTTCTATTCTGTTGTTCAACATAAAATTTCGTCGTTATTTATAATGTGCTTTCAAGTGCAGGTACCAGTGAATTTAAACGATTCATTCGGCATTATTAATTTCTTAAATTAAGTTCAAGAAGCAATTTATTTGTTTGCTATTGATCCTTCGAAGACTGCGATTGTCATTATACAAATAGGGCGTCAATTCCAGACTTTGATCGTTTAATAGCTCTCTTGAAGGGGAAGGACTACCAGTACCCTCAAATCGTTCTGCATCGAGTATTATTCTAGAGAGATATCTTGAAGAAATATAGTTGCATCATTAGGAGAAGTTTCAAGGATCTATTGAAGCATTAGTCGTACATTCGACAAGATACAATTTTATCCTAGAATCAATAGTACACTATAACTCATATTTGATTAATCGAAGGGCTTAAATGCATTGAATTTATATTGTCACAAATATGAAGTATTTTGAGTTAGCTACTGATTTTTAACTACATTCGAAAACAATCTAAACAATGTTCAATTGTCAGACATGTGAATGTTAGCTATTGTTGCTAAATGTTCGGTTGTCGAAAATTGTGCTTTGCACTCAGATATTGTCTCTATTTTTAAGAAAATAAAATTTGTCCAATCACTATTACTTTTTGAGAAAAATAAAATCAGCAAAACTAGAACAACCAATGCCGTACTTCAAATATTGAAATTGATAGGAAAATCAGTCTATTCATTCACGAGAGATTGATTAGGAAGAGACTAAATGAATATTAATTCAAAAATATAAGATGAAATGGTTGAAGCCGAGTGGATTAATGAATGTAAGAATTGGAAATAAGGGAATTCAGTCATACATATAATATTTTCTTTTCTGACTCTACAGCTTTGGCTACACCTTGGCCATATTCAGGAGTGCTACAATTTCAAGATAATGCTATACAGATTTAGACTTGTGAATATTAGTGTAATATGTACAAAATAATTATTTTGTTTAAATTTAAATTTATATATGTATTTCTAAGTATTTTAACATAGTAGATAAAATAGTAAGAAAATTTTCATTTGTCAATTAATTGCCCCAACCGACTTTTATAGGAGATGTCGACTGAATGCGTGTTAAAAATTATGCGTGCACGCATTGTCAAAAAAATACAAATTGGCACAAGTGAAATTAGTCACTTGTGGTGTTTATCAATTATAAATATATACATACAAGGATATGCAACACGCATAATCAGCATCTTCCATAGAAATCGATTGTGGCAATCGCCAAATGAAAAATACATTTTCTCGCTATTTTATCATGTTGAAATACTTTAAAATACATGTATAAATTTGAGTTTTAGTGAAATAATTATTTTGTAAGCATTGCAAATATTCTCAAATTCAAAATTTTTCTTAGATTGTTTTGAAATTCTAGTACTCCTGAAGATGGCTAAGATGTAGCCGAAGCTGTGAAGTCATCAGGAATAAGAATATTATATATTTGACTGACATCCCTCATTTCAAATACTTAAATTCAAAATATAAAGATTGTCCATATGCCAACATGAAAATCATTGAGTAAAATTTGAATACTACTATTAAATAGATTAGATACCATGGCTACAAAATCGATATTGACCATCGATTTGTTCTACAATCCTAACGTTTTTTTCAATCACTGAAATCTCTGGATCTTTCTGTATAATATGATATTATTCTAATAGATCTAAAAATATTTTTCGATGACTTTTTATTAACACTGAAATTTCAAACATTTGGACAGAAGTAAGCATTTTTGAAGATGTTGGAGAAGAACTTCAGAATGTTTAGCACACTTTTTTTGAGCCTCGATGAATAATAATCTATTATTGACCATTGTTGAATAAATAGTAATGAATATTACAAACTTTTGATACCAAAAAAAAAAACCTTGGCAATAATATACTCCAATGTTATTAGTTGAGAAGTGGTTTTAAAATTTTACAATAATTGTCGGAATGAAAATAAATACCATTATTTATTTAGTCGTAGTTCATATTTCGATTGGAGAAAAGTAGGAATCAACTCTAAATAATGTCACCAATCTTTTAGTAATCCTCTTTTTCTTGGTAATAACTTCATCCTTGATTTCTAGCTGTATGTTCTTTGTGGGTAGGTCCAGTGATGAAGACGTTCTGGGATCAACATGTCACAGAACTCGCCAAAGCTATTTTTCACGGAGTTCCTCCTCCGACATTTCGTTAAGAGCTTGGCCACTAAGACTCCGTTTTATTGGTTTATATTCTCTTGTTTTATTTGATGATCATTTATTTTAATATGGAACATTGAACTTTGATGAAACAAATGGTGAGGAGAAATCAACGAGAGGAAAATGAACATATTCCAGCACGTAAGACGTGCTGGTGCTACTTCATCTTTAGAACGATTTTCTATATGTCATATAAAACGAACTTGATAGACTATTTTCTCTATTTCATGAGATGAATTGTACAGAAATATTATGTTTTCCAGTGTCAAAATTACTGAACAATAATCAAGATATTTTCATATGAAATATATTAAAGCTGTTCATTGAAATTTGGCGCTGTCTAATTTCTGATGTCAGCTACATATTTTCAACTATATTAAGCAAAAATATTTGATGTTGTAAATAATTTCAAATTGATAACGAATGAGAAATCGTAGAGACTTGAGTGTAAATAGTTTGAAAACAACAAGAACATATCCTACCTAAATAAGCGTCTATCTACGCACAAATGTAACAGAAGGGCACTAACAAAAAATTTTTGAATAATTTAAGTGCAGTATTTTTGGAGTTTGTCCTTCTCAAAACAAATTAAAATTTGTTACAAAATAAAATTGCAAGATTATCGGTTTGACTTTCAATACTTACGTGATATATGACGATATAAACAAAAAAAAAAAAAAAACATAGAAAACGAGCTGTACAAAACAGTATTAAAATAATTAAAATGAAAGCAGTAATACTGATACATATATCCTATACAAATTATGATACATCTCGAAGACTCACAAAGCTTTAGGTTACAATTTTTCATCTGTATCAGATAAATATCCATGTCTCCTATTTATGGAGTATTCGAAACTAAAGACTACCCGGGCATTTTTTCGTTTGTTTATTTGCTGCACTAGGCGGCTTAAATCCGAATTATAAACTTATTTCTAATGCACTACGTTTTCAACAGAAAATTTCACCTAATATTATACCTGAATCTCAACTCTATGTAAATAATGATATTACTTCAAAATAAGGGTGAGTTTTAGCTATTAGTTAGGAAAGAACTCAGGAGATTGGGTAGGCATTTCCTCCTTTAAATCGAAACTTTTCGCAGAAACTTTATTCTGCATCATCAATCATTTTTTCCAAATGGGCCATTATGATATTTTCTAGAAATTAAACTGAGATGAGAGCGCCATCTATAATAGATATTCCGACTGAATGGGATTGGGCTAATGTTTTTTTCTTACAAATTGCCATTTAGCCATTTAGCTTCGACATAACGATTAATAACGGGAATGTTCGCATATAAATGTGATTTATGTCGAGAGAAATCTGCATTCGAAACCGGGGAAATCTAACCGATAACCGCTAACATTTAAATTAAATCTATCTGAATATTAAACCGATTGTATGTTTCTCTCTAGACACAATTTTTTCTTCAAGGTATTATGGAGTAAAAAATTGCTTATAACAATGTAGATACTTTGATTTATTAACAAATCTTTACTGGATCAAATATAAGCAGTGAGATCAATAGTGTATTTGAAAGAGGATTATGAATCTGCTGATAGACAGATAGTAAAATAAAGAATTAATAGCATTTGCCATGTTTTAAAGTTATTGACCAATTAAGCTGACTACAAAAATATACTCAACAACTATAGTTTCAAGAGAGAAAATTGTTGCATGAATTAAAAATCTCTAGTTCAAAATCCTATGAGCATCGATTTTCTATATTCTATCAACTATTATTCAGTATTTTCTCTCGGTCTTAAAAACTACCCGTTCCATAATAATTTATAGAATTGAGCGGAATGCGCGTAAGCGAAATTTGCAAGCAATTTGCAAGTGGAGCGGCGTAGAGAGCAGCGGACAAGAGCTAGTCTATAATAATGTTGGTTAATTTTTTTTTTATCTAATTCCGATTTGAAGAGTCAAATTTTACGTCAATTTCTGACGTTATGCAGCATCACATTTTTCATAACTGACGTGTAACAGTTGCGTAAAGTAGTTACGTACCTAATAACTTTACGTAACTTGCCATGTCTCAAAGCTGATCAATCATACTTACGTGCATACAATTAAAAGAATAATTTATTAATTACAGTAAGTAGGATTGGCTGAGTCTTTATTATCAGAACGTACTGTATCACTGCTTGATTAGGTATTTATATTTTAAGAAATTATTTTGACTTTTTGTGACTATTCCATTCGTAGTATTTATAACAAGGTTAACAATGCTAAATCGCCATAGGAACGGTGCATATCAGTGAATATTTGGACGTGTAGAAATACCATCGGGTATTACACTAGTGGTCAGAATGAGTAATTTACTCAAAGATGTGGATATCTCCAATTTGTGCTTTCTTCGTATTTAATGGAATATTTTTCTGAATATCTTCATCAATTTTATCTTCTGATCTATCACCGAACCTTTCTGAACTAGATTCCATATCAAGACGCAATATATTTCTCTATTATTCGTCAAAGAAAATGCAAGAAATTCTAATTTTTCAGTTTGACAGAAGTTTGTTTACTAGTTCCTATGAAAATTACGTGAGTTGTTACTAGATTCATAGGAAACTAATTTGAAAAAATGGTTTGACTCCTGTAATAGTCCTCCATATACCATTTGTAGTTAAAGTATTATAGACTATTTTTGTGGTGCAATCACTCATGTTTATTGTACTTGTGAATACCACTCGTGCTGCACACTCGTGGTATTCAAACGCAAGCACAATAAACATTCGTGATAGCACCACAAAAATAATCGATAATACTTAAACTATTTATGGTATAATAAATGAAAATTCGATATTTGTTTATTTCAGTGCACTCTTTTCTCTTGTTTCTGTAGTAACAATAGATGGTCATGAATCATGGTCTGATTTTGTGATGTGCGTGAGAAATGTTCTCACTCAAAAATATAGATAAAATTATTCTGGCGGAACTAGATAAAATTTTGTACAGAATACGTTATGAAAAGCCATATTGTTTGACTCACATAATATGCAAAACTCGCTATGCTCGTTTAGGCAAATATTACAACTCGTCAGACAATATGGCACTTTTCATAACTAATTATGTAAATAACTATTTCATTGAAAATTTTAATTTTTTTGATTGTGTAAAATGCATTATAATACAATTCCTTTCAAAAGCTCATATTTCTGTTTAAATGCAATATATTTACACTAGATTACTAGAAAATCTCTTGCTCTACTATATTAGATGCACAATATACTGTTCTTGGGATATAAATGATTGTTCAGTTCATAAAAAGGATCTGTCATAAGAAAGTAAAAAATAATGATTGGCGAAGCAATATCGAGTTGTCAGTCGTCCAAATAAAAGAACGAAAGTCTAAGAAACAGGAAGCCTTAATTCCTGACCTTATCAATCTTGTGAGGCTTCCGATCCTACGTCTCCGTCAAATATCTTAATTAAGCCAAAGCTACAGACAATTCATCTAATCGCATATGTCTTTTGTGATATTGAATCCGAGTGGAGTTCGTATGGTAGTATTTCTCTACGAATTTAGGAAATGAAGGCGAATGTTTAAGTTGTTCAAATATTTATCATTGACAGAGGAATTTGTCAATCTCATCGAACAGTTTGTTTTGACATTAATTGACTGGAGAAGATTACTTTAGGAATAAATGAATATGTGATAAGCTTTGATCAGAAATATAGAATTCTCATCCAAAATCGCTGCTATTATTTATTGAAAGCAGACAAAATAGCTTCAGTATTCTTTAGCTTCTGATTCGTCGAAAATGATGCTTGAATTATTCTAAACGACACGTTAGAATGATACTTGTTTCAACACAATTTTTGGTTATGGAACATGGAAATGACTAAATTGAATATTATAATTTTTAATGATCTATACATGCTTTCGGAATTATATTATAATAAATGAATTTTTTTGGTTCTAATTCTGTATATTTATTTTTATTTTTGACGTTTCGACTCTCTAACCGAAAGTCTTTTTCAGAAAAAAATGATACAAAAATAAAAAAGGCAAGAAGGTATCTAGAAAAAATAGTTATTTGTGTATCAAGGCCGTAAAGGTTATCTTTTTTGGTCGAATCTGTTGTTTGCGGTCGAAGCGTAGCTGAGGCTGCAATTCGGTGAGACCAAAAAAGAACTGTAGGCCGAGGTGCACACAACGTTTTTTAGGCGATCATTACGAAATAATTCAAAATCACATCATTTTATCTATTTATTTCTAAAACATTGCAATTGTAAATCTTAGTTGCCGCTGAAATTGTTTTATTTTATTGTCTTCTATCAAGTTGACATTTAACAAAAAATGCGTATTTATTTTTTGAATTGCAAGAACTACAGAGGTTGACGGAAGAATATATGTACTATTTAAGCGAAAATTGTTTCTTAAAGAGTTCATCAAGCTGCCCATATAGGTAAATATAAAGTGTTTATGAAATATTTTCTGACAGATCAGTCCCAAAAAGTAATATTTGACAGATCAGTCCCAAAAAGTAAAATTTGACAGATCAGTCCCAAAAAGTGAAGCTTCACGGCCGCAAAAGAAGCCATAAAAACACCTTTTTTGTCATGATCGCCTAAAAAATATTTTATGTCATGTTAGGACCTTGGAACTGTGTCCGTTGCAGAAACGGGACATCGTCCTCATGTGTTATATTAATTGAATCTTTTTCTCTATAATAATTGTCAAGAATCATATCGTTGATTCTTCTGTTGAGGTTTTTACGTGGTTTTTCCTCAGACTTTGGGTGAATGCCAGAGGAATTTTATTCTTTTTGCACTAAATGTGGAACCCACGTATCCACATCTAGTAATCTGTATATTTTCAATTTTTTTTTATCCAGATACCTTTTCGCCTTGTTTATTTTTGTATCATTTTTTTCTGAAAAAGACTTTTGGTTAGAGAGTCGAAACGTCATAAATAAAAATAAATATACAGAATTAGAACCAAAAAAGTCTATTTATTATTATAATTTTTGTTAATAATTGAACACACATTTGCATCTAAAACAAAATTAGAGAAAACAATTAAGTATAAATTTTCATTTCCATATCTTATATTTGTTATTCACTATTTCGATGCAGCGCATACAAATACAGTGATGAAATTGAAGTAGCCATAGCGGACTAAAAAGTAATTTAGTCTAAAAAGATTAAACTTTTAGATTGCAAATGAATACGTGAAATCTCACTTCATATAGATATGGACAAAAGACATATTAATTTGCACGCTAATCATAAAAACTATAATTAAAATGAAAATGATACACATCTAAAAGAAGTTTTGAACATTCTTTCCACATTTTTTAAATTCTATTCATCATGGAAATGCAATTAATTATCAGTATGCAAAAAAAAAAATACGTTTACAACATTTTTTTAGTCATTTGCCTGATGTATCTCCTCCGTCTTCGTTGTTGTGCATCAAATTATGTATAATCTCGCAAGAAAAATATTATTTTCCCTACTAATTGCTATGATAACTTTTTTTGAGGAATGGGATTATTCTTCAATTTTTACCATGATTGCTATACCTTCCCTACTTATACGTGGCAGGGCGGCATGAGTTAAAAATAATTTATTGTTCCACTGCTAGTTTTTTTCTGATCAGATCAGCATCAAATATTGATAAAAGCTATCAATGAAGTTTGGGTGTATGACAATTTTTCTAAGATGAAATATTTAAGTGCATCTTATTTATGACGCTCTTCGTATTCTCCCACCCCTATTCAATACAGGGAGCAAAACGTGCCTCGAGTGAGAGAGAAGCATTCCATCTCGGCGGTGAATTTATCTTTGTCGCACTATAAACAATGTATCGGTATTTGTCTTGATCAAAGAACGAAGTGAACCATTTTTATAATACAATTTTCTCCCATAGAATTTCCTCAGTATTCCGGTGTTGTATGGCTGATAAAAAATCACCAATTTGTGCGGTGATGTGAGTGTTCTGCCGAGGTTTGTACTGCGTTGCGAAAGAAATCTGGGCTATATTTTTTCCCTAGTCTCATACCAAGTATAACAGGATATGACCAGAAATTGTGACACTACATTTTTATTCGAATTCAAGAATAAGTACAAAAAATATTTATGTAAAATGCACGGAATTGATGCTTCTGAAAATATATTTACTATTATTATAGTGAATACATGCAGGCACACATTTAGATAAATCGGTAGAAAGACTTTTGAAGAGAATATTATGTCGAAGGTATTGAGAGTGAATGATTGTTTTGGCACCCAATGAGTCAATTGTTGCATTTGAGGAAATCTCCGTGGGAAGAATTAAAAGCTCATATCAATGAAGTTATGGATGTGATTAAAGAGAAAGAGGGAAATTTAGATAGAGATGTCTAACGTAATTTGATATCTGATTTGATGTTAGATTGCGATAGCTGATTCAGTTTCACGTTATGTTTTTGCAATCTTCATTGGAATAAAACTTGGCTTTTCAATCGCACAATAACTTGCATTCGCCATATAACAATCAAAGTAACAACTGTTTCAACAACTGTTGTACGAGTAATAACCACTCAACTAAGTTATTCGGTGGTTGAAAGAGCGGATCTTGACCGCAAAAAATTATTGCAGACATTATTCTGAATCTGCTCTTACTCATCATTACCTTAGATGGCTTGGACCGATTTTCTTCCCGTATACAGAATAAAATTATCAAATGTACTTAACAGCGGATATGTTAAAACCTTGAAGACTATATAAGTGTAGTACAGTTGGTACTGAATAGTTTGACGAAAAGCGAAGATTTAACAGGCTATTTAATATTAATTGTGTACGTGAAATTAGTGTCCTGTCCAAGGGTACTATGATCAATGATTCGATTACAAAGCGATATGTGTCGAAAAAGATCAGTGCGAGGATGAATGGTTTTGCTCTGCTTCATAATGAATAAATAATAAAGATGTACCTACAAGTAATATAAAAGAGGATATTCCAAAGTCGAAATGCTTTATGGCTAATGTATGTATCAAGCAGTGACACTACTAACAGTGATCCTCATTCAGAATCCAATTCTGGTTGCCAGCTGGAACCATTGCTAAGATGTGAAAGTAATCCGACCGTTACAAACTAATAGCATCATCAAAATTAGCAGCGTGCTGTTATGACGGGAGATGAGATTGTTGATTAAAGAATTAATACTACATTAAATCAATAGTTCTAAATAGGACTATTCCGAGAATATCGCTATTAACTCAGAAGCTTACTGCCAAACTAGAAGAAAATTTTGAATAAAGACTAGTGATATGTACCATAATTCGTCTTTAATTATTTATAAATGTAACAGAGATATTCGAAAAAATAATAATTCAATAATAATTAGATTTATCACAGCAAATATTAAGAAATTTTCAATCCTGTAGAATATGTGTTGAAATTTTTTTACTGCAGTTGTCTCTGTAAAATAAAACAGGACGGGCGTTAAGGGCATCAAATATATTGCTTAGTTCTACAGTTAATCTGGGCATCATGTATCTATTTTGTTTGCTTCAAGTAAGAAATTGGATTTACTTCTCAGTTTTCAGTCTTATTGTATACTGTAAGGAAATACGAAGATTTCTTTCGTGGACAGTGACAACGGAAAACGTTTGTTAGTAGTGACAAGTACACCTTTTCAAAACCGAAAGAACTTTTCCATGAAATAATCTAAAAAGTTCGATTTAGGTCACGTTTCCGGTAGATTTTCTTTGTTTACCGTCAATTGTTATTATTTTTATTATCCTCATGTTTGCTAACTTTTAGAACAAATCTAAATTTTGGTGCCCAGTTCACCCTTTGCGGGTAGATTTTCAGATAGCGCCCAGAATACTTACGATATTGAAGTTTCAGGTAGGTTAATGTCCAATTCACATCCGCCCAAATAACAAACTATATATCATAAAGTACTGTTGGCGTGTTACCGCTTAACACATTTTTCATGTTGCATGGTGGATTTGGAATACCTTCTTCAAGATAATCAAATTATATGTGAGAAATAATTAGATTTCTTAGGGTCCTCTATCACACAAAGTATATGAAATCTTCCCATGGCGAGAATTTGACATCCGTAACTGCTGATGTGTCTCTAAGAAGTAGGTACTGAAAATACCGACATAGATATATCTACATTTTTTCTTTTAATCCTATTTTTATTAAATGATGTATCATTCAGAGGAGCATACTTTCGTATATTCAAAACAGATTTTCCTTTTGATTGTAGTGTCGTTCAAAAGATATCATTACAGTAGTTTATAAAAAGTATGTTTCTCCTGTATTCGGAATTATCGATCTAAAAGATTCAATATTCTCAATCACTAATAAAAACTTTAATATGAGTTCTAAAAACCAGCTGTCTTCAAATGTTATATAGTTTTTAAGAAATAACTAATTGAAAATGAAATTAAATATCTGTAGAATTTTTCCTATTTATCGGTACCTATGGAGTAATTCAAAAGCAACTTATACACTCAATCGGTTTCTCATTATATTTGTTCATTCATCCCATTTTCACAAAAATTTGACCTAATTCATAATTCTGGGTTAACAAGCAAAGAACAGCTGGAGCTCTTTTAATTATCAGGCTTTGAATTACTAATCAATATGGGATGACTTATGCATATTGCTTCATCAAGAATTATTTTTAATCTAGCTAATGTTTTTACTCCAAGTGCAAACTTCTTCAGAACGCTTCCTCCTCAACGCTCCTGAGACAGATCTTAAGTAAGAAAAACTAGTATCGGCTTGTGAATTCTTCTTCGCACTTTGAGAAAAATATAAAAAAGTGTACAGAAATGCAATTTCGGAAAAGTAGCTCCCAGACATAGAGAAATTGACGATCTCGGCTTTTGGGAGTGAGGAAGCAACGCAACTATCTCTCTCATCCTCATTGTTCTTGTTTCTTTGTTGATGGGTTTGGGTCTGATTGCGCCCTGTCGAAACAGAAAACAGATTTTAGACGATACATCACTAGTGATTTAAATACCGTGGAAATAATAGGTCGTGCTTAACTACCCAGCTTCTAATCGACATGAAAAACTACGATACATTTCTCAAGAGTTCTTGTCAATTGAAGAATCTCTTAGATTTAATTGAATTAAACGATGAAGTTGAATTACTTTCGTTTAGCGCCTATTGATTCATTAAGTGATTGAAACAGCTCATTGAATGATGAATTAGATAATTACTTTCACAATTATAATGTGGATCAACAGTTTTTCTGATAGTTAGCATGGTTTAGTCTTTGATTTAACATACTACAGAGCTATTCTATGATAATCATTTGATCTTAACAGCTGAAATTTTGAACTAATGCAAGAATACTTGACATTAATTTCTCACATTTTTTATAAAAACGACTGTCATGTTAAGCCAAGGCGTAGCTTTGTAAAGCCAACTTCATCCGTGCCATTGATAACAGTCGTTCAGTGCTCGTGCTGCATACGATACTTATTGAAACAAGTGCACTAAAATACCCCATTACCGATGTTTTCAAATGAATTTAGATGTATAAAAGGTACCATCGATTTCACAAAAAAAAATTTGCAAAAATTGTGTTCACATTTATAGTAAACTAATACTACAAAACATAGCTTACATGACTTATTTTATAAACCGATGTTATTATAGACCGAAAGATGGTGACAGTTGGAGCTCTTTGATTTTGTACCGCACGCCTTTTTCAATTAAACCAGTCAAAAACAAATTTGTTAGAATATTTTTTAAATCTATGTCTACTTGTGCTCTACATTCACTTGCAGAATGCTTAGTAATTTCAACATCTTATTTAGAATAATTCCGTATGCCAAACCGTTTAGAATCATTCAATCATCATTTTCGACGAATCAGAAGCTGTTAGTTTTGTTACTATGGTTACTTCCTAATAATTCAGTTATTTATTTCCGGATTTGCGTTAGACGTTTCATATTTTTTAATATTTTCTTCTGAAATATTGATGAGTTTCCAAGATCTTGTTGGAGAAAGTATAGTCTGCAACTTGTTTGGAATGCCGTATTCTACACTCGCGAACTGTGGTCCTCGCCTTCAGCAAGGATTACAAACTTTTCGCTAGTTTGGAATGAGGGTAATTCCAATACTTATTGTAGAATATACCATTTTCGATTTAGTAAGTTGCATTTCGAAAAAGTCGGCCTAGTTTCATATTAAAATTTGAATTCTTGTTACATAAATTACTATTTCTCCAACCAAGATATCGAGAAGAATTTGTATGAGAAGTTTGTGTTTTATTAATGCAATATAAGGAGCGGCAGGTCATGTACTAACGATCTAGTATAATTTATAAACTTTCTTTAAATTCTGGGACTAATGATTCGATATATTTGACCTTTCGGCATGACCTTTTCCTACTGCAATGACATTTTATACGGACACACGCTTCATGTGTTTGGCAGTCGATCATTTATCCCCCCAGCTCCTGTAATAACCCCCTTCCTCTTCTTGTCGATACATCACCGATAAGGGGTGTGAATATACGTAGAGGCAATGCAGTTGTAGATAATGTATTTTTGTGTATTTGACAGTGTGTGTGTTTGTGAAGGCATCAATTTTTGATGCGGTATTCTCTGGATACACGTTTGTAAGGCTTTTATTATAAACTAGGGAATTCTAGTGTTTTTTTTGTCTCTATTTTGGAGTTATTTTATGGAATACTGTTTCGCTATCTATTGAATCTTTTCAGTCGGGTGTTTGTGATGGAGTCTCTAGTGAAAACTGAATATATTTTGGAAATTATAGTGTTTCAGGTTATATTTACTCGAAATATATCAGCGAGATACGGTACTTTGTTATTGTTCCAATAATTCTGGAAATAATTTATCAACAGAAATCTTTGAAAATACAGTGTGTTCCATATTGAAGATGCTTTGATTTTCTTATTTTTAACCATAGAAATATCGTCATAATAGTGTTAATTAATCTTATCGTATAATAATCTGTTTTTGATTGTTTTCAAACAGAAGTGAAAAAATAAAATCTCAGAAAATAATATAATTAGCACTGGTTAAAAAATATCAGACAACTTTTCAATTGAAAAATTTAAAATTATTTTTCTGTAGATATAGGGGTTATGGGTTCGAATCCCCAATTTAAAGCATAGATGTATTCCATATAAAACCATTTTATAATTGGAATTCCATCTGATTGAACTTGAGTCAATACATAAAACGGTTTTAAAAGCATAGAGATAAGTGTTACGTAAATCTCTGAGCACCTGGTATAACAAAATCTAATTGTATAAAATTGGGAAATAGGTGTCAAATAAATGAACAAATAAATAATTAGCAAAGCAGGCGCGAGAATATTTATTCTCAATTGCCGAAAGCCTTGACAACAAGCATCAGCTCTTGAGAATATCCGTGAGACTTATTACCTGTAATAAGTTTTAAATTGTCAAATCGTCCTTAATTTAAAGTCATCGTTAGAAATAAATGGAAATAGTGTAAAATGTCCGGGGTAGCACTTAAAGTGATAAAGATGCAATTTTGCCCTGTCAACACTCGTTAAACGTCTTTAAATTAATCATTTGATTTTAATTTAGCCGAACGAACTCTCTGACGATTACGAGCGAGTAATTTACACCAAGTGAAAACTGCAAAGAGTCCTTCGTTCGTTCGTTCAGGAGGCGAAAGACATTTTTTCTGTCGGAGCAATTAAATATTCTAATTAAAAATCATCCGTTTCTACCTTCCTGTTGACGCACAAGAAGCTCAGGATGAGTTGAATTGAGCACTCACTGGAACACGTCCGAGATACGGAATTTTTATTGTAGGTGACAACTCGACTCGATTCGTAATTCTACGTATTTTATGCTTACAATTTTTGGGTAACTGAGAATATTAAAAGCCTTTTATTGTTCTGAATTGTTCATTGGCATCAACGTGAGACATATGGTTTTGAATTTGATTTTAGAAGGGTTACTAATCAGATATCACCATCTTCCAATTCGATTGCAAGTCAATTCAATTTTTGCATGACGCTAACTTAAAAATACTATATTGTAAGAGTTATTTACTTGTTACTAACATCTTAATAACAAATATGTTTTATTGGGAGAAGTTCTGTATGAAAATATTTAGAAACACAATATTTTAGTAAAATAAAAATGCATAATAAATAAACAAGCTATCAAGACAAAAATTTATAAATAATGAATAGATTAGCATATAAAAATTCTGAAACATTCTTTAATATGTTCCATAAAATTTCAAATCTAAGAATTCAAAAAGTTCCTATTATAAAAAAAATGTAGTACAGATGAATTAAGAATGACAGAAAAAAGATTAGCGATAATTAGGTATCTAACTATTGATATTTAGAAATGTTTCTTGAACTCCACGACGAGTTTCATTCGAACTCGACCAATTTTTGCATAGTGTTGCCACGAGACTCGAGACCAGTCTCGGTCTCGTCTCGTCTCGCCTCAAAAAGTCGAGACGAGACCATAGAATGGGTCTCGAGTCAAAAGTCGAGACCGAGACGAGACCAGAGTCGAGTCTCGGCGAGAGTCTCGCGAGACTCTCGACGAGACTTGTATCATAATCACTTAAGCTTCATTTTTATTTCTTCTGAAAGCAATTTTATAGAGCAAGTAGGTTAATACCGACAAACTATAGTAATAATAATTGATTTAAGATGGTTACTGATGGATAAGTTTTTGATTGAGACAATCATTTTTTCTACCGCTCTTCCAGAATATTCACTTCATATTTAGCCTACATGACAATATTTTTTTGTCGATTGTTTTTTTAAAGTGTCATTTGGTTCTATCATGTTTGGTATCAGATTACCTAAAGCTTCTGCAGGAATAATTCTAGTAGAAGTCTGAAAAAGGATATTCAAACGATTGTTAATTTTTATTTGTATGATGTCTAGTTTAGTATCAATCTTAAGCATTTGGGGAGATAGGCTTAGCAGGAATATAGAAAAGATAATAAGTGAAATCCACGTTATAAAATTATACTTCCGGTGACCAAATGTCAAAACTGTATGTTCCAAATTAAAGACCCTGAAAATTTAGAAAAGAACTCTTGATTTTCAAAAATACCTATTTCATGTAGGGATTTAAATATAACCGCCATCCGTCACTTTAATAATGACAGCCGTCACTTTGACAATAACAGCTGTCACTTTGACAATGACAGCGGTCATTTTGATATATGCAATTGATTGATGCGACACTCTAAATCTATGAAACAGCGATTAAACCGGCCATGAAACTTTTGGTTAGGGAAGTACTGTGTGGCCGCAGCAGATTTTATATGATAAGATTGTACAACAGGACGAGCCCCAATACTAGCACAACACTTTTAATTGCACAAAAAATTATCGACATAATGGAAGAATATATTATCACACTATAACTAATTTTGACTGGAAATACGTTACATAAATCGACTCCTATAAGATTCCTGGTTATATTCCTGTGTCTCATCTATAATTTCATACAAAATTAAAATCAGATTAGGCTGGACTGGGCCATAGGAAGAGAAAATCAATACTATTCTTCCATAAATTTCAGTAATTTGAACCATATAGCCCGTTATTCACAGTCAATAACATAACCTCATTTGAAAATTTGGTTTTTCCTTATCTATTTCCGAATTTGATGGTTCACACGTCGCAAATAATGCGTCAACTGAGCATGTAGGCATCTTAGATCTACCATCAATTCAAATGAACGCTTTCGTAGCCTGAATTCAGTTTATATGAATCTATCTTGAAAATCGTAGAAGAAATATCGTGTGGCGAACTAACATTATGAAATTCGGAGAATATGTTTTATAACTCAGCGATTCTTGACTAGAAATATGTGGCCTCAACCTTGTCATAATGCTTTAGTTTACACATTTGTTGCATAAAACTATTGCCTCTTTATTATCTCGAATCCTCGTGGCTCCAGTGGTTCCATTCTAATTCATAGAGACTGCTTGGAGACAGATCGCAGTCTCTATATGTCAATGTTGATATGTCCTAGTTACATTTATAGGAACTTGAATATTGTATGTTGGTGCAAACAATATGATCGATAACTTTATGCTGTCATTTAGTTAAGAACTGTATGTTTGAAATCAGAATCAATTTATTTTTGATCATTCTCCAGATTTATTATTAATTATAATGGTAAAATTTTATTCTATTGATACTATTATATAACGTACGAATGTCAAATCTGTCATCGAACTAAGGAAAATGACATGACCCTGTCTCTTACTTCTGGAAGACTGTCTTCAACGATGATGACATAAAATCACATCTCTAATTGCAAATTCGATGTAGGCTGAGATTATCCAATACGCAAGTGCGTTTTACGTGATCACGTGATCACAATTTCTAGAGCTGCTTAGCAATGTAGGAATAATTGTGTAATGCAAGAAATTCAAAAGACACATTATTTGTACAGTAGTGTTTTTGTGGTTCTTAGCGATTGTAAAGTGAGCCAGAAACTCACGTCTGGAGATTTATGACCAAGCTATGAAACATAATTTTGCGGACCAAACACGCAAATACATTTTTTCGGTAGAATTCATAGCAAATAATAATCAGGTAGAACGAATTGATTCCCACATGTAAGAATATGTAATTTTGAAAAATCATGGCGAGACTCTCGTCGAGACTCGAGACCGAGACGAGACCGACCTACTCGAGACCAAGGCGAGACCGAGACGAGACTGAGCTAGGCAAGACCATCACGAGACCGAGACGAGACTCACTAAAGTCTCGTCTCGTCTCGTCTCGTGGCAACACTATTTTTGCAGATCTCGATATGCTACCGTATATTTAATTACTGTGTCAATTTAAATGAATTTAAGTAGAAATTATTGTAGTTGGCAAACAAAAATATTAATGTAATACACATTTCATAATAAAAATAACTCTTTACACAAATATCCGGACCCCGGGTGAGAATCGAACATGACTCCAGTATTCAAACGGTAGAGATTGCTTGAGCACTGTCTAAACAGCACTTAATATTAGAGTGTATATTAAAATTTGAATTATATTTATTTATTTCTTTGTTGGAACCGAGAGGAACCAATCCAATAATTGCTAATAGTGTTGTAGTCAACTCGTGCATGATTCAAATCTTTTGTTTGGGATCCTTTTCTGTAATGGATGCGAATCATATTCCAAAGAGTGAATTCCAATTCGAATATTATATCAATTTGGATAGAATTAGCCATTATTCACAAGACTGATGCAAACTTTGTCCAAAAGAAATATTTTTATGTCATACTTTTCGGACTAGTTGCATTAATCATTATTAACTTTAATCACATTGTCAAATACTTGATCCGTATTTCTAAACTCACATTTTGACGATCAAATAGAAATTAAAATATTTTTTTAATTAAATTCATGATAAATATGACTTAAAATTTTTATTAAGATGAAGGAAAAGACTTTTCAAAACAAATTTTTAAGAATTACATGGTATTGATTTCAAGATTGCATAGCTTCTGACAAAGGAGAACAATTGGTTCGAGACACTAATAAAGGAAGCAATAGAAATGAAAAAAAATCACTGAATAATTTGAAATCAAATACTGGTTATGAATTTAATCGACCGTAGTTACAGCCATTTATTTATTATTTCGAGTAATTTTTATCTACGAATCTATTGTGCAAGAGATACTTTATCACCACCTTCTGAAGATCTGTGTATGGTTCAATTATGTGCCAAATCAGAAAAAAGAAGAGCCAGTTTGACCTAGAACCACTAGGAGTTGACAATTACCCTATTTAGACCTTAATTTTTATCTCCTGAAGACCTGTGGACATTAGAATTATAAGCCAAACCACAAGTAGAGCTTTTCGATCTTAGGAACTAATATATTATGCTTGTTCTTCGCATCCTGGCTGCGAAGTATTTCGCGTCCTGTAAACAAAATAGTCATTTCGCATGTTTGTAGTTTCCTTGTAAAAAGTTCACTTTGAATGATAGTTTTCGAAAAAAATACTTTTTTTTGGAAAATGTCTTTAAAAGTAAACATTTACATGGCAAGTAGAAATATGCGAAATGATTGCTTTGTTTATAGGACGCGAGATACTTCGCAGCCAGGATGCGGAATATTCCACATCCTACTGATATTGGTATCATAGCTACATTAAAAGTCACATTGATTGATTCCTGATTATATATATTTTAGGCGATCATAACAATAAAGGTATTTCTATGGCTCCTTTTGAGGCCGTTAAATTTCACTTTTTGGAACTGATTTGTAAAATATTTTTTGGGCTGATCTGTCGAAAACTACTTCATAAACACTTCATACCTACCTATATCGGCAGCTTGATGAACTCTTGAAGAAACAGTTTTCGCCGAAATACATATTATACATATTCTTCCGTCAACCTCTATACACCAACCCAGTTCCTTTTCATGCGACAGTAACGCCGTTCTACTGGGAAAGTGCCGAAATAGCTAGCGTATAATTTGTAATGACAGGTGTGCAAGTATTCCCAGAAAAGTGATCAAACAAACAAATTTCTTACGATAATGGTAGTTATTATCCGCTGTGAATTTGAAGCCATCGATTTAGGTATATTTCGTGACAAAAATATTTAGTGAAGGCCGAAAATTATGCGAAAATTGTCATACCATGAACCAGTTATTAAACAATATTGCATTTTTTGATTAATTTCTGGTAGTTTTGCGGGAAACTTCTGATGCTTATTGGATTAGAAAGAACGAAAGTTCTTATCAACCAAGTAGGGAGGCAAAAATTTATTATTATACATATATAAATGGAAAAATTGATGCTAAACAACTGATCAGAATTATTTCAATTTTTGATGGCTGAATCTATTCGTCCGGCGGCAGGATGGGAATATTTTTTCCGGTGACCGGATTAATAATATATCTTTATTTATCCGTCTAGAAAAATGTATTTATTAACTGTCCAATTCAGCATTAATAAATACGGTATACCCTCGAAGGTAATATTATATCTTTCCAAAATACTTTTAAACCATACTGTGATACTTTCATACTAGCTATATACACTTTGAAGTATCCAAAGTGAATAAAATATAATTGGAAAGTATTTGAACATCATAAAATGAATAGTAATTTCGAGAATAATTCATTTATTATAGAAATTCAAAATTACCTCCAAGTCAGAATTCATGAAAACAATGTCAGATGTCTTAAAATTATATTTGCTTCAATTACGTTGTATATTAAAATTCCCATTTACCACACATCCTTACTTACTTTGTCAATCTCTGAGTCACGAACATTCCAAATGATACCATACATAACAATAATCACAGCCTATGCTTTTTAGCGCATTTTTCCGAAAAAAGCGCTATTATATTCACTTTGGCTGGCTGGCTGGCTGGCTGGCTGGCTGGCTGGCTGGCTGGCTGGCGTGACGCTGAGATCTCAGCAACTATACTATTTACAGACTTGAAACGGGTACTAAATAAAAGCTGCTGTTTCGTAGGCTTGCACAAATTGCTTTAATTCAAGCTCAGTGATTGTGAAAAATTGAATTATTCAATTACTTGTTTCAAGTGGAACAATGTCCATAGATATCTATGACATTAGGGATACGGCAACTAAAATTTATTAAAGTAGATAAAAATCTAGTTTCAACTTTCGCCGCGGGTGTCACTATTATTATGTACAGTTGTCAAATCTGTCCGGGATTCATTCAATGACTTGTTTGACGCGAATTTGAAGCTTATTAGAATGAATTATTATTATTGGATGAAAATTTGTTCACTTTTGGTGTATTTTTTTTTATATAGCTTTGATAAAGATCAAATTATCATTTCAAGCTACAGCATTTGACCTCCTGTCAGTCAATAACTAAACAATGAAGATTAAAAGGTATTTTTGAGTTTGTACATGTATAAATTATGTACCTATTAAATAGTCAACTTGAAACTAGTACTAAATGGAAGCTGCTGTTTTGTAAGTTTGCCCAAACTGCTTGATTTCAAGCTCAGTAATTGTAAGAGATGGTAATTTGCGAAATCTCTGAAGTAAGAAGCATTCATGAGCTGTCAAAAATGCGCTTCCATCATCTAGATGATTCTTCCATTTTTTTCAATTTTGAGTAATTATCAATCAATTTTTAGAAGTTTTTTTTTGAGAGTACTCTTTTACAACAGTTTTCCTCGCTTTCGTAGTAAAATATAGCTGTTGACATGAATTTTTATTGGACTGAAATAATGAATTACATTGAATTACATGATTATTTGAAAATAAACAGGAGTATGACAGATCGACGTTTTTTGAAAAATTGAAAATCAGGTAAATAAGTTCATTCTATCAATTTACCTTTGCATGTATTCAAAAAAGTTCTAAAAAGATGAATTAAATTCTATCAAATATACCAGGAGCGACTTTAAAGAATTAATTTTATTACGATTAACTATCCCCACTAACATTTAATTGAATGACGGATAAAATATAGGCTATTGTTTTGCACGCAAAGAAAAATAACCGGACGAATAAAAATATCTTATTTCTCCGGTAGCCGGATCATTGGTCACTACGATTTTTGATTCAGTAAATTGTCAAGCTTAACTAATAATACCAATATTACATTGAAATGAATATATTGCATCTCGTAGGTAATACATCAAGAGTAATTTCAAATACAGATTGTGACTGCAAGAATGGAAAAGAATACTGCAAACATGAGCTGCAGTTGCAATCCTTGTCTTTGTTCCAGTTCTAAAACAATTCTTAGAATCTCTACTATCGAGAAAAATACATTCAATAATTATTAATTATATTAGAAATTTAATACAATTATTGTATTTTTTGCAGAAATCAACATTCGTAAGTGTTACTGATTTTCTTACGTTTTGATTGAATTAAATATCCATTCAAGGTTCAATTTGTCGGTATCCAGACGTACAACGTAAACTTCTAAGTCTTATTTTTCCACTATTTACATTCATTTTAGCTCGGCTTTATAATAAAATTTGTTTAGCTTTGACAAGTTAACAATCAAATGTCAGGTACCGCTCAAATAACAGTACGCTAGCTTTTTCAGTTGATGCCGCTAGATGGAGCTCTCGGTGTTACGAGGTTGGCGTATAGTTCTTGTAATTCGAGAAATAAATAAGCACTTTTTACAAATGTCAACTTGATAGAAGAGCATAAAATAAAACAATTTCGACAGTAACTAAGATTTACAATTGCAATTTTTTAGAAATAGATAAAATTTTGCGATTTTGAATTCTTTCATGATCATCGTGTAAAAAACGTTTTGTGCACCACAGCCTAAAGTTCTTCTCTTTTTTGGTCTCGCCTGAATTGCAGCCTCAGCTGGCGCTTCAGACGCAAACAACAGATTCCATCAAAAAAGATGAGCTTTACAGCCTTCATATACAAATAACTATTTTAAATAGTAATTTAGTTTACTTTTCAGTCTTCGTCTGCTCAAAATCAAATGTTCCTTGATGCGTTGTTTTTGCTATTAGAGGCAAGTATACAGAACCCAAGTGCTGTCCCAAGTTCTCGGCCCTACAATCACCATGAGCTAATAAAGCGCGCAATCTGCCAGCTATACGTCATTAATAATTACACTTGCCTGCGTGTTATTATATTTATATTTACAGGAGTTACAGCGTGCTACAAACAATTGAATTTTGTGTTGTCATCGGAAACAGAGCTTTCGGGAAAGTTGGAACTCGTTAGCTAGCTGGAGCGTGGTTGACATTTCGAGCTATATTTAAAATTTTAAGTCTCTAGTTAATATAGGATCAATTTCAAAATTTGTACCGAACAGACATAGATATAGACAAGAATGCGACGTAATAAAAGTGTAGTAATAATTGAAGTATAAATCGTATCTAGAAATTAGTATAGTTAGATGATGGATGAATTAGGGTCAGTAAATAAACTACTCAAAATAATTAAAGGGTCAAGTTTTCTTTCGTCTGCTAGATTTAAACGTATTGCACTATAATCTTGGGCATCTGGTTGACTATTATTATAAATGTCAATAATTATGTAGAATGTTAACGGATAAGGGTTCTGTGTTTCAATATTCAAACCCTTGATGAAGTTTAAATTTTATCTGAAATATATACCATTGCTGAAAAACTTGACCCTTTAATTATTTTGAGTAGTTTAGATGCATATCACTTCAGCAAACATTTCAAATCTGATGGAGAGTCAATAAGATTCGAAACGTTTGTACAAGTGCTGTGAATTTATTTACCTATACTGATCCTGATTCATCCATCCTCCGACGATCCAAGATCTCATCGTAGTAATAATGAATCGCGATCAGATAATAATCCTGACATAATTATTTATATATTTTTTTCAAATAAACTCTTTCACAAAATGACATCTGAAAGAAAATAAGTTGCCATCATCTACGTTTGTTTGTTATGTTTACATAATTCTATACCAAATTGAGAACCAATTTAGCAAGTAAATCCTCTAAATGATGATAACTATTGAGTGCAATAAATTTGATGCAGGCAATCCAATTTTATTGCGTGAGCAATAAAGAAACTTTTAATTTGATTAAAATTATTTGGATAAAAATTGATATAGAAGATTTTGAAATTCTTTTTACATTCGGCTGTTAGAGGATCTTTCATTTGAATCGTTTCATCGAAATAATAGATGAATTTGTAAATTATGCAATGGGATCTCATACTATATTTCGTGTTTCAGAAATTGTGTTCTCTATTCTAAGAATACTTTGATTTTCGACTACCAGATGTCATTTCGCCATTCAACAGATCCCAATTCACAAACGTTGTTCTAAAATACTAGAAGCAAAGGCCTTCTTTACAAATGTCGAACTCTTTTGTTCAGTATATAAATTTGTTACATCGAAACGATAAAGTGATTCTACGCTTCACAATAGATAAGATTTCAGGAGGAAAATTTATTAATGTAGCTAATCCTGATAGGCAAGCTATTGATAGCGTACAATTATTCCTGAAATTGCTACTTCGTTCATTCGAGATAAGTAAGTGGAATAGGACTTTCATTAAATAAATTTAAAATATTGAGAATGAGAGCGTATGCTTTTTGTACCAAGTAAGTCAATTAACGGACAATTTTGAAACAACAATTTATCGCAAATTTCATCTAAAAGTAAAAAAACAGAAAATGACTAAAATCCAGTAATACTAAAATACGATAATCATCACCGTATGAAAATAATTTCTTTTCTGGGTACAAAACCAATTCAATGCTTTGTTAGTTTAGTGTGAAAAATAACTGTTTTTGGTGAATACTATGCATATTACGATTTTTGGTTACCTAATTGGGTATCATTCTAGTGAGAGTCCAACAATTGAAGATTTTTAAATTGTCAAAATATTTTACTGCATGATTAACACAGTTGCAAAAATTATACCAAAATACCAATTTCTGGATTGGGTAGATTCTATTTTTGTGATTGACAGAAAATTAACAAATATTTTTGAATAAATTATAAATTCATTCTTGTGGGCGGTAAATGGATCGAGCATACTGTGAGATATTTGCAGATTCGATTACATAATTTGAGAGAAACATTGGAAAATTATAGAAGAACATATTTTGAACATCTAAAACTTGTTTCTATCAGTATAATTATGAAATTTTCAAGCAGTTACTTATTATTACAGCAAACCTCTGTGATACAAAAATATGAAAGGGGCATCATCTTCTTTCACATCAACAAAAAATTCAGAATGAAGCAAGTTTACATCCTTTATTGTCTACGTTGTTTCAGCAGAGCCTGCATAACAATCCTGTACGCATCCTATTCCTTTGCACACACAGAGCATACAACTTCACAGAGTTAGCAGTGTCCAAGTTGTGATCCGGCGAGGCGCGCGCCGCCGCCGGCTATGGGCGGAACTAAGCATCCTGCCCGCCCACCAGAATAGGCCTAAAGGAGAAAAGGGTGGTGGGGTGGGAAATCTGATCAGGTGGAGGTGAGTCCTTAAATGGGAAATAAATTGATGAAGGGCTATTGGATGAAACTGGAAAAGAATTAAGAGATGTTTTAATCAACGAATTGTGAAACAAAAATTGGTTATTCCATAGTAGTTTGTAGAAAAATAGAGAGCATACTTACTTAACTTAACAAGCCCTAATCACAATTACAGAGAGGATATATCTATGAATTTTGAATATTCATCCTTTATGAGAACGAGTTGAAGAGTTTTCTAATAAAACGTAAAAAATATATCAAGTTTCCACTACTAATACGTCAACATTAATGCAAGAAACGAATTTTTGTGCGCATGTGTACTAAGAGTTCTTGGTAAGTACGCTGCAATTGAACCCAACATTATTTAGTAAGTATGCGCACAGAAAATTGTTTTATTCGTCTGCATTAATATATTATTGACGAAGACTTGCAAAACCTATGTAGTTTCCTATGAGATATTTTTGTGCCATTCGCTTTGCAAATCTTATTTATAAGAAAAGTGGAATTGGTCCAACAAATAGTCAAAATTTGAGCTCAACAACTTTGTGGGTTTCTCTTTCACGAATAAAATTAGGATTTGAGTGCTATAATCAAATTCTGCAATTTGAAGAGGAAATTTGCAAAATATTTTTTTCATTATGAGTTTTTTGGTGTCCAGCCATGAATCTTAACGATAGAAGTGATTATAATTTGGATAATCCCATATATAATTAACTTCTTACTTAACTTTTTGAAAACATATCTTCCTCTAAAGAGTGGATCAAACTGTCGATGTACTACTTCAGTACCATTTCAATGAAACTTGGTGGAAAGATTTGTTTTATCATTACAAATATGGGAAAAATAATAGCACCTGATGGTCAGACTCACGTGATCTTGGAAGCCTAATTTACCAATTTATATAATTGAAAAATGTGTACATTGCGCGGTTTGTGGGCAAGATGACGATTCTAGTGACTTGAAATTTTATCAGTGGCACTAAAACAGTGGTTTTTGTTTACAATCGGCGGTGCTTCGCACCCAAATAATGAGCGCTCTGACCAAGCCCGACGTAAAATCTTGGGTCCGAGACAATGACGGCAGATTAAACCCAACATGAGATGCTCAGAACAACAATCAAAAATTGTCTACCATTGATCTTCAACTAAAAACGGGACAATAAGCATTCCTCGCCAACACCGGGACGGATTACCAAAAAAATGGATAGTCCCGTTCAAAATGGGACGTATGGTCACGTTAGGTATAGCTTGCTGGAGCTAACGCTGTAGGATCAGCTTCGGACCTGGGACGAGATATATTCAAATTATATGATCTTAAAATATTCATATTTTAGGTTTAGAATATTTAGAAATTTTCAAAAAGAATATGATAGATCCAGAGGAACGACACATAACTTATTTTATTTGCAGTTATATATCAGAATGAAAAATATAATCAACACAATGAAAAGAACAGTTCCAAAGAAGAGGAAAATCTGTTGATCAGCTGAATTTTGTTGCAATATATTTGGAAACAAAAATATTTCATTGGCCATTACAGAATTGGCTGAATTAAAGTTAAAAATTTTCGGACTTTACTTTTTCGAATCTGCTTCTCTGTGCCTGCATCATTTGTAGCACTTGTAATATTTGCGGTAATTGTAAGTTTATTATAATGGTAATTGAAATATCTAATATATTAGCTGGAAATCAAATCAGACAAACTCTTTAAACGTAAATTTAAGTCATTTTAAAATGAAAAGTCTTACTATAGTACAGAATTATTGTTATTTGTACAAATTGAAAAATTAAATTATCATTATTATGGCGTCGAATTCCGCAAGTTTAATATTAGTTACAGATACAGGTCTTGAAATAAATGATACAAAATTTGATACAATACAATATTGAAATTAATATGGGGCAATATAATTTTATTATTCCTGTATTTCTAGTAATTGATTCGTTGTATAGTGAATACTTCCTTATTCTGTCTCTAACTCCAAACTTATTTCCCTATCTCAATTTTATTTCACATCTCACTTCACAGAATAAAAATTGAGTGCAAAACATAAGAAACTCGACAACAACAGTCAATTGAACCTAAATTTCAACTGTCTTGTTCCTTCGCTGCAAAATCATTTCACATTTGAGTCGGAGAAAACAGTTCTTTCTTGAAATTTGTCACTTTTCACATGCAAAACAACACGACGTCTTGTAAAATACATGTGCGATATACGGGCCGATGGGGAGACATTTTCTGTAATATATTGGAAAATAATGTCAATTTTCAGTCACTTCGTTCGACGAAAGACGCTGGTGTGAACTGCGAACCCTCGAAGGGGTAGGAATGAGGCTAAAGGAGGAATTTAGAAGAGTGCTTTTGTGACGTGAAATATGTAGGTAAATGGAAGAAATTGGGAGGATAATTGAATTAGAAGAGAATGCTTGCTTTCATTTAAGAATGTATGAGTTATCGGCAAAATCCGATTTCAGATCGAATTAGTTTTGCCTAAACCAAACAACATACCAGTATAAAAAAAAACGTGAACTAAGTTACTTCTGCTCTCAACAGTCAGAATGTTCAAGCAAATTGAAGTGTACTTTATATTGTTTTGGTCCACAAAAAACTAGTATGACCTATAATCGGGTTTTGTTGATAACAAGTCCACAGCAAACACAAAACCGTGTATTCGAAAAGCAAAATGCCCTATGATTAATAAGTGCTTCTAATAGAATCTCGAAACGCAAGTATTGAGTTTTACTGAAAATTTTTTTGCTTTTGTTAAATTCACCGTCAAGTATCAATAAAACGGATGAAAAAAGATGCTGTCATTCTACCATCACATTGTACACGTTTTTTCACTTTCCCTACTTATAATATATATTAGAGAGATTATTGTGATCATTATTTTTGACAAGGCGAGATTTTGATGAATCTTCACGTTTTAGACTCTAATGAACCCAAAAAACATAATTTTAAATAAAAATCGGCCTGTCTGTCGGTCTGTCTGAAAGCACGATAACTTTAGAACGCGTACGAATTTTCGACTGAAGTTTTATATTTAAGTTTGTTTATTAAAAAGCTAGGTTTAACTCAATAAATGAGCTTTTTTCAATTAGTGGTATCAAAACTTTATTGACGGAACTTTTTTGTTTTTTGCGTTTATTTTATAAATTATAGTAAGTATTTATCATTAAATATAAAAAAATTAAAATTGATCCTTGAATAATTTGGAACAACTTTTAAGCAAAACATTTTTCTAAATTATCAGCGGCTCATTTGTCATTATTTTAGAATTTGTTATATTTTTCTGAAACATATGCGAAGAAAAGTAATAATAAAAATCATAATGTTGAATAAGAGTTATTTTATTATTTTATGTTCGACTGCATCATAATCATGTAGTTTATGGTTGCATTCAGTGCCCATAATGTGCCACTTAATTGGACTAGAACTTTTACTTTATATAATTGGACGGAACTGTCATTGTCAAGAAGAATCACACAAATAGATTTTTTTATTAACATAAAATAAATCCAAACAATTAAATCAACATATTATTCATTATGGTAATGAATACTTATTACACAATTGGTATTGTCGCGAATATTCAAACCGGAAGATAAATTCTTATTGTTACAAAAAAAAATTTCTCTTAATATTTGTGATTCATTGGCAGTTGCTGCTAGCACTTCTACGCTTTCTGAAGTATCCATTTATCCTTTTCTATCGTATTTATTCTTTTCTACACTTTCTGCAGTATCCGTTTATTCTTTTCTATCATATTTAATCTCTTCTATACTTTCTGAAGTATCTATTTCTTCTATTAAATTGTATTCAATCGTATTTAATATTTTTGACATTTACAAACAATAAAAAACAATTGTAACACTAGCAAAGCACACCAAGTTATACTTACCGAATTTTTGTATAGGGAAATTAAGAAATATTTTCGGAAGATATACTACGTCTTTAGAGCAGTCGAACATAAAGCTTTGTATGTATTTCGTATATAAACAAACTTTATAGACTCGCCTTCCTTATTAGACTCGCTCGCGCTGCTCGCTCGTCCATAACCAGCGGCTCGTCCAATAAAGTTCTATATTATATACTAATTACATAAATAGCTATTATTGAACCTAGAGTGGATGCCAGAGGTCAACACATATTTTTACTCACTTGTACAAAGTAACAAGTATTGTGAAACCGACAAAATCCACCTATCGAGATTTTGATAGATATATAACATCTCTGAATCCATTTTGACTATTTTCGGTTTGATGTCGGCATGTTTGTACGTGCATAACTCGCAAATCTCAAAAACCGTCGAACGTATTATGCTGAAATTTCATATTTAAGATTGATATAGGGTGTTGATTTGCACCTCGCATTATAGTTGCAATCGCCAGTACCGGACGTGCACTTTACTTGAAACTTTTTTTTAATTTTCCGTGTAAATCCAGAATGATCAGCCGTAAGATACTGAAATTCAGTATTTGAACTTGATTTAATATCAGAATAATTGTCTGCTATTTTTGTATGAATTGGCCAAGCCGGAAGTGCACTTTACTTCAAATTTTTTTTGAATTTTTTGCATAAATCTAGAATGATTAGCCATAGCATATTGAAATTTAGTGTTTGAACTTGTTGTAGCATCAAAATAGTTATCTACTATTCTTGTATCAATCGGCCAAGCCGGAAGTGCAGTTTATAAGTATAACAGACATTCAGAATTTGCCATATAGAACAATCAGTTTAATTGAAATGATAAGGTAGGCAATGATAATCTGTTGTCAATTTTTCGATTTTGTTTGACATTGTAAGTACATGTCAAAATATTATTAAAATTATATTAATTATAAACTGAAGGGACAGAAAACTTTATTGATAATTCCACTCCAATATAAAGTAAGCCATATATAAAAAACAATTTTTTCTACGATCACTATAGAAAACAACATATTTCTCATACAAAATACAACTAGAAAACTTACAATTTCACACAACTGTGCGAAAAGTCGTGAGAAATGATTTTTCACACCAGTTTGACCAACCATTCTGAATATTCTTTAGGTGATATATATGATATATTTAGCAAGATTATTGATAAATATCACGGACTTGATATAAATCTCTGTTTGCTCTTTTATAAGCCTCATTTAAATAACAAAATTGCACTAAGTTCTGTTGGAATTACTTTCTTATTCTTGTAATATATATTCCGAAGGTTGGCAACACTACAAATCACAACTGTCAAATTGAAGCAGACAAAACACGTTCCATCACATCTGTTGAAATCGAGAAATTATGTATGTAATTATTGTATCATAACCAAAATTAGATATCCACAAATATCATTACTGCAATTGGAAAATGGTTAGTGACGAAAATTCAGAAAACACGCTACCCGAGATCACAGAAAACTCTAACTAATGAACCAATCAGAAGGTCGCCTGGTGAGAGTGGGCCAATCAGATACATTCTTTCCGTAGTTTGCAACAATTAGATTACACAACAATGAAATGTCAATCAACTGATAGAAAATATATCAATAATGTTCCAAATCATAACTAAAATTAAAATCACAATAAATAAGCAGAGCAAACAATTAAAATGCCTAAATTATTTGACATTTGTGAAAATAGATATAAAATCTCAGTTATACCAATGATTTACCTACATATTCCATTAAAAACTGTGATCGTAGAAAAAGTATAGTGTATAGAATCACCTATTTCACATTTGTGTGATTCCAGCACTCGACTCAGTTTCGTGCTGAAAATTACAAACCTCGTGTGAAATAGGTAGTTTTCTATACTTGTTGTATAATATACTATTATCGTTTTGACAGCCGATAAAAAGGAAGGTAACTTTTTGCAAGTGATAAAACGATATTTACCTTTCTCCTAGCAACCAAATCAAAACACTCACTATATTTATGTCATTTGCATACTTGAACTGCAAAATAAACAGAATTTGGAATATTTCCGGAGAAAATATAAAAGAAAATATTGAGTAAAGTGTGTCTATAAAAACAAAAAACAATAAATCCTGTATCTGAAGACAATTAATCGTATTTTGTGAAAACCAGAATTATGTACAAATTAGAAAGGGGTACAACGGTATGTCAAATTTCAAACACTTTGCTAGATTGGACTTAAAGTATGCGAAGAATTGATGGAGAAAATTATAAAGAATACTTAGTGAAATATTTCAGATGGAACGATGTATGATAATTGTACTCTCAATAATTGTACATTTGAATAAACTTTTTCATAAATAAAATGTCGTTAAATTATCTCGCCGAATTACACTCTAGCATTTGATTTTTCTTGGGATAAATTTCAGTTTGACAACTCAACCTTGTAACCTGATAGCAATTTGACTCGAAAACTGTTCAAAAAATAAAATCACGACACCGTAGGTTATTAGAACAGTTTTCTTGTCAAATTGCTAGGTAACAAGGTTTCGTGAAAACAGAAATTTATCCAGCAAAATAAAAAGCTCTTGCGTAATTACTGTTGAATAAATTTTTGTATATATCAAATGATGTACAAGTAAGTTACGTGATGTTCACGTCAGATTTTTTATCTAAAAATTTAAAGGACTGGGGCATAATAATGTAAGCAGTGATAAAGAATGTAGCATCTGGTTGTTATATGCGGATTTTGTTTATTATAAATAAAACTGTTTATTTTGATTTGTTTTGTCTGTTATCAATTAACACAAGGTGTATTGAAAATTTGTTCCTAACTTTCACAGTTAGATATTTCAAATTATATTTATAGTGGGAGCCACGATGCCATGTTCAAATTACATCAAGTATCAAAACTGTATATTTCAATATATACTTTGGTGCTTGAGAATTCAATTCAAAATTTTGTATTTGAGACTGGTTTAGGGTCTAATTGTGCACCTCGCATTATGGTTGCAATCGTCTGTACCGAAAGTGCACTTTACTTAAAACTTTTTTTGAATTTTCTGCATAAATCCAAAATGGTTGGTTGTAGGATATTGAAATTCAGTATTTAAAATTGCTGTAGCATCTAAATGATTATCTCGTATTTTTGTACAAATCGTCTGAGCCGGAAGTGCACTTTATATAACAGTTTTTTTGAATTTTCCGCATAAATTCAAAAGAATCAATCGTAGAATATTGAAATTTCGTATTAAACACTTCTATAGTACCTACTTAGTTGTTCACCTCGCATTATGATTGCGATCGGCTGAACCAAAAGTGCAGTTTACTGAAAAGATTTTTGAATATTCTGTTCTTTTTTTTTGTGTAAGTATTACATAAATCAGTTTGAAGATACAAATTGGTTGTAAATTAGTTTACGTAAAGTCCATGATTCATAACGAGTAAGTATACATCTTTCCACCATTTGAATAATAATAATAGAAATTAAGTTTTAATATGACTTTGTTACTGAAATTACTCAAAAAGTAAGAAACCAATCTAAAACAGTTCCTTTTTTTGAACAATGTTAAAAGTATGTATCTTCAGGCAGTCGAACATGAATGTTATATAGGAATCACAATTAATTCATGAGATCATATTCTGGCAAGTGATATGTTTTTGCACAATAACTTTTTTTCTGCAAAAAATATCGAAGAAAATGTATGTGATAGCCTACTATCCGAGAAGCACAGAGCTCAAATTTCATATGCGATAATAAAATCCGTAAGGCACATATTTACAACTACAATAGTAGTCTAGAAAATAAGAACAGATAAATTATAGAAAAATATATTTTCCCGAAAAAAATTCTTTCCAATTTTCCTTCAGTATTTACAACCTATACCATCGACTTTTCTCCAACAGAACAATTGCACGCCACAGATGTCTTAAATCCTTTGTATAGCCCTTTGCGGTGCCATGGTCCAAACCCGGAATGTCTCCGGGGACTGGTCAACTGGACCGAGCAGTAAAAACCTTCTCCGGAGCGATGAGATCAGAGACTTGTGCTTACAATTAACAGCCACTGAGCAAATTGTCTTGTAAGTTGGATTGTTGTGTTTATCCTAACGGTGTACAAGATGTTGAAGGCTATAGTAGTTGATGATGACAGAACGATGTTGTGGGACCATCATGGATTTATTGAATCGTCTCAAAAAGTAAGAAGAGAATAGATGGTTATTAAAATTCATCTAGAAATTTCCAAGCTAGGAACAAATTATGTTAAATCACACTATTACTATTAGGTTAGTAATTGCAATATAACTATATGGTGACCATGCGTCCTTTATTTCATTGCTGTGTCCTCTAACTTCATTCATTTCCTAAAATATGTGTTTCGTCCCTAATTTTGCAAAATCAACAAAAAAATAAATATCTCTTGTTGGTGAATGAGGATGATGGATGATGATGCACTTGGAGTTTAGAATTTGCTTATGTCTCTCTGGATCTAATGTCTCCGTTAGATGAATATTTTCATTGGTGAATAATATGTGGACCAATAACGAAGCACAGTTAAAAGTAAGCACATTAGATTAGAAGCTTGTGATTTCCTCAAATATAACTTTCAAGTGAACTGTATAGAGTTTTAGAATTTTTCAAGCCATAAACCGATGCTATTAGAAAAAATTTATGATATTTGAATTTTTTAAATGTGTGTATAAGTGATATCATTGAGATTGTTAAAAAATTATATGGTTTGATTCCGTTTCCTTCGATGTTTTCAATTTTCCCAAAAAAAATATGGTCACCGTGAATATAAAATAACTGAAGGAAGATCGAACGCCACTTTTTTCTATTTTCTAAGATGCCAATAATAAAAAATTCTGTTATGCAAGTTGCAGACGCATTTAAATTAACTAAATCATATCTAATGCCACGTTGAATATCTATCCATATTAGCTCTGCAGTTCAAATGCCTTCAAAATGATAAAATATCCTGCCACTTCAAAATAATTTTTTGGACCAAATATGAATTAAAAGTACATATTATATGAGAATATTGTAGGTAGTTCAAAATTGATTTGGTTAAAAATGATGTCTGAAATATGTGCGTATTCATACTGAAACTACGTAGAGGTGATAAGATTTTCGCTATAAATCCATTTATTCGAAATTGACTTCACATGATCTCTTCCAGAATAGTTCCATCAGTTACAAAATTGAGGTATTAGTTATCACCTTCTGCAACAGTGTTGATAAATGTTGAATTAGGTACCTAGCTTCTAATTGGATGATTACGGTTCTTTATTTTTGTCTGGAGTGCCTAATGATAACTTCCGTATAGAATCCCAGTTTTCGGAGAAAGAAAATCAAAGGGATTAGTACATCTGCAGTTATCACTTCAGACGAAATGTCAAAAACGATTTTTGTGTACATGGTTGAAATCTGAAGTACGGTTTGATTGTTTCAAATGCAATTAGCTGCTCATCATTTTCTGGACCGCTTTTACAATCCTCAGATAAATCTCGTATAACATTATTCTGGTTAAAATTTGAAATGAGTATGCATACTGTGAGTGTAGTCAGGTTTGATGAAGTAAACCATTGGTGAGTAATTAATTTAATTAAGTTCTAATATTTCATTCAATATCTGGGGCTCTCTCAGGGAGCTATTCTGGGTATAATTACTATGGTAACTATTGTTGACATATAGTCCAGTCAAATTAAGTATAAAAACTAAAAACAGTTCGTTTACTCCGAGAATTAATATCTAAAAGATCACTGAAGCGTGCCATCTTTTCTTTTTCTGGGAACCGAATGTGAAAACATGTTTTTTTGAGACTAAATTTTCTATAAAGCAATGACCTGCTACACACCTCGAATAACATTATACAGTTATCTGTACGACCTGTGAGATGCAGTAGCATGAGAGTTTGTTTTAAAGATATCCTTTATACAGGACTAGCTGATCCGGCGTACTTCGTAGCGCCACAGAATTGATAAATTCAGATTGCAAGGTACTTGAGCCTATCTTTTATATCAGGACCTTATAATCTGGAAATGATAAGGACATGTCAAATTGTGAAAAGATTTTCTTTTGTAGGAAATCAATCGAAAAAGAAGATTTGGCCGAGACTTTGCAGTTCCACTAAATGTCTTTCGAGTTTATATTAATTTCTTTTTTGTTAATTTATTAAAGAATATACAATAAATATATGAATCCCACATGACATGCTTATTCAAGTGATTATATAGAAATTATTATTATATTGGACCTAACTTGTCTATTTGAATATGAACCTAACCAAAATGTAACAGTGAAATGAATATGCTTGTGCTGGGAATAATCCAAGTTCACCAAATTTGCTTTGTTTTTATAGGAGGCTCATTGTTGAGCGACGTCGCTTCGTTCGCTCGACTGTTTGCATTTAACTGAGTTTGCAACGCTCGCACGGCGTCTTAACGTTGACCGAGCACGCTTCGCTCGCACGGCATCTTTTACCGTTGAACAATCTCGTTCCGCTCGCACGACGTTCTTCAGTTGACCGAGCTCACTTCGCTTGCACGGTAGCTTATAGTCAACCGAGCTCGTTTCACTCGCAAGGCAGCTTGCCGTTAACTAAGCTCTTTTCGCTCGCACAGCAGCTTGGCATTGACCGAGCTCGCTTCGCTCATACGGCAGCTTACAGATATCCGAAATATTTCTATGGATTACGAAACAACTCATTCATTTTTAATATTCGCACTCGCCTGCCCTAACATGACTGGCCGTTCAAGTAGCCACAATCAGTGATATTTCTCCCACTATGCCGCGCTGCGCAGGCGCTTGGATTTCAACACGAACTTTCATCTCCTATTTCATCCCCATGCAGGTCGAAATCACAAAAACGCTGAAAGAAATGTTTATTCACTTATTATCAAGTGCCTGATGCCAGAATACAAAATTTCATGGTTTTATCTTCAAAAATGACTAATCTCCATATATACTGTCATCCCCTATTTTAACCCCCTCGTCATGAAAAGTAGCCTATGTTCTTTCTCAAGTTCTAGTTTATCTCTGTACCAAATTTCATCAAGAACGGTTGAGTGGTTTATGCGTGAAAGCATAACAGACAGCCAGAGTGACTTTCGCATTTATAATATTAGTAAGGATAGTAAGGATAGTAAGGATTAGTCCACGTTGTTTCAAGGTTTGAATTTGTCGTGTTTGGCGGGAGATCTGGTAGCGCTAGTGCTTTGGTTATATAGCAATATAGCACACATAGTAGCTTGATAATCTTCCCCTAACAGTCCAGTATAAAAAACAAAGACTGTAAACAGGGTTGTGGGAAATCATTATTTAAATAAAAAATAACCATCATTGAATTCTTTGAATTATGACCAGATTTATAAAGGACAGAATAATTTACTTCACGAGTAAATATAATTTATTGTATTAAATAACAGTCGATTATTTGACAGCAGCAATGATTCTGTTATCATATAAAGAAATTCAAACTGATAAGAATTTGCTAAATAAAATAAATTTACTCTGACAGTAACTTTACTTGGTCTTCTAGAAAACCGGCTATTAATCATGGTTTTTTTTGTTTTATAGAATTTTTTCAGTTTTCAGAAATTGTATCACAAAGGGCCAGTTCTATGAAAATAATTGACATGACATATTTGAATGATGTTCATTTGGGGAGAATTGATCGAGAGAACAATTTATTGTTTCTAATATTTGAATAACACTTTTAAATTGTATTTGTCATTTGATTATATCATCATTTGTAACTAGTTGTCAAAGAATAAAGTTAGAAAAATGTCAATAATTTTTTATGCAACTGGGTTAAAATGAAATTAGAGTAATTGGTATTAAATCATTGATATGTATGAAAAATACTTTTAAAAGATTAGTAGTTTGTATTTGGATTAATATTTCGCATTCAAAGTTGTAGTACGAAAAGAAAACAAAAGTGTTGACAACTCAGAAGTTCCATGTTGGACTAAACGTCTTCAAAATGTGTTTCGAAGAAATGAATTTTCTTTCAGATGTATTCAAAAGTAATTCAAATCATAAACAAATATCACAATGTGTAAATTTTCCAAAAAACGACTTTTGGAGAAAGTCTGGACCACACTGTTCAATATTATATATAGAATATGCTAACCTATATCCTACATATCTAGATATCATTTTTATACTTGGGCATATCACTATTTCAATCGTAAATAGATATATAACTGAATCAATAAAAAATATTTTTTTGAATCAATGATTTTTTGATAAGAGGTCGCAATGATTTTAATCATGACTTGAATTTTAATTAAGATCAAGCCAACCTTGATTGTGAAATATACTTCAAGTACATAGTAAATGATGCTTTTGCAAATTTGCGAACTCCAATATATATTTTGTTTTGTTTTTGCTATTCACAATTCGTATCAATCGACAGGAGATTTTACGTTTTCATCTGTTTTTTATAGATCTACAAGAGCTGTTTAAAACTGTGAGTTGAATGTAGTATTTTATTCTGCATTTTGTTATAAAAAAATAGCACCATCATACATACAAAATATTGTAAATTTGAATCAAGATTTAAGTGCCACAGTGCATTTTTCTTAGCATTAAAATGGGAGTTAAAATGCACCAATTAATACAACGTGGCAAACCGGCAAATGGTCCCAAGGCTTATAAACTCATACAGGATTGGAGAATGAAGCTACTTACAAGATAACTTATACATTACCAGTAAACCGAAGTACACATAATTGAAAAATTGATAGCTTTGTAGATACTAGTTGCTAATTTTTATTTGATTATGTCTTTATAAGTTCCTTAAAATATTTATAAAAATTTATAAACTAGAAGATGAATTTGAAATATCATTTACTTATAGAATCTGTAAATTTATCTATAGATATTTAGAATTACGTTATTCAACGGTGATAATACTGCTCTTTAAGAATGTACTCCTTTTTTCAAGCTATAAAATCACAAACCATCTCCCAAACGTATTTCAAATAAGCGGTTTGAAGAGCAGTAACATGTAAACGACTTCGCGACATATACTCCGTTATTGTGGCTATATAACCGTACTTAACGGTGCGAACAATTCTGATTGTTGCAAATTTGACGACATTATAAAGAGGGCGGAAGTGTTATTGCAGCGAAACAGATGTCGCAGTTCCGGAGATCTGTTACTGTTTTGCATTTTATGTTATTTTTTATCTGATTGGTAGGTGGAGAAGTTGTAGGGTATTTTATAGTTGCTTTTAGATTTCGATTGTGAGTTTTACAGTGGATAAAAGTGACTGTAGATTGTAAATGCTACAAGCGGTGCACTTGAAAATAAATGAATATACATAAATCGTCCAATTTCTAAGAAAAATAGGCTTATCTAAAATCTTTGACATTTAATTTATAATTAATTGCTAAATACAGAGCTTCATGTCAAATATAATTGGATTTGCTCAAAAGAAATTTTTTGAGATTGTCATATTATGTTAATTTCTAAAATCATTCTTAAGGATAATTTTTCGTTAGTGTTCCTAACTGTTGGCATTGTATTTCTTTCCGTACTTTTAAAAAGGGTTGAAAATAATAGGAGTACAAAGTAAATACAATTGTAAGAGCAAAGTAACCATTTTCAATTGACAAAAAATGTCAGATAAGAAACAAATTGTGATACGTCACATGATCATAATGCAAAACAGAATCATTTGCAAATTTCTTTAGTCTTTATCGACATATATTGTTCTGTAAATTCTATCCAAATTCAAGTTTCCAACATAACTTTCCCATGTCATCAATCAATCCAACACCAATTCGGAATGGATTATACTAGCCTATTGACTGAAATGAAGAGCAATAATATATGGATATTAAAGTAACTGTTGGCAGACGGTGGGAGTGTAGATTCATACTTTTAGCTCGGTAACAATGAAGATATGAGACTTAAGATGTAGATGGCGGTTTCTCGTTTCGCTCGACAACTTTCGCAACAACTAATATATAATTATACTTCCGTAATCTTGGTCGGTAGCGACCGGCCCAGTATCTTAAGTAATAAATACAATAACAATGGTGCTAACGTCCCTCGTATAAATTACAATTATGTCTCAGGCGGTATATTAGCACCAGCTAGTTCCTTGCTGGCGGCGCGCGATTCGCGGGAGACAAGCGGATGTGCCACTGCTGCCAAGCACCGCCAAGGCATAAAAGCTAAAATCCCCAGCTAGCCTAGGCCGGATGTAGCAGAAGACGTCACCAAGCCGAGAGCTCCTCTCTGCGGATATGAATTAAAAGTTGGAATGGATGTTCTACCACGATCACACTAGCCCATTATTGTAATTTATTGAATGACGACCCTAACGTATTTTTTAACTTGACAATAAAACGAATATACATTTTGTCACCAGAATACACCGTAATATATTTTAACGTTTCATCTTTAGCGGGCAGCGTATATTATAATTCATTCACATATTTAATTATTTTTTTTCCAATATCAGAAAGCCAATCGGTCAATGAAATGATTACTTCCTAGACAATATGAAGAAGTTTGTTAATTTGTCAGTTATTAGCATTACTTTCGTGCGTAAAGTTTGAAGTATCCATTTGATCCATTCAGAATTTATCGATTTTAATTTGCGAATAGCAAAAAGTATAAATATCACCTAGGATCTCAGATCAAGATTGTTGATGTTATTCAAGAGCACCTATGCTATAAGAAAGATTTTTTTCCAGAGCTGATTGCTACATTGGATTCTTTCGAGATCCTCAGAACAGAGAACTACTGGTTCAAAAGAAGTCAAAAGAATTGACGTTTCGATATATTTTATCTCTCTAATGTTAGGGGATATGTCCATTTTCATTGAACATCCTGTATATGATGTTTCAAGTCATATTCTAGAATTGAATTTTTATATTTTTTAAGCTCAAGATACGAGCATCAAGTCGTACATTTCTGTCTTCCATATCAACAAAAAAAGATGATAATAAAAATAGAATTTTGTGCTTAGTTTAGATGCTAATAGCCTTCTGACATCCGCAATTACAAAGCGTGTACGTCGCGCGGGTAAGCATACTCGCCATCCGTAAAATCTCAACGTCCTTTCGCGGAGAAAAATTCTCACAGCAGTTCAACTTAGCATTAATTAATAATAAATAACCTTTATGAATTCACAAGCAATATTAAAGCATTTTAAAAGAAAACCATAAAATTCAGGGAAGTAAAAAAATTGCCACTTCCTGACTCGCTCGGAGACCGCTTCCCAGTCCTTCCTAAAAAGGGGAAGGGGAGACTTCATCAAGTGCAGTAATTCATGCAGGGCCGCCCGCGACCAAGACCGAAAAATTCCAAAAGAATTAATGCAAATCAACCATTGTTCCAATGTTCGTTAATATTTTTTCGTATACTCTGTCTTTTTGAAATTAAAATTAGACAATCGAAAACAATAGAAGTTGCACGTGGCGGCAGAAAGGAGAGAGGGAAATGGAGGGCTACTTGATTTAGAGTATTTGGATGTACTAAATGAATAATGCTAATTTGTAATGAAATATTTCTAATTGATTCCGGGCTTCGCAATTGTCACGCAATCGAGTATATTCATATGAAGATGATAATGTTTCGAGAATTAAAACTGTATTTTATCAACTAAAAACAATAAATACCAACATCAATCTGAATTGTTAAATGAGATTATTCACATAGAAAATGAGGACAATTAAAATTTCCCAGTTAACCGATGTTCATGAAACAATATTTTAGAAGAAATATGTAACTACTCAAATTTTATATTATTATTATGTTGCATCAAATTAATACATTCTAAACAATGGCTCCGTTTTGACACTGAAGACAATTTCACAAAAAGACAAATATTGTAAAAATTGATAGATTCTATTACAGTCCTTCTTTAGAAGACAACCAAGTAATGGCTCATTAACCATATAACAAACAAACTACACAGGACTTCTTTATCCAAACTCATTTCTT